>JAHRIG010007603.1:0-49280 GCA_020311275.1 Eira barbara | reverse complement strand
GCCACACTGAACCAGCTCTAAGATATCTAGTGTGGGTGCCAGAGTTCCTGAGATTCTCTGCAGGGAGCCCCTGGCAGGGATCTCATTTTCTCTGCTTCTTTCTGGCTTACCAAGGTATTTGGAACATCTCTTTCCTAGGCAATCCCTTGGATTCTAAAGGGAAGATGAGATTGACTTGGTGTGTGTTTTGAACATAGAAAGTATTCCTTCATCTAAGTGTTTATTCCACTGGGCCTAGGCTGTGGTGGAATGGCCGGCATCTAGAGTGAGGTGGCTGTTTGTGGTCAGATAGAGACTTGGATGATGGCTTCTCCTTTGTCGAAGGTGATGGATCCTAATGGATTCGTCTTTGCATCCAAAGAGTTCCAATAGGGCTGAGGAAAATTTCAAAATGATTCCAAGGAGCCTTGGACAATTTAAAAGGGATTCTTATCCTCATAGGTTCACTCAAAGGACTCTATATGGTTGGACAAGCCATATTTTCTATGCCGTTTCATAGGTGGTGAAGTCAGAAGGAGAGCCTTTGGGAATTTTCCTGGATAAATGTATTCTGGTGCCTTCAAGGGACTTGGCGTCAGGAACCCTGGGGTGAATTTCTGTGGCTGCTTGCCTGACGCTCAGTGAGTCAGGTTATCCCACAGGTTTTACATTTGCTCCATAGGAAATTTCTGGCAGGGAATGTTCTGCTTAAAGTGAAACTGTCAGGGTCATATGGGTGGCTCATTGGATTAAGCCCCTCCCTTCGGCTCAGGGCATGATCCAAGGGTCCTGGAATGGAACCCCCACTGGGCTCTCTGCTCAGCAGGGAGCCTGCTTTGCCCAGTCTCTCTGCCTACCTCTCTGCCTACTTCTGATCTCTGTCTGTCACATAAATAAATAACAACTTAAAAAAAATAAAAACAAAAACGGAACCCTCCTACACTGTTAGTGGGCATGCGATTTGTTGCAGTCACTCTGGAAAATAATATGGTGTGTCTTCCAAAAGCTAAGAACTGAACAAACCTAGGAGCAAGCAATTGTCCTCCTGGGTATTTGCCTAAAGGGCACAAAAGTGCACATTCAGTGGCGTACCAGCACAGTGATATTTACAGCAGCATTATCAACCATAGTAGTCCAATGGAGAGAGTCCAAATGTCCATTCACAGATGAGTGATTTTATATATATAAATATATATAAATACATAAATTTGTATATATATATATATGTATATGTATACATATATATGTGTGCGTGTGTGTATGTGTGTATTCATTCTCCCACATCTTCTTAATAAAACAGGGTCCAGGTTCAGAAAGAATGAAATCTTACCATCTGTAAGGACGTGGATGGATCTACAGTGGATTTAGCTAACTAAAATCAGTAAGAAAAGACCAATAGCCTCTAACTTGAATTTTATGGAATTTCAGAAAGAAAACAGATGAGCATAGTGAGGGGAGAAAGGCCAATGAGGAAAGAGACTCTAACCTACACCACAAACTGAGGGTTGCTAGAGGACAGGGGTTTGGGGGGAAGGGTTAAATGGGTGACACTATTAGGGAGATTACTTACTGTGATGAGGTCTGGGTGTTCTATGCAGGTGAGGAATCACAAAATCCTACCCCTGAATCAAAGGAATGAACACTGCATGGAAACAAATTGGAATGGAAGTCAAGGAAGGAAAGAAGACCATGTTCTACTTCATGAGGAGTGAGGTAAAAATGGAGGGATTTTCATTCTCCTGTTCTGTCAATGATCACTTTCAAACACACTGTGGTATGATACACTAGTTTCCTATTGCATAAGGGGCCTCAGAAAGCTTCCAGGAAGATTCAGATGTCAGAGCATGTCCATATTCCATAGATATGTTCCTTCTAGTCTGCCCAGGTACAAAGGCAAGTGGAGAAAAATATGGAAGAACAGGAAAGGAGGTATTAAGCATTCAGGAGGTAGCTTTCCACTTTCTCATGATTGCCTGGGCCAGTGTAAGTTGAGAAGAAGGAGGGCGGATCCCAGAGCTTTGCCTAAGACATGGGCATTCCAGGTCTGCCTAGAGCTGGCCAGGGTCCCTGAGAAGACTTGAGCTATTGGCGTGGCACGCCCAAACTGCTGGTGCTGAGGTGAGTTCCCACGGGGCTGAGTTGAAGATGGGGGTCAGATGGTACATCAGGCTGCGGGTTTGTAGACAGGGGGCTGCAGAACGTGGGGGAGTCCTCATGGGGGGCATGCAGGTTTCTATGGCTCTGAGGGTTCCGCAGAGCTCCAAACGGAATAGTTTCCTGCTGGGTGGCAGGTGGACTCCTACAGTGTGGCTCCAAGGTTACCAATCTAGAGGGCTTGGGGGACAGGCCCCTGGGGAAGGAAGCCTGAAAACACAACATAGTGTTAGGGGAATGGCGTTAGGGGATGGAAGGCCCGATCTGCTGGCACTGAGGTGGGATACCTCGGGACTGAGTTGAGGTAATGTGTCTTGCAATGCAGAAGAGTTAGGGTTTCTGGCCAGAGGGATGGCTTATAGTAGGGGTGTCTTTAGAGGGGTATGTGCTGGTTTCCCCCTCTCTGAGGGAACTGTGGAGCTCCAAATGGCATGTCTTCCCCCTGCATGACGGTCAGGTTTCTGGTTTGTAACAAAGGGGTCCTGAATCTGGGGAGTTTGGGGGCCAGGCCTCTTGGGATGGAAGCCTGAAATCAGAAACAAGAGTTATGCTAAAGGCCTAGGGGCATGGCATGCTCAATCTGCTGATGCTGAGGTAGGCTCCCTGGTGAGATGAGTTTAGGGTGGGTATCAGGTGGTATGTCAGACTCTGAGTTTGTGTCCAAGGGTGCCACAGAAGCTGGGAATGACCTCAGGGTTGCATGCAGGTTTCTCCCACCCTGAGGGTTCTGCAGAGCTCTAAATGCATGGTTTCCCCCCGTGTGGCAGATGCAGTCCTGGGATGTCACTGAGGCATCCTTAATCTATTACCGTCATGAGTCTCAGAGGTGCCCAATCTGGCGGGCTTGGGGGACAGGCCTCTGGGCATGAAAGCCTGTACATCCCAACTAGGGTTAGGGTTCAGTCCTAAGGGCATGGCAGGCCCTATGTGCTGGTGCAGATGGGGGCTCCCCTAAGGGCCGAGTTGAGGGCATAGATCTGGCGTCGCAGCAGAATCCGGTTTTATGGCCATGGGCGTGACTCTTGGTGGGGGTGGTGTTAGGGGGGCTTGCAGGATTCTCCCCGTCTGAGGGTTTGGTGTAGCTCCAAACCACAAGGTTTCCTCCCATGTGGCAGGTGGAGTCCTGTGGTGTCAGTCAGTAGTCCTTAATCTGGGGGACGTGGGGGCCAGGCCCCCTGGGATGGAAGCCTAAAAACCTAAACATGGTTTATCGTAAGGGCCTAGGGGCATGGTGGCCCAATCTTCTGAAGTTGAGGTTGGGTCCCCACAGGCCTGAGTTGAGGGCGTGTGTCCAGCAGATCAGCAGAATCCGGTTTTATGGCCAGGGAGGTCGCAGGTGATGGGAGTGCCTTTAGAGGGGCATGTTTCTCCCTTCTGAGGGTTCAGCACAACTCCAAATGGCACAGGTTCCTACTGTATGTTGATTGGAGTCCTAGGGTGTGTGTGAAGGTTCCTTAATCCAGGGGGCTTTGTTGCCTGGACTCTCAGAATGGAAGCCTGAAAACCCAAATTAGGGTTAGGGTTAGGGCCTAGTGGCATGGCAGGCCCAATCTACCAGGGCTGAAGTGGGATTCCCAGTGGGCTGAGTTGAGGGCAGGTGATAGGTGGCTCGTGTCAATCTGGGTTTGTGTTCAGGAGGGGCTCAGATGCTGGGCCCTGCCTTGGGAGGCATGAAGTTATCTCCTGCTCTGAGGTCGGAGTAGTTCCAAATGGCACTGTATCACCATAGGCAGCTGGCAGACTGCCAGAGTGAGTCGAAGGCGTCCCCAATCTGGCAGGTTTGGGGGCTAGGTCTCTGGGTACAGAAGCCTGTACACACAACCTAGGATTAGGGTTAAGGACTAGGGGCATGGCAGCTCTGATATGCTGGTATAGAGGCGGGTTTCCTCAGGGCTGTGTGGAGGACATGCATCTGGCGTTGCAGCAGAATCTGGCATTATGTCCGGGGTGCTGCCGGTGGTGCGATTGTGTGTAGGTGTTCATGAATCTTTCTTTCTGGAGGGCATGCAGAGTCTCGTGGTGTGGCTTTGGAATCCCCTGTCTGGAGGGTTAGGGTTAGGGATATAGGTTAGGGGTAGGGTTAGGGTTTGGGGTTCGGGGTTAGGGTTATGGTTAGGGTTATGTCTTAGGGACAAGGGTTAGGGTTATGTTTTAAGGAAAAAGGTTAGGGTTATGGTCAGAGTTAGGGTTAGGGATGGGGTTAGGGGTAAAGGTTAGGGCTAGGTTTAGGGATTAGGGTTAGAATTAGGGTTAGGGCTATGTCTTAGGGACAAGGCATGTCTGTTCTGGCGACAAAGATATGGGCTCACCCAAGTGCTGAGTTGAGGACAGGATGCAGGAGCCTCCTCAGGCACTGGGTTTTTGGCTTGGAGGGGCAAAGATGGCCAGAAAGGCCTCAGAAGACCATGCCGGTTTCTGTGTATATGAGGGCGTTAGAGAGCCCCAAATGAAGTAGTCTCCCCCTGGCTGATAGGCTGTGTCCTGCTGTCAGTCTGAGCATCCATCCATGGGAGAGATAGGGTGTCAGGCCTCTGGGGTCCAGAGCCTGAACACCCAACCTAGGGTTTGGGTTTGTCCTGGGAGAGTGGCTGACCTGATGTGACAGTGTTGATGCATGCTCTCCAGAGGTCTGAGTTGAGGGCATTGCTGTGGCGGCCTGTCAGGCTCCGTGATTGTGTTGTGGAGATCCTCGGAATATTTGGGTGGCTTTAGGGGGCATGGAGGTTTCTCAGGCCAGGAGGGTTCTGCACAAGGCCTTGTGGTCCGGTTGACTCGTTGGTGTCTGCCACACCTGTGTTGGGAATATGGGATCCCCCAGTCTGGAGGGCTAGGGAGCCAGGCCTCAGGTGATGGAAGCCAAAACACCCAGCCTGCTGTTATTGTTAGGTCATAGGGGCATGGCAGCCCTGATCTCCCGGCTCTGTTGTGACCCATCACGATGACTGAGTTGAGGGCGTGTGTCTGCAGGATAGTGAGACACCTGGTCCTTAGGGGCGCCGGAAATGGGGGTGGCCTCAGGGAGGCATGCAGGTTTCTCCAGCTATGCGGGTTCAGCACATTTCTAAATGGAAGGGTATCCTCCTGGGATCAGGTGCTATGATGATGTGCAGCTCAGGGGTATCCCATCTGGGGGTTGGGCACCAGGCACCAGAAGAACGACGCCGGAACATACAACCTGGGCTTAGGTTACTATTAGGGTAAGGGATAGGTTGAGGGTTAGGCTTAAGTCTTAGGGACAAGGCAGGTTGGATCTGCCAGCACAGATATCTGCTCACCCTAGGGTTGAGTTGAGGGCAGGAATCAGTAGGCTGCTCAGGCACTGGGTTTTTGGTCTGGAGGGGAAAAGATGGTGGGAATGGCCTCAAAGGAGCATGCCCGTTTCTAAGGCTCAGAGAGTGTTAGAAAGAACCAAATGACATGGTCTCCTCCTGGCAGAGAGGCTGAATCCAGCCATCAGTCTGATGTTCCCATCCATGGGAGGGATTGCGTGTCTGGTCTCTGGGGTCCAGGGCCTGATCACCCAACCTAGGGTTAGGGTTTGTTTTGGGAGAATGGCAGGCCTGATGTGCCAGTGAGCTGGGACGAAGCGGCCCACCTGGGGCCACCAGTGCTGGGAAGCTTTCCCAGAGCAGAGTTGAGGGAGGGATTTTCACCGGGCATCCACATCCGAATTTTGGGGGCGCTGGGTTGATCAAGGATGGTGCTAGGCACAGGGAGGGCTCGAAGTTTATTCTTGCTCAGAGGATTTTCCACAGCTCCAAAAGGCACTGTTTGCACTGGAGTGGTAGGTGGACTCAGGGTGCAGGGCAAAGAGTTCCCCAGTAATAGGCCCCAAGGGATAGGAGCCTGGACAGGGAAGTGTGAGTCAGCAGGCGAGGGTTCATGCCCAGGCCTTGTGACCAGCCCAGTCCCATTGGCCAGCACCAGGGAAGGGAGCCCCAGAGGCTGAGGAGCAGGAGTCTTCGGCATCGCCTGCGTCGGACTTCCAGAGGGCTTTCCGTGGGGTTCAGACGCGACCCCTCAGGATCCCGGGCCAGGCCCAGGGGGCGGCCCTGCAGACGTGCTACGCCCGAATCGAGTTCACCCGGCATTTTCAAGACAATTCTCACGAGTGTTCTGTCTAAACCAGGATCGGTTTGGGCAGAATGCTCATGAGAATTGGCCGGCGTTGGGCAGCCTTGGGGACAGGCCTGTTCCCCGGGGCCGAGGGCTCTTTCTGGCTCGGGGCATGTGGCGGCCACCCAGAAAACTCGCCGAGATGATGCGGCTCCCCCAGGGGCCCCTGCGCAGGGGACCTTTCCCAGAGCAGAGTTGAGGGAGGGGTTGTGGCTGGGCATCGTCCTCCGACTTTTTGGGTGGCTTGGGCGCCCAGGGCTGGGGCTGGCCTCTGCGGGGGCACGAATGTTTCTCTTGCTCGAAGCCTTGTATGCAGCTCCCAAAGGCACCGTTGGCGCCAGGGTGGTCGGGGGCCTGGTGGCGCGGGACTCAGAGTTCCTTGGGCGGAGGCCCCGGGGGAAAGGACCGTGGACACAGAAGGCTGAGGAAGCAGGCAAGGGTTCGTGACCGGGCCTTGGGTCCAGCCCGGCACCATTGACCAGCGCCAGGGAGGGGAGCCCCAGAGGCTGAGGAGCAGGAGGCTTTGGCATCGGCTGCGCCCGACTCCCGAAGATCCTTGAAGCGGGGTAAGAACGCGACCGCTCTCGATCCTGGGATTGGTTTGGGAGGAACGCTCGTGAGAATTGGCTGGCATTGGGCAGGCCTGCGGACCGGCCTGTTCCCCGGGGCCAAGGGCCCTTTTTCGCTCGGGCCTGTAGCAGCCACCCGGAAAATGTGCCGGGACGACGCAGCCCACCCAGGGGCCCCGGCGCAGGGGAGCTTTCCTGGAGCAGAGTTGAGGGAGGGGTTGTGGCCAGGTGTCGTCATCTGACTTTTTTTTGGCGGCTGGGGCGCCCAGGGCTGGGGCTGGCCTCTGTGGGGGGATGGAGGTTTCTCTCTCTCGAAGTATCATATGCAGCTCTGAAGAGCACCGTCAGTGCCGGGATGGTCGGGGGCTTCGGAGCGCGGGACTCAGGGTTCCCCAGGGGGAGGCCCCGGGGGACAGGACCCTGGACACAGAAGGCTGTGGAAGCAGGCGAGGGTTCAAGCCTCAGGGCCAGCTCGGCCCTGTCAGCCAGCGCAAGGGAGGGGAGCCCCGGAGGCTGAGGAGCAGGAGGCGTTGCCTGCGTCAGACTCCCGGAGCGCTTTCTGGAGGGGTTTGGATGCGACCAGGTGGGATTCTGGACCATGCCCACGGTGCGGCCCTGCAGACGTGTGGCGCCTGCAGCGGGTTCGTTGGGCATTTTCCGGCCAATTCTCATGAGCATTCTGCCCAAACCGGGATCGTTCGTTCCCAGGCCTTGGGGTAGGCTGCGCCCCATCAAACAGCGGCAGGGATAGGACCCTCGGAGGCTGAGCAGCTGAAGGCATAAGCCTCGCATGCGCCTGCCTCACGGATGCTTTCTGGCAGGCTTAGAGCCGCAACCATTCGGGAGCTTGGGCCAGGCCCAGGGGGTGACTCTATAGACATGCGACGCCTGAAGCGAGTAGAAATTTTTGGTGTCTGATCATGCTCACTAATTTTTTTGCATAATTTAATGGTAATTCTTTCTTTACACAATTTCTGCTGTGAAAGCTTTCCTAGGAAAACTGTACTTTCAATGAGCAGGGGAATCTGTATCCCTGCTGCAGGGTTAGTTTTAGTCTCCATGTTACACAGAACTTTCCATGACCTGTAGATTTTATCACTCAAACATTGCGCCTTTGGCTACCTTCATCTGTTTCCCGCCACCCACCCCATACTTCCCTGAATGTGGCAACCAGTAATTTGTTTTCAGTATGTATGTGTTCATTATGTTTTTATTTCCCTGTGGAATGGATACAAGAGCATCTGGTGTTTGTCACTCTGTGTCTAAGTTACTTAGCATAATGCTCTCAAGGTTTATGTTTCCATGTCTGGTTATTGTGAATGATGCTCCATTGAACATGGGAGTGCATATCTCTTTTAGAGGGAGTGTTTTTGTGTTCTCCAAGAAATATTCAATAGAGCAATTACTGGGTCTCATGGTAGTTGTGTTTATTATTTTCAGGAACCTCCATACTGTTTGGCACTGTGGCTGCACCAATGTACATTCCCACCAGCAGCCCATAGGGTCCCCAAATCTACACATGCTTGACCACACCTGGTGTCTCTCTCTGGGACAATTGCTGTTTCAACAGTTGTGACAGCTGACTCCTGTTGACTTACAGTTCCCTGATGACGATTAGTAATGTTGAGCAACTTTCTGTGTCTGTTGGCCACATGTATGTTATTGTTGGAAAGTATCTATTCACATATTCTCCCCATTCTCTATTTATTTATTGTTTAGATTTGTATGTGTGTTTTGTGTATTTTGGATATTAGCTTCTTCTCACGCATATGATTTACAGATGTTTTTGGTCATTGGGTAGGTTGCCTTTTAAGTTTTTGATGGTCTCTTTTGCCGTGAAGAAGATCTCAGTTTGATGTCGTTCCACTTGCTTAATTTTGCCTTTGGTTCCTTTGTTTTTGGTGTGTGATCTGAAGACTTTGCCAAAACCGATGTCAAGAAACTTACTACCTGTGTTTTTTTCTTGTAGGTTTATGGATTCAGGTCTTATGTTCAAGTCATTCATCCATTTAAAATTTCTGTGTGTGGTGTTGTGATCTAGTTACACTTTTCTGCATACAGTGTCTAGTTTTCTCAGTATCGTTCACTGAAGAGACAGTCCTCTCCGCATTGTACATTTTCTGCTCCTGTGTTGTAAGTTAAGACCATATATGTACGGGTTAGTTTGTGAGTTTTCTATTTTGTTCTATTCTATTCTCTGTGTGTGTTTTTATGCCAGCACCATACTGTTTGGATGATGATAACTTTGTATTCTAGCTTGACATCTGGGAGTGTGGTGACTGCAGCTTTCTTTCTCCAGATTGCTCTGGGTATTTGGGGTCTTTTGTGAAATCGTATGAATTTTAGAACCGTCTTCTATTTCTTTGAATCATGTCATTGGGATTCGGATAGGGATTTCATCACATCTGTAGCTTGCTTTGGGTATGATGAACATGTTAACATTATTAACTTTTCCAGTTAATGAGCATGGCATATGCTTCTGTTTATTTGTGTCTTCTTCCATTTCATTGACCCACACATTCCTCCCACCCCAGCACACTCATGCACTTCCTTTATTTTCCATCCTGTGTCCAGTGTACCAGGTCTTTCTTATTCTTGATTACTCTTATTCCTAGATATCTTTTCTCCATGCAATTGTAAATGGCATTGATTCCTTAGTTTCTCTGTGTGAAAGTTTGTCTTCAGTATATAGAAACACAAGTGCGGTACCTGGGTGGCTCCGTTGGTGAAGCATCTGCCTTCAGGTCAGGTCATGATTCTGAGGTCCTGGGATGGAGCCCTTAATCGGGCTCCCTGATCAGTGGGGAGCCAGCTTTTCTCTCTCCCTCTGCTGCTCCCCCAGCTTGTGCTCATGCTTCCTCTATCATATAAATAAACAAAATCTTTTAAAAGGAGAAATGCAAGAGGTCTGTGTATGCCAACTTCGTATCCTGCAGCTTTACTGAATTTGTTTTCTCTAACAGGTGTTTTTTTTTTTTTTTTGGTGGAATCTTATATAGTATCATGTCATCTGCAAAGAGTGACTGCTTTCTTTTCCTATTTGGATTTCATATCAATTTTTGTCTAAATGCTTTGTCTTAGACTTTCAGTGCTATGTTGAATGAAAGTGGTGCGAGTGGGCATCTATTTCTGTCTTGTTCTTGATCTTAATGAAAAGTTTTCAGCTTTTCACACTTGAGTATGGTGTCAGCTATGGGCTTTTCATATAGGGCCTTTTAAAAATTTTTATTTATTTACTTATTTTAAAATTTCTTTTCAGCATTCCAGAATTCATTGTTTATACACCACACCCAGTGCTCCATGCAACATATAGAGCCTTTATTGTTTTGAGGTATGTTCCCCCAATACCCAGATGGTTTAGGGTTTTATCATAAATGCATATTTAATCTTGTGAGAAGTTCTTTCTGCATCTATTGTAACAACCATGTGATTTTATCTTTTATTTTGTTAAGGTGGTGTATCCCATTGATGGATGTGCAGATGTGGAATCGTCCTTGCATCACTGGAACAAATCCCACTGGATCATGTTGTGTGATTCTCCTGATGTATTATTGAATACAGTTTGCTGATTAATTTCTTGAGGATTTTTACATCTATGTTCATGAGGGATATTGGCGTTTCCTTTTCTTGTAGTGTTTCTTGAATCCTTTTCTTGAATTTTTGGCCTTGGACATCTGTTTCTTGGGACAGTTTTGATTATCAAATCAATCTTTTTACTAGTGATCAGTCTGTTCAGACTTTTTTTTTTTTCTTTCATGGCTCAGTCTTTCTAGGTTGTTGGTAGGGACTTATCCATTTCTTCTAGGTTGTCCAGTGTATTGGCCTCTACTTGCTCATAGTACTCTTATGATCTTTTGTATTTTTGTGGTATTCATTGTCATGGATCATCTTTTGTTCCTTTATTTAAAGTTTCTCATTTTTTAAAATTTAAATTCAATTAGGCAAGCTATAGTACATCATTGGTTTTTGATATAATGTTCAATGATTCATTAATGATTTAATTAATTCAATGATTCATAGAGTGTAACAGCCAGTGCTTATCACCACACATGCCATCTTTAATGCCCATCACCCAGTAATCCCATCCCCCCACCCACTTCCCTTTCTGCAACCCTCAATTTTTTCCTAGAGTCGAGAGTCTCATATGGTTTTTCTCCCTCTCAGATATCTTCCCATTCAGGTTTCCCACCCTGTCCCTATGATCCTCTGTGTTATTCCTTGTATTTCACAAATGAGTGAAATTGTATGATAACTGTCTTTCTCTGCTTGACTTATTTCACTTAGCACAATCCCCCCCAGTTCCATCTATGTCAATGCAAATGGTAAGTATTCATCGTTTCTGATGGCTGAGTAATATTCCATTGTACATATGAACCACATCTTCTTCTTTTAAAAGGATTTTATTTATTTATTTGACAGATAGAGAGACAGATCACAAGTCAGCAGAGAGTCAGGCAGGGAGAGAGGGGGAAGCAGGCTCCCCACTGACCTGAGAGCCCTATGGGGTCTCCATCCAAGGAAGCTGAGATCATGACCTGAGCCTAAGGCAGAGGCTTAACCCACTGAGTCACCCAGGGGCCCCTGAGCCACATCTTCTTTATACATTCATCTGTTGAAGGACATCTCAGCTCCTTCTACAGTTTGGCTATTGTGGACATTGCTGCTATGAACACTGGGATGCATGTGCCTCTTCTTTTTACCAAACCTGTATGGTAAATACCCAGGAGTGCAGTCGGTGGGTCACAGGGTAGCTTTATTTTTAATATCTTGAGGAAACTCCATACTATTTTTTGGAGTGACTGTACCAGCTTGCATTCCCAACAACAGTGGAAGAGTGTTCCCTCTTCCACTGTTGTGTAAGATGTTTCACATCCTCACCAACATTTGTTGTTCCCTGTCTTTTAATTTTTGCCATTCTAACTGGTGTAAGGTGGTGTCTCATTGTGGTTTTGATTTTTATTTCCCTGATGGCAAGTGATGTGCAGAATTTTTTCATGTGTCTGTTAGCCATTTATCTGTCTTTTTTGGAGAAGTGTCTTTTTGTGTCTTCTGCCCATTTCTTGAGTGGACTCTTTGGTTTTTGGGTGTTGAGTTTGAGAAATTCTTTGTAAATCTTGGATACCAGACCTTTAACTGTAATAGCATTTGCAAATATCTTCTCCCATTCTACAGGTCGCCTTTTAGTTTTATTGAGTGTTTCCAAGCTTTTCATCTTGATAAAGTACCGAAAGTTCATTTTTACTTTTGTTTCCCTTGACTTTAGAGACGTGTCTTGAAAGAAGTTGCTGTGTTGGAGGTGGAAGAGGTTGCTGCCTGTGTTCTGTGGGATTTTGGTGTGAGACAGGAATTAATCATCTTTCTTTCCTGAATGTATTTGAGCCCTCTCTCTTTCTTGGTGAGTCTAGCTAAAAGGTTGTTTGTTTTGTTTATCTTTCCAACAAAGGCAGTTCTTATTTTCATTGATCTTTTGTCTTTTTAGTCACCATTGTATTTATTTTCACATTCCTTTTTGTTATTTCCTTATGCCTACTGATTTGGGGCTTTGCTTTTTTTAATACTTCTTTCTCATGTAAAATTATAATGTTTATAGGAGAGCTTTCTTGTGGATTGACAAGGATCTGAATTTCTATGAACTTCCCCCTTAGTACTAATTTTGCTGCATCCCGTAAGTTTTTATAGGTTTTTTTTTTGTTTTTTTTTGTTTTTTTTTTTTTTTTGGTCTCAAGGTACTTTAAAAATTTCTTCTGATTTCTTCTTTAACCGTTGTTAGTTTAGTAGCATGTTGTTAAATCTCTCCATATTTTTGACTGCCCCATTTTCTTCTTGTGATTTCTTTCTAGTTTCATTCCATTGTGGTTGGACAAGATTTGAATCAGAAGTTGAAGGGAGCATTTAGGATAAAGGTTTGTTTACTGGGCTGTTTTTCTGAGGGCAGAGAATGAGCTCCAAACAGTGGAAGGTTCTGTGAGGTGGTGGGGGGTGGACAACCCTTGTTAGAATTACTGACTACCATGCAGGCAGTGTACAACCATTCACACTGTGTTCCTGATGGATTTGCACTTCATTAGAAACATTTTCTATGAGGTGCAGGGTTGGCCTTCTCTAACAGAAAGGTGCCATGTGGGTTCATGGCATAGCCCCAGGTCAGCAACCAGGATGCACGATATTGTGCAGGAACAGAACTTTCTTTGAAAGTGATAGAAACAGATCATGGTGAGCTTCACGACAATAGCCAAGGTCCTGAGTGACCCACTGGCTGTTGGTGGTGGGTTAGGTAATGAGGTCTGTTAATCTGTCTCATAAGATCCTGTAGAACTCAGGGACACCCTTCCGTCCATTGAGTTGTGTGGAGACAGGTAGACAGCAGTTTCTGGCCAAGCACAAGGGTTGCACTGGACCACCACCAGAGGGGGAGTGTGCCGGGGGAACCACTCCTTCATTTCCATAAAAATTGACCAGGGTCTCGGACTGTGATTCCTAGCAGCAGCATGGGGAGAGGAGGGCGGTATTGGTGCACACATCCTAGGGTTGTGGTCAGGACTAGTCTGGAGCCCACTGAAGTCAACCGTACCTGGCACGGAAGGCACCCAGTCACTGTAGCTGTGAACACTGTGCCAACTCATCATCTTTATGGACATGAGCCTCTGCTTTTGCCCCATGGCCTCCAGGGTATTGCCTGCCCTCCATCTGGCCCTCCTCTTCTGCCCTGTGTAACCTGATGCCAGGGTATCTTCTCAAGAGGAAGCTCAGTCAGTTCCTGATGGAACACTTCCATGGATCCTCTGTGAGGTGAGGACAACACCTTGCCCTGGAAGGGGGCTGCAGGTCCCCAATCAAGAAAGCCACATCTCTCTTTTCAGCGTGACCTGCCCTCCCCTCAGTCTTCCTCAGGGAAGATCTTCTCACTTCATGAGCTGACAGCTCTGAACTTAAAAACGAATAGTGTTTTATATTTCTCAATGTCTTAGTTCATCCATGGCAAGACTTTCAAAACTGCCAGTGGGGGGGCTCCTGGGTGGCTTAGTGGGTTAAAACCTCCTCCTTCAGCTCGGGTCATGATCCCAGGGACCTGGGATCGAGCCCTGCATTGGGCTCCCTGCTCAGCGGGGAGCCCGCTTCCTCCTCTCTCTCTCTCTCTGCCTGCCTCTCTGCCTACTTGTGATTTCCGTCTGACAAATAAATAAATAAAATATTAAAAAAAACCTGCCAGTGGGTTTTTGGCAGTTCTGGAGGGCTACCTGCTCAAGCAGGATAGGACCTGGAGGGGCAGCTCTCCTTCCCATCTCCCTAAGCATGTCCCTGAGCCCTGGAGCCATCCGTCCCACTGAGGATTGAGGGACCCAAGACAGCCCATCTTGAGCCCAGGCTGGGTCAGCTGTGTAGACTGATGTGTACCAGTAGTAGTGGGAAGCTGCCATGGGCCAGGTGCAGGTAATTTCTCCTTCTCATTCCTTCCTCCCTTCCTGCCCAGAGGTAGCTCAGAACAGACTTCAAGCCCTGCATCTCAAGATCCCGTGACCTGGGCTCTCTGCTTTCAGCTGGTGACCTTAGTGGTTTCCTGTTGCTTCTGCCTACCATACCCACTCCCATGGCCATTGCTAGATCAGGGGAGCGATCAAACCTTTGTCTGTACTTGGTCCTCTTCCTGTCCCACACCAAGGCCACCCACATTTGTCTTCCAGGTATGTGCTTGGAAGCAAGTCCGTCCACAGGAACTTATCAGCCAAACAGATCCAGGGAATGACCACTGAATTAGAGATACAGGGGGTATAACAAACCTGCTCTGAAACCTGTCCTATACTCTATGACAATCTCACACGAAAACAGAAACAATAATAGCTTTCTGGACAGTGAAGTGACATCTGTCTCTACTTACACTCTTGAAAGCATGGGTGCTGACTGTGGATCGAAAGGAACCATGGCTCCTGTGGGCTACAATTGACAGGAAATGTATAAGAATTCAGTGAAATTTGAATTCCAGGCATAGAGTGAGTTATTATTGTACAGTAAATACTCTCAAGGAAGTCTTATGAACATTGCATAGCAAAAGCTTTTTCAAATAGAAAAAAAAATTTTGTTCATTTTAATTCAGGTAGAGTTAACATAAAGTGGTATATTAGTTTCAGGTGTACAATATAGTGATTCAGTGATTCTATATATTACTCAGCGGTCATCAAGAAAAGTGTACTCTTAGTCCCCATCATCTATTTCACATATCCCTCCATCCACTTCCACTCTGGTAACCACAGAGTCGGTATTTTGTTTTGTATCTTCTTTCTCCTTTATTTATGTATGTTCGTTTCTTAAATTCCATGGAAGAGTGACATCAAATGGCATTTGTCTTTCTCTGACTGACTGATTTCACTTAGGATAGTACTCTCTAGCTCCATCCATGTGTCTTCAAATGGCAAGATTTCATTTTTTTATGGCTGAGTAATTTTCCACTCTGTGTGTGTGTGTGTGTGTGTGTGTGTGTGTGTGTACATGTATCATCTCATTTATCAAATTATCAAGAAATACTTGGATTGCTTCCATATTGTAATATTGTAAATAATGTTTCAGGAAACATAGGGGCACATGTATCCTTTTGGGTTATTGTTCGCATATTCTTCGGGTAAACACCCGGTAGTGTGATTGCTGGATCATAAGGTAGTTCTATATCTAACGTTTTGAGGAACAGTCATACTGGTTTCCACAGTGGCTGCAGCAGCTTGCATTCCCAACAACAGTGCAAGAGGGTCCCCTTTTACCCACATCCTCCCAACATCTGTTTTCTTGTGCTGGTGCTGTTAGCCATTCTTATAGTATGTGGTAATATCTCATGGAACTTTTCATTTGGATGTTCCTGTTGATGGGTGATGGGGAACATCTTTTCACATGACTGTTGGCCATCTGTACTTCTTCTTTGGAGAAATGTCTGTTCATGTCTTCTGTCTATTTTTGAACTGGATTATTTGTTTTTTGAGTGTTGCATTGTATCAGTTCTACATATTTCGGACACTACCCCTTTATTCACATGATATTTGCAAACATCTTCTCCCAATAACTAGGTTGTCTTCTATTTATTACATTTTCATTGTTCTTCTGCTGTGCTGTAAGTTTTTATATTGATATAGTTACAGTAGTTTATTTTTGCTTTTGTTTCCTTTGCCTTAGGAGGCATGTCTAGAAAATGTATGGTTCATGTCAAAGAAGTTCCTCTCTGTGCCCTCTTGTTGGACTTTTATGACTTCAGGTCTCACATTGAGGTCTTGAAACTGTTTTGAGTCTATGTGTCCGTCTGGTTTAAGAAAGCAGTCTAATATCATGCTTTTGTGCATAGCTGTCCAGTTTTCCCAACACCATTTGTTGTAGTGATTGTCCTTTTCCCTTTTAATATTTTTGCCTGTTTTGCAGAAGATTAATTGGGCACGTGATGGTGGGTTTATGTCTGAGCTTCGATTCTGTTCCCTTTTTCGCTGTGTGTAATTCTGCGCCAGTACCATACTGTTAAGATGACTGTAGCTTTGTAAATAATTTGAAATATGGAATTGTGACTCCTCCAGCTTTGTTTTAATTCGTAACATTGTGTTGGTTGTTCAGTATCTTTTGTGATTCCATACAAATTGTTAGGGTAGTTTCTTTGAGTTCTTTCATTTTTTTTAAAATTTAAATTCAATTAGCCAACTTACCATACATCACTAGTTTCAGATGTAATGTTAAATAATATATCAGATGTATATAATACCAAATGCTCATTGCATCACGTGCCCTCCTTAATGCCCATCACCCAGTTACTCTCCTCCCCATCCAGCAACCCTCAGTTTGTTCCTATATTTAAGAGTCTATCATGTTTTTTTCCCATCTCTGATGACTTCCCATTCTGTTTCCCCTTCCGTTCCCTACGGTTCTCTGCCCTTTTTCTGATATTTCACGTATGAGTGAAACCATATGATAATTGTGATTCTTTCATTGACATATTGTACTCAGCATAATATCTTCCAGACCCATCCAGGTTGATGTGATGATAAGGATTCATCCTTTCTGATGGCTGAGTAATATTCCATTGAATATATGAACCACATCTTCTTTATCCATTCCTCTGTCCATAGATATCTGGGTTCTTTCCATAGTTTAACTATAGTGGATATTGTTGCAATGAACACTGGGGTGTAGGTGCTAGTTCTTTTCACTACATCTCTATTTTTGTGGTAAAAGCCCTGTAGTGCAATTGCTGTGTTTTAGGGTAACTTTACTTTTAACTTCTTGAGGAAACCCCGTACTGTTTTCCAGAGTGGATGTAACATTCCCACCAGGAGTGCAGGAGGCTTCGCATTGTCTGCATCCTCACCAACATTTGTGGTTTCATGTCTTGTTAATTTTAGACATTCTGCCTGGTGTGATAGGATACCTCGATGTGGTTTAGATTTGCATTTCCCAGAAGCCATGCGATATGGAACATTTATGCATATACCTGATGGTCACATGTGTGTCATCATTGGAAAAACGTCTGCTCATATTTTTCACCCATGTCTGGACCTTACATTGGGTTAAGGCCTTGAAGCCTGGAAGATACAATCAGACAGAACTGTGGAGATCTTCACAAGGTCTGAGTTAAAATGGCGTTTTAGGGTGTGTGTCCAGCTCGAGGATTGTGTTCAGAGGGTGGATGAAAATGTAGGTTCACTGACATTGTTTCAGGTTTGCATTCATATTTCTCATGTTCTGAATCCAGTCTGGAGTAGAAAGGGGTATTTCCTTTTTTGTGGCAGACTGATCCTCTGGTTGTGCTGAAGTGTTCCTAATAACTGGAGCTTGGGAGCCAGGCCTCTACAGATGGAACTCTCAGAACTCCAAATAGGGTTACGGTTAGGACCTAGGAGCATGGAAGATCTGAACTGCCAACCGTGTGGTGAGCGTCCTGGAGGACTGAGTTGTGGGCATGGGTTAGGGTGAGTGTCCGGCTCAGGGTTTCAATCCATGAGCCCTTGAAAGTGGGAGTTCACTGGGATGGAAACAGATGGGGCTTCAGATTGCTACTGACCTACATACTTATTGGAGACCATTATGGACAGATTTCCTTCTGGGTGGGAGGCTGAGTCCTCTGGTATTGCTCAGGCATTCCCAAATAATGGGGCTTTGGAGCCCACCCTTAAGGGACGGATTCCTGAGAACCCAACTTAGGGATAGAGTTAGGGTCAAGGGGCATTGCAGGCCCAAATGGCTGACAGTGTGTGTGGTTACTAGAGGTTGGAATTGAGGATGAGTGTTCCAGTTCAGGTCAGGCACAGGGTTTGTGGCCTAGAGGCCACTGAAAGTGGGGTTTTGCTGGGATAGGCTCAGATGGACAGGCATTTTCTCCTGCTTTGAATACTTTCTAGAGGTCTACATGGCACGTTTTCCTCCACAGCCTGAGTCCTGTGATATGGCTAAGGTGACCCCAGTCCCTGGGGCAGGGGGCCAGGCCCCTAGGAATGGAAAGCTCAGAACACAAACTAAGCTTCAGTTAGGGGTTAGGAGCATGGCAGGCCCAATCTGATGGTGGTGTGGCAAGCTATCCAGAGGGCTGAGTACAGAGTGATGGATAGAGTGAGTGTCAGGTTCACGTTTGTGTCCACGGAGCTGCTGACTCTGAGTGAACTCAGTGGAGCATGGCAGATTTCTCCTGATCAGAATCCTTTGCAGAGTTCCAAATGGTAGGGTTTCCTTCTGGGTGACAAGCAGAGATCTTAGATATTGCTCAGGTGTCCCATCCGTGGGACTTGGGCGCCAGTCCTCTGGGGACAGAAGCCTGAAAACCCAACCTAGGGTTAGGGCTCGTTCCCAGGAACATGACAGGTCTGATCTGCTGGTGCTGTGCAGAGCTCTCAAGGGGACTGAGTGGAGAACATGGGTCAGGCTGAGTCAGCCTCCGGGTTGGTGTCCATGGGGCTACAGAACATGGTGGCCATAGAAGGGAAAGCAGATTTTTCTGCTCTGAGTACTTGGTAGAGTTCCAATTCTACTGTTTCCTTCTGGGTAGAAGGCAGAGTCCTCTGGCATTTCTCAGGGGTCCCACATATGTGGGGCTTTGGTACCTGTATTTTGGGGACAAAAGACAGAAAATGCACCTAAGTTTAGGTTATGGCTGAGGGCCAGGTCAGGCTCAATCTGCCACCCTTAGAGGAGCGACCTGGGGAGCAAAGTTGAGGACGTGGGTCAGTGTGAGTGTTAGGATCCAGGTAGTGTACAGGAGGTTGCTGAAAGTGGGATAGCCTCAAGGGGCCACGAAATATTCTGGTATAGTTCAGGTGTAACCCATCAGTGGGGCTTTGGTGTTGATCCTCAGAGGACAGAAGACTGAAAACACAAGCTAGGGCTAGGGATAGAGCAAGGGGCATGGCTGGCCTGATCTACCGGTGCTGAGGCTGGATGTCTGGGGCACTGAGTTGAGGGCCAGGGTCAGGTGGTGCATTACGCTCTGGGTTTGTGCCTAGGGGCCTGCCAAATGTGGGGGTAACTTCAGGGTCATGCAGGTTTCTCCCATTCTGAGGGTTCTGTTCAGCTCCAAACAGAACGGTTTCCTCCTGGGTAGCAGACGGAGTCCTGGGTTGTGGTTCGGGGCCAAATATGGAGGAATTGGGGGTCCAGCCACTGGAGATGAAGACTGAAAACACAACCTAGGGTTAAGGTTAGGGCCAGGAGCATGGCAGACCCAATATGCTGGCACTGAGGAGGGATCCCAGGGGGCTGAATTGAGGGCACGTTTCATGTAGTACGACAGGGTCCAGGTTTGTGGCCAGTGGGCCGCTGAAGGAGGGGGGTGTGCTCAGGGACGCACGCAGTTTCTCCCACTCTGAGTGTTCTACTCAGCTTCAAATGGCACAGTTTCCTCCTGAGTGCTAGGCAGGGTTAGTGTCAGCCTCCGCATTTGTGGCCCAATGGTGCGCAGAAGGTGGGGGATGGCCTCAGGGGGTGGCATGCAGGTTTCTCCCACTCTGAGGATTTGGCACAGCTCCAAACAGCATGGTTTCCTCCTGCATGGTGGGCAGAGTCCTGGTGTGTCACTCAGGGGTCTTTAATCTTGGAGGCTTGGGGTCAAGCGTCTTGGAATGGAAGCCTGAAACCCCAAATTACGGATAGGGTTAAGGTCTAGGGGCATGGTAGACCTGATATGCCAGTGCTGAGGCAGGTGCCCTGGTGCGCTGAGTTGAGGTTGGTTGTCAGACAGTGCATTAGCTTCTGGTTTTGTGTCCAGGCGTTCGCATAACCTGGGGGTGAATTCAGGGGTGCAAGGAAGTTTCTCTAGCTCTGAGGGTTCAGCGCAGCTCCAACCAGCACAGCTGTGCCCCACATGGCAGACAGAGTCCCAGCATGAGTATCAGGCATCCTCAATCTGGTGGACTTAAGGACCAGGCCTCTGGGTGCAGAAGCCTATACACTCAACCTAGGGTTAGGGTTAGGACCTAGGGGCATGGCAGACTCTATCTGCCAGCACCGAGGCATGATCCCCTTGGGGCTGAGTTGAGGGCATATGTCAGGCGATGCCTCAGAATCACGGTTTGTGGCCAGGGGGGCTGCAGAAGGAGGCGGTGTCTCTTTAGTGGGGTATGCA
Organism: Eira barbara; assembly: GCA_020311275.1. Lineage (NCBI taxonomy): Eukaryota > Metazoa > Chordata > Mammalia > Carnivora > Mustelidae > Eira > Eira barbara. The sequence continues at coordinate 28,889 of JAHRIG010007603.1, read as the reverse complement.
GGTTTCTCCCTCTATGAGGGTTCTGTGAAGCTTCAAATGGCACAGCTTCCTTCCACACAGGAGGCTGAATCCTGCGGTATCACTCAGGGGTCCTTAATGAGCTGGTTTGGGGGTCAGGTCTTTCGGGATGGAAGCCTGAATACCCAAACCAGGATTAGGGTTAGGGCCTAGGGGCATGGCAGGTTCAGTCAGTCGGTGTTGAGCCAGGTTCCCTACTGGGCTGAGTTGAGGGCACATGTCTGGAGGTGCATCAGATTCCAGGTTTTGATCCAGGGGTTCCACAGAAGCTGGGGCGGCCTCAGGGTGTCATACAGCTTTTCCCCATTCTGCGGGTTCTGTGCAGCTCCAAGTAGCAGAGTTGTGCCCTCAGTGGGAGGCATAATTCTGGTGTGAGTCACAGGGTTCCCCAATCTGGCTGGGTTGCGGGCCAGGCCTCTGGGCATGGTAGCCTGTACATGTCACCTAGGATTAGGCTTAGGGCCTAGGGTCATGGCAGGCCTGATATGCCATTTCAGAGGCATGCTCTGCTCAGGGCCAAGTTGAGGATTTGTCAGTCATCGCGTCAGAGTCCGTTTTTGTGGCTGGGGGGCCACCGAAGGTGGTGTTGGCTTTATGAGGGCTTGCAGGTTTCTCCCACTCCGAGAGTTCGGCACAGCTCTGAATGGTCTGGTTTGCAACGTCATCGTGGGCTGAATTCTGGGGTGTTACTCAGGGGTCCTTAACCTGGGGGGCTTTGGGGCCAGGCCTTTAATGTGGAATCCTGAAAACCCAAACTGCGTTTAGGGTTAGGGCCTAAGGGCATGGCAGGCCAGATCTGCTGGTGCTGAGGCGGGCTCCCTGGTGGGCTGAGTTGAGAGAGGGCATAATGCAGTGCCTCAGTCTCTGGGTTGTGACCGTAGGGGCCACTGAGAGTAGACATGGCCTCAGGGAGGCATGCAGGTTTCTCCTGCTCTGAGGGTTGGGTGAAGCTCCAATGGCACAGTTTCCATCTGGGTAGCAGGTGGGTTCCTGGGGTGTGGCTCTGGGGTCCCCAATCTGGAGGTCTTGGGGGATAGGCCCTTGGAGATGGAAGCCTGAAAACCCACCCTAGCCTTAGGGTTAGGGTCTGGGGCATGGCAGGCCTGAACTGAAATCGCTGAGACCGGCACTCCAGGGGGCTGAGTAGAGTGAGTGTTTGGCCATGTTTGCACCTGGATCTTAGACTGCTTTCTCATGGGGTTTGGGCCGCAACCCCCTTGAGATCATGGGCCAGGCCCAGGTGTCTGCCCTGCAGGTCCGTGCCGCCAGAAGCCGTTTCACTGGGCGACTTTCTGGCCAATTCTCATGAGCTTTATGCCCAAATGGATATTGAGTTGGGCAAGAAGCTCTTGAGAATTGGCTGGCATTGGGCGGAAAATTGGGATGCACTCACACCTGCTGTTTAGAGGGCTTTCTCCCTAGGTGCATGTTGCAACCATCCAGGAACTTGAACTGGTCCCACATGGCTCCCCTGAGGGCCCCAGCTGATGGAAGATTTCCGAGGGTAGAGTTGAGGGAGAGTCTCAGGCTGAGAATGAGGCTCCGTGTTTGTGGTCCATTTGGGTGCTGAAGGTGGGGGTGGTCTCAGGAGGGTATGAATGTTTCTCCCCATCTGAGGGTTTTCTGCAGATCAAAATAGTACTGTTTTCTCCTTTTTGGCAGTGAAGTCCTGGGGTGCAGCTCTGGGGTTCCCAATCTGGAGTGCTTGGGAGCCAGGTATCTGGGGACAGAAGCCTGAAAAGCTAACCTGGGGTTAGTGTTAGGGCCTAGGGTCATGGCAGGACCGATCTGCCGGTGCTGTGGCTGGATCCCTGGGTGGCTGAGTTGAGGATGGGGGTCCATCGGCACATCAGGCTCTGGGTTTTTTGGTGTGGACGGGGGAGCCCCGGATGTGGGGGTGGCTTCATGGAAGCATGCAGATTTGTTCCATTCTGAGGATTCTGCGAAGGTGCGAATGGAACTGTTTCCTCCTTGGTGGCAGGTGGGCTCCTGGGGTGTGGCTTTGGGGTAAAAAATCTGGAGGGCTTGGGGAAAAGGCCTCTGGGACTGGAAGTCTGAAAACCCAACCGAGAGTTACAGCCAGGGCCTATGGGCATGGCAGATCAAATCTGCCAGTTTTGGTACAGGCACCCCATGGGGCTGAGTAGCAGGAGAAATCAGCTTCATGTGCACCTGCTTTATAGACCATTTTCTCACCGGGTTCATGCCGAGACAACTCGGGACCCCAGGCTGGGCCTAAGTGGAGGCCCTGCATGCATACACCACAAAAAGCAAGTTCGCAAGAGGTTTTCCGGCCAATTCTCATGAGCTTTCTGCCCAAACCAACATCAATTTGGACAGAAGGATCGTGAGAATTGGCTGGCATTGGGCAGCAATTCAGGCTGCACAGGCTCCTGTGATCTAGAGCGCTTTTCCGCTAGGTGCATGTCACGGCCATCAGAGAACATGGGTCGGGCCCAGGCAGCTCCCACGAGGGACCCTGCACAGGGGAGCTTTCCCAGGGTAGAGTTGAGGGACGAGTTTCTGCTGAACCTCAGCCTCCAAGTTTGCAGCCTAGTGGGGTGCCAAAGGTGTGGATGGCCTCAGTGGGGGTATGCAGGTTTCTCCCACTCTGAGGGTTTTGCACAGCTCTGAAGGCATGGTTTTCTCCATGGTGGCAGGCAGAGTCATGGGGTGTGGCTCAGGGGTCCCCTATCTGGAGGACTCGAGGTACATGGCCCTGGGGACAGAAGCCTGAAAACCCAACAGAGGGTTAGGGCCAAGACCTAAGGGCATGGTAGGCCAGATCTCCCAGTGCTTGGTTGGGCATCGCATGGGGCTGGGTAGCGGGAGGCATTGGCCTTGCATGTGCCTGGATCGTAGAGGGCATTCTTGCAGGGTTGGGGACTCGACCACTCGGGATCACAGGCTAGGTCCAGGCAGAGACCCTGCAGACATGCACTGCAGGAATCAAGTGCACCAGGCTTTCCCCGGCAAGTTCTCAAGAGCTTTCTGCCCAAATTGATATTGATTTGTTCAGAAAGCTCATAAGAATTTACTGGCATTGGGTGTCAATTTAGGCTGCACTGGCACCCGCGGTCTACAACAGTTTCTCACTAGGTGTGTGACATGGCCATCTGGGAACATGAGCTGGGCTCACGTGGCTCCCCTGAGGGCCCCTGTGCAGGGAGATTTCCAGGGGCAGAGTTAAGCAGGGGGTATGACTGGGCATCAACCTCTGTGTTTCTGGCCCAGTGTTGAGCAAAATATGGATGGTCTCATGGGGGGCATGCCCTTTTCTCCCACTCTGAGGGTTGTTCGCAGCTTCAAATGGCATGGTTTCTGCCTGGGTGGCAGGCGGAGTAATGGGGTGTGGTTCAGGGGCCCCCTATCTGGAGGACTTGAGGGACAGGCCCCTGGGAACAGAAAGGTGAAAACCCAAACCAGTGTTAGGGTGAGGGCCCAGGGGCATGGCAGGTCTGATCCCCCAGTGCTGGTTTGGACACCCCGGGGGGCTGAGTAGTGGGAGGCACTGACATCGCATGTGCCCGGGTCATAGAGGGCTTTTTCGCAGGGCTCTGGCCATGACCAGACCCCGGGCCAGGGCCAGGTGGTGGCCTTGTGGACCCACGCTGCTGGTAGTGAGTTCACCAGGGGTTTTCCAGCCAAATTCTCATGAGCTTTCAGCCCAAATAGATATCAATTTGGGCAGGAAGCTCGTGAGAAATGTCTGGTGTTGGGTGGCAATTCAGGCCGCGCTGGCACCTGTGGTCTTGAGTGCTTTCTTGCCAGGTGCTTTTCCTGGCCATCCAGGAACATGAGCCAGGCTCCCACCAGGGCCCCCGTGCATGAGAGCTTTCTGGGTGCAGAGTTGACATAGGTTTTCTGTCTGAGCGTCAGCCTTTGTGCTTGTGGTCTGGTGGGGAGCTGAAGGTGGGGCTTACCTCAGGGGTGGCATGCAGGTTTCTCCCACTCTGAGGATTTTGTGCAGCTCTGAACAGCACAGTTTCCTCCTGGGTAGCAGGCAGAGTCATGGGGTGTGGATCAGGGGTCCCCAATCTGAGGGCTCAAGGGAAAGGGCCCTGGGGATGGAAGACTGAAAACCCAACTGAGGGTTAGGGCCAGGGCCTAGGGGCATGGCAGTCCTGATTTGCCAGCGCTGTTGTGGGCACTACCGTGGGCTGAGTAGCAGGAGGCTTTGGTCTCGTGTATGCCTTACTTGTAGATGACTTTCTCGCAGGGTTTGGGCCATGACCACTCGGCACCCTGAGCCACGACCAGGCAGCAGCCCCATGCGCCTGAGCCTTCGGGAGCGAGTTCCCTGGGGGTCTTCCAGCCAGTTCTCATGAGATTTCTGGGCAGAAGATTAATGGGAATTGGCCAGAGTTTGGTGGTGATTTGGGCAGCGCTGGTTCATGCAGTCTAGAGCGCTTCTCACTAGGTGTGTGTCACGGCCATCCAGGAACACACGTCAGGCCCCCATGCTGGGGAGGTCTCTAGGTTCAGAGTTGAGGGAGGGCTTCTGGGGCTGAGCATCAGCCTTCCTGTTTGCAGCCTGGTGGGGCACCAAAGGTAGGGGTGACCTCAATGGGGGCATGCAGGTTTCTCCCACTCTGAGGGTTTTGTGCAGCTTCAAATGGCATGGTTTCCCCTTGGGAGGCAGGCGGAGGCATGGGGTGTGGCTCAGGGGTCCATAATTCAGGGGGCTTATTGACCAGGTCCCTCAGAATGGAAGCCTGAAAACCCAAACTAGGGTTAAGGTTAGGGCCTAGGGGCATGGCATGACTGAACTCCCAGCACTGAAGCAGTCTCCCCTCAGGGTTTAGGTGAAGGCACACATCCAGCAGTGTGGCAGAATTCGGCTTTATGGCCAGGGGGACGGCAATGTTTGGGGTGGCTTAAGGGGGCATGCACCTTTCTCCCCCTCCAAGGGCTCGGAGCAGCTCCAAATGGTACGGTTTCATACTGCATGGCTCGTGGAGTCCTGCAGTGTCACTCAGAGGTCCTTAGTCTGGGGGGCTTGGGAGCCAAGCCCCTCAGAATGGAAGCCTAAAACCAAACTAGCATAAGGGTTAGGGTCTAGGGGAAGTACAAACCCGGTCTGCCAGCGTTAAGACAGGCTCCCCTCCGGGCTGAGTTGAAGGCATGCATCTGGTGCCAGGCAGAATCTGACTGTATGGCCAGGGGTTCTGCTGATGGTGGGAGTGGCTTTAGGGGGCATGCAGGTTTCTCCTCCTCTGAGGGTTTGGAACAGCTCCATACTGCAAGGTTTCCTCCTGCGTGGTGGGTGGAGTCCTGGGTTCTTGCTCAGGGATCCTTAATCCAGGGGGCTTGGGGGCCTGGCCTCTTGGGATGGAAGCCTGAAAACCCAAACTAGGGTTAGGGTTAGGGCCTAGGGACATGGCAGGGTCGATCTGCCGGTGCTGACACTGGCTCCCTGGTGCCTAGTTGAGTGTGGGTATCAGGCAGTGTATTGGAGTTCTGGTTTGTGTCTAGGGGGTGCGGAAAGGCTGGGGGCGACCCAGGGTCTTACAGTTTTCTCCCACTCTGAGTTTTCTGTGCAGCTCCAAATGGCACAATTTCACCCTAGGAAGCTGGCAGTGTGCTGGCATGAGTCTCAGGCATCCCCAATCGGATGGGGTTGGGAGCCAGCCCTCTGGGCACATAAGCCTGTACACTTGACCTAGGGTTAGGCTTAGGGCCTAGGGGCATGCCAGGCCCAATCTGACGGCGCTGAGGTGGGCTCACCTCAGGGCTGAGCTGAGGGTGTGTCTGGCGGCATGGCAGAATCTGGCTTCATGGCCGGGCGGGGGGCACCAATGGTGGGGGTGGCTTTAGTGGGGCATGCAGGTTTCTCCTGCTCTGTGGGTTTTGTGCAGCTCCTAATGGCACAGTTCCTTCCTGGGTGGCAGCCAGAGTGCTGGCTCAGGTGTCCCTAATATGGAGGGCTTGGGGGCCAGGTCTCTGGGGACAGAAGTCTGAAAAGCCAACGTAGGATTAGAGTAGGGCCTAGGGGCAGGGCAGGCCCAATCTGCCATTGCCGAGGCAGGATCCCCCATGGGCTGAGTCAAGGACGGTGGTCAAGCAGTATGTCAGTCTCTGGGTTTTGTTGCCATGTGGGCCATCAGAGGTGAGGGTGGCCTCTGGAACGCATGTGTGTTTCTCCCGGTCTGAGGGTTCTGGGTTGCTCCAAATGGCATGGTTTTCTTTTGGATGGTAGGCGGAGTCCTTGGTTGGGGCTCAGGGCTTCCCAATCTGGAGGGATTGTTGGTCATGTCTCTGGGCATGGAAGCCTGCAAATACAACCTAGGGTTTGGGTTAGGGCTTAGGGGTATCCAGGTCCTACCTCCTGGTGCTGAGGCTGGAACCCCAGGGGCTGAGTCGAACATGGGGGTCAGGAAGCACACCAGGCTGTGAGTTTGTGACTGCGGGGACCGTTGAAGTTGGGGGTGTCCTCAGGGAGGCATGTAGGTTTTTTCCATTCAGAGGGTTCTGCGCAGGTTCAAATGGTAGTTTCCTCCTGGGTGGCACGTGGGTTTCTGGGGTGTGGCCCAGAGGTCCCCAATCTGGATTGACCGTGCCAGTGTGGCTTTAGACCTGTGGAGAGTTTGTGAGCTGCATTAGGAGTTGTGGAAGGCCTGGCAGTGCCAGTTCAGGGCACTGGATGAGTGGTGAGCCATGGTGCAAAGGACCGTGGAAGTCATGGCAATGCTGCTTGCCACCACTGGAGGCAGTGGTGAGCTGCCATGGGAAACTCTCCAGAGTAGGAGTCGGTGCAGCCTGCTGGCTCTGAGGGCCCTGGGGATGTGTTGGGTGAGAGACCCTGAAAGATGAGGCACTGCAGCTTGTTTTTCCAGGATGGAGTGGTGAGCTGTATAGTCTCTGATTCTCCAGGCTCAAGAGTGGTCATAAGAAATGCTAGAGCCGGGCCCCCACTCAGCATTGTGCCCTGTTTCCCCAGGTTTGTTGGTAATCTGCTGTCAGGATGTTTCAGGAGTGTCCGCCCAGTTGGGCTCTGGAGCCAGGGGAAACCAAACCCGACTCATGGTGCATTTGGAGTGGAGGAGTTCAGTGTTAGGAAGAGTATGTTCATTTCTTCAAAAAGGACAAGGGCATTGGTCGGCTATAGAAGGAAGTGACTGACCACTTAAGAAACAAGCATGTGTCTCTCCTTCTCCCAGGAATCAGAGCAGGTGTGCAGGCTTTAGGTGGGAGGTACCTGCTTATCCGCACCTGACAACCCTTCTTCACTCTGGCTCCACGAGACCTGAAGTTTGGAAATCAGCTTCTGAGTCAGTCATGCAGCTTGTCCCAGGACGTCAGTGTTCAGAGAAAACGCAGGCCCGTGGGGCACATCCATGCCAGGATGGGAGGTAAAACTTCTCTTTCACCCCAAACCTCCTGGGCTTTTCTCTTGTCTCCAGTGGAGTTCACAAATGGCACACTGAACCAGCAATAAGATATCTAGTGTGGGTGCCAGAGTTCCTGAGTTTCTCTGCAGGGAGCCCCTGGCAGGGATCTCATTTTCTCTGTTTATTTCTGGCTTACAAAGATATTTGGAACATCTTTTTCCTAGGCAATCCCTTGGATTCTAAAGGGAAGATGAGATTGACTTGGTGTGTGTTTTGAACATAGAAAGTATTCCTTCATCTAAGTGTTTATTCCACTGGGCCTAGGCTGTGGTGGAATGGCCGGCATCTAGAGTGAGGTGGCTGTTTGTGGTCAGATAGAGACTTGGATGATGGCTTCTCCTTTGTCCAAGGTGATGGATCCTAATGGATTCGTCTTTGCATCCAAAGAGTTCCAATGTGGGCAGAGGGAAAATTCAAAATGATTCTAAGGAGCCTTGGACAATTTAAAAGGGATGCTTGTCTTCCTAGGTTCACTCAAACAGCTATATATGGCTGGACATTCTCTATTTTCTCTGCAGTTTCATGGGTGGTAAAGTCAGAAAGAGAGTCTTTGGGAATTTCCCTGGAAAAAGGCATTCTGGTGGCTTCAAGAGACTTGGCCTCAGGAACCCTGGGGTGAATTTCTGTGGCTGCTTGCCTGATGCTCAGTGAGTCAGGTTACCCCACAGGTTTTACACTTCCTCCTTAGGAAATTGCTGGCAGAGAATGCTCTGCTTAACATGGAAACCTCGGGGGCACCTGGGTGGCTCAGTGGGTAAAGCCACAGCCTTCAGCTCAGGTCATGATCCCAGGGTCCTGGGATCGAGCCCTGCATTGGCCCTCTGCTCAGCGGGGAGCCTGCTTGCCCCCTCTCTCTGTCTGCCTCTCTGCCTACTTGTGATCTCTGTCAAATAAATAAATGAAATCTTAGAAAGAAAAAACGGAACCCTCCTACACTGTTGGTGGGCATGCGGGTTGTTGTAGCCACTCTGGAAAAGAATAGGGTGTGTCCTCCAAAAGCTAAGAACTGAACATAAGAACCGAACGTATATAAATGAATATATATATATATATATATATATTTGTGTATGTGTGTGTGTGTGTGTATTCATCCTGGTTCAAAAAGGATGAAATCTTACTATCTGCAAGGATGTGGATGGATATACAGTGGATTTAGCTATGGAAAATCCATAAGAAAAGACCAATAGCCTATAACTTGACTTCTGTGGAATTTCAGAAAGAAAACAGATGAACATAGTGAGGGCAGAAAGGTCAATGAGGAAACAGACTCTAAACTAGAGCACAAACCGAGGGTGCCTAGAGGGCAGGGGTGTGGGAGGGAGGGTTCAATGGGTGACAGCTATTAGGGAGAGTACTTTCTGTGATGAGCTCTGGTTGTTCTATGCAGGTGAGGAATCACAAAATCCTACCCCTGAAGGAGAGGAATGAACACTGCATGGAAACGAATTGGAATTGAAGTCAATGAATAAGAGAAGAAGACCATGTTCTACTGCATGAAGACTGAGGTAAAACTGGAATGACTTTTGCTCTCCTGTTCTGTAGCTGATCATTTTGAAACACTCTGTGGCAGGATACACTAGTTTCTTATTGCAGAAGGAGCCCTCAGAAAGCTACCATGAAAGATTTAGATCTCAGAGCATGTACATGTTCCATTGATATGTTACTTTCAGTTTGCCCAGGTACAAAGGTAAGTGGAGAGAAATAGGGCAGAAGAGGAAGGAGGTGTTTAGCATTCAGGAGGTCGCCTTCCCCTTTCTCATGAATGCCTGGGCCAGCGGAAATTAAGAAGAAGGAGGGGAGATACCAGAGCTTTGCCACAGACAGGGGAGTTCTAGGTCTGCCTAGAACTGGCAGGGGTCCCTGAGGAGAGGTGAGCTAGTGGTGTGGCGGGCCCGAACTGCTGGTGCTGAGGTGAGTTCCCCAAGGAGCTGAGTTGAAGATGGAGGTCAGGTGGCCCATCAGGCTCTGGGTTTGTATCCAGGGGCTGCAGAACGTGGGGGTGTCCACATGGGGGCATGCAGGTTTCTCTGGCTCTGAGGGTTCTGCACAGCTCCAAATGGAATAGTTTCCTGCTGGGTGGCAGGTGGACTCCTACAGTGTGGCTCCAAGGCTACCAATCTAGAGGGTTTGTGGGACAGGCCCCTGGGGAAGGAAGCCTGAAAATGCAACAGAGTGTTATGGTAATGGCCTTGGGGCATAGCAGGCCTCATCTGCCGACACCCAGGTGGGATGCCCTTGGGATTGAGATGAGGGAATGCGTCCTGCAATGCAGAGGAGTCAGGGTTTCTGGCCAGGGGGACGGCTGATGGTGGGGGTGCCTTTAGAGGGGCATGCTGTTTTCTCCCTCTCTGAGGGAACTGTGGAGCTCCCAATGGTATGGCTTCCCCCTGCATGGCACTCAGGTTTCTGGTTTGTTACAAAGGGGTCCTGAATCTGGGGAGTTTGGGGGCCAGGCCTCTTGGGATGGAAGCCGGAAATCAGAAACTGGAGTTATGGTAAGGGCTTAGGGGCATGGCATGCTCAATCTGCTGGTGCTGAGGTGGGCTCCCTGGTAGGCTGACTTCAGGGTGGGTATCAGGTGGCACGTCAGCCTCCGAGTTTGTGTCTGGGGATGCTGCAGAAGCTGGAGGTGACCAAAGGGTTGCATGCAGGTTTCTCCCTCCCTGAGTGTTCTGCAGAGCTCCAAATGGCATGGTTTCCCCTGGTGTGGTGGACGCAGTCCTGGGGTGTCACTGAGGCATCCTTTATCTATACTGGCATGAGTCTAAGAGGTGCCCAATTTGGCGGGCTTGGGGGACAGGCCTCTGGGCATGAAAACCTGTACACCCCACCTAGGGATAGGGTTAGGGCCCAAGGGCATGGCTAGCCCAATGTTCTGGTGCTGATGCAGGCTCCCCTAAGGGCTGAGTTCAAGGCATAGATCTGGCGTCACAGCAGAATCCGGTTTTATGGCCATGGGGGTGACTCGTGGTGGGGGTGGTGTTAGGGGGGCTTGCAGGTTTTTCCCCTTCTGAGGGCTTGGCGCAGCTCCAAACCACAAGGATTCCTCCCGTGTGGCAGGTGGAGTCCTGTGGTGTCAGTCAGTACTCCTTAATCTCGGGGACGTGGGGGCCAGGCCCCCTGGGATGGAAGCCTGAAAATCCAAACAGGGGTTATGGTAAGGGGCTAGGGGCATGGTGTCCCGAACTGCTGATGTTGAGGTGGGGTCCCCTAAGGGCTGAATTGAGGGCATGCGTCCGGCAGCTCAGCAGAATCCGGTTTTATGGCTAGGGGGGCTGTATATGGGAGTGCCTTTAGAGAGGCAGGTTTCTCCCCCTCTGAGGGTTCAGCCCACCTCCAAATGGCACAGGTTCCTACTGTGTGGTGATCAGAGTCCCGGGGTGTATGTCAGGGTTCCTTAATCTGGGGGGCTTTGTTGCCAGGACCCTCAGAATGGACACCTGAAAATACAAACTAGTGTTAGGGTTAGGGCCTAAGGGCATGGCAGGCCCGATATGCCAGTGCTGAGATGGGATCCCCTATGGGCTGAGTTGAGGGTATGCATTTGGTGGAGGGATGGAATCCAGCTCTATGGCCAGAGGGGCTGCCGACGGTTGGGGTGGCTTTAGGGTGGCATGCAGGTTTCTCCCCCTCTGAGGGTTCAGCATCTCCAAACTGCAAGGTTTCATCTAGCGTGGTGGTTTGAGTGGTGCAAATTCCCTCAGGGGTCCTTAATCCAGGGGGCTTGGAAGCTAGGCCTCTTGGGATGGAAGCCTGAAAACCCAAACTAGGGGTAGGGTCTTTGGGAATAACAGGCCTGATCTCCCAGTGCTGAAACGGGCTCCCCGGTGGGCTGAGTTGAGGGAGGGTGATAGGTGGATCATGTGAATCTGGGTTTGTGTTCAGTAGGGGTCCAGACTGGGGATGACTTGGGGAGCATGAAGATACCTCCTGCTCTGAGATTTGCATAGCTCCAAAAGGCACCGTAACACCATAGCCAGCCAGCAGCCTGCCAGATTGAGTGGCAGGCATACCCAATCTGGCAGGTTTTGGGGCTAGGCCTCTGGGAACGGAAGCCTGTACACACAACCTAGGGTTACGGTTAAGGCCTAGGGGCATGGCAGCTCCAATATCCTGGTGTTAAGGCGAGCTCCCTCGGGGCAGAGTGGAGGACATGCATCTGGCGATGTGGCATAATCTGACATTATGTCCTGGGCGCTGCCGATGGTGAGAGTGTGTTTAGGTGCCCATGCACAGTTCATTCTAGAGGGCAGGCAGAGTTTTGTGGTGTGGCTTTAGAATTAGCAGTTGGAGGATTAGGGTTATGGGGAGGGTTAGAATGTTAGGGTTAGATATAGGGCTAGTGTTAAGGGTGAGGGTGAGGATTAGGATTTAGGGTTGAGGGTTGAGAGATAGGATGATGGTTAGGGATATTATTAGGGTTAGGGTTGTGCTCTGGGTTAGGGTTATGTCTTAGGGACAAGGCAGGTGGCTTCCACCAGCACCGATATTGGCTCCCCCAAGGGCTGAGTTGAGGGCTGGACACAGGAGGCACCTCAGGCACTGGGTTTTTGGCCTGGAGGGGCAAAGATGGCAGGAAGGGCCTCAGCGGAGCACTCGGGTTTGTATGCCTGGAGGGTGTTAGGGAGCACCAAATAAACCAGTCTTCTCCTGGCTGAGTGTCTTTGTCCTGCCCTCAGTCTGAAACTCCCTTCTATGGGATGGATTGGGTGTCAGGGATCTGGGCTCCAGAGCCTGAAGACCCAATCTAGGATTCGGGTTTTGTCCTGGGAGAATGGCAGGCCTGATGTGCCAGTGCGGACTCAGGCTCTCTGCAGGGCTGGGTTGAGCCCATTGCTCTGGGGGCCAGTCAGGCTCCGGGATTGTGGTGTGGGTGTCCTCAGAAGGCTTGGGTGCCTTTAGGGGGCATGGCGGTTTCTCCGGCCAAGAGGTTTCTGCACAGGGCCTTGGGACCAGTTTCTTCGTGGGTGGCAGCCAGAGGCCTGTGTTAGGATTATGGGTTCCCCAGTGTGGAGGGCTAGGGAGCCAGGCCTCTTGGGACGGAAGCCTGAACACCCAACGTAGGGTTCGGGTTTGGTCGTAGGGGCATGGCAGCCCCTATCTCCGGGCCCTGTGGGGACCCACCTTGATGCCTGGGTTGAGGGTGCGTGCCTGCAGGACTGTGAGACTCCCGGTTATTGTTCCTTGAGGGCGCATGACGACCAGGTGGCCTCAGGGAGGCACACAGTCTACTCCCGCTCTGTGGGTTCAGGACATTTCTAAACTGCATGGTTTCCTCCCTGGATCAGGTGCAATGATGGGGTGCAGCACAGGCGTAACCCATCTGGGGATTTGGCACCGGGCGTTGGAGGACGGATGGCTGAACACACAGCCTAGGCTAGCCTTAGTATTAGGGTTAGGGTTAGGCTTCGGGTTACTGTTATGTCTTAGGGACAAGGCAGGTGGGTTCTGCCAGCACCGATATTGGCTCCCCAAAGGGCTGAGTTGAGGGCAGGACACAGGTGACTCCTCAGGCCCTGGGGTTTTGGCCTGGAGGGGCAGAGATGTCCAGAATGGCCTCAGGGAAGCATGCCATTTTCTAGAGCTCTGAGGGAGTTAGAGAGCACCAAATGAAACGGTGACCTCCTGGCTGAGAGGTTGAGTCCAGCCGCCAGTACGATGCTTCCATCCATGGGAGGGTTTGGGTGTTAGGCCTCTGGCGTCCAGAGGCTGAATATCCAACCTGAGCTTAGGGTTTCGTCCTGGGAGAATGGCAGGCTTGATGGGCTAGTGTGGATGATGGCTCTATGGAGGGCTGAGTTGAGAGCATTGCTCTGGCGGGCCATCAGGCTAAGGGATTTTGTTGTGGGAGTCCTCAGAAGGTGTGGGTGGCTTTAGGGGGCATGGAAGTTTCTTCAGTCAGGAGGGTTCTGCACAGAGCCATGGGGTCCAGTTTCCTCGTGGGTGGCAGCCAGAGTCCTGTGTTGTATATAAGAGGTCACCAATCTGGAGAGCTAAGGAGCCAGTTCTCTGGGGGTACACGCCTGAACACTCATCCTAGGGTTAGTGTTAAGTCGTAGGGGAGTGGCAGCCCTGATCTAGTGGCGCTGTGGTGACCCATCCAAAACGCTGAGTTGAGGGCGCATGTCTGCAGGAATCTGAGGCTTCAGTTCCTGTCCTCGGCGGGTGCTGGAAGTGGGAATAGCTTCAAGGAGGCATGCAGGTTTCTCCCGCTCTGTGGGTTAAGGACAATTCAAAATGGCAGGGTTTCCTCCTGGAATCAGCTGCAATGATGGAGTGTAGCTCAGGGGTCCCCTGTCTGCGGCATTTGGAGAACAGGTGTCAGGGGAAGACACAGGAACACACAACCTGGGGTAGGGTTAGCACTGGGGATAGGGTGAGGCTTAGGGTTAGGGTTATGTCTTAGGGACAAGGCTGGTCGGATCTGCCAGCACAGATATCACAAAAGGATGAATTGAGGGCAGGACTCAGGAGGCTCCTCTGGCCCTGGGTTTTGGCCTGGAGGGGCAAAGATGGAGGCAATAGCCTCAGGGGAGCACACGGAATTCTAGGGCTCCGAGGGTGTTCCAGAGCACCCAAGGAATCGGTCTCCTTCTGGCTGAGTGCCTGAGTCCGGGCTTGAGTCTGATGCTTCCATCCATGGGTATGTTTGGTTTTCAGGCCTCTGGGGATAAGAGCCTGAACACCCAACCTTGTGTTAGGGTTTGGGCCTGGGAGAATGGTAGACATGATGTGCCAGTGGAGATTCAAGATCCCCAAGGGGCTGAGTTGAGGGAATTGTCTGGCGGCCTGTCAGGCTCTGGGATTGGAGTGTGGGTGTCCTGGGAATGTTAGGTGGGTTTAGGGGGCATGGAGTTTTCTCCTGCCAGAAGGGTTCTACACAGGGCCATGGCATACTGTTTCCACATGGGTGAGAGCCAGATTTCTGCATTCAGAATACGGGGTGCCCAGTCTGAAGGGCTAGAGAGCCAGGCCTCTTTGGACGGAAGCCTGAACACACAACCTAGGGTTCGGGTTAGGTCATAGGGACATGGCCTCGGGATCTGCCAGTGCTCTGTTGACCACCCCGATGCGTGAGTTGAGGATGCATGTCTGCAGGACCATGAGACGCCCGGATCCTGGTCCTCGGGTGCACCGTAAGTGGAAGTGGCTTCAGGGATGTATGTAGGTTTCTCCCGCTCTGTGGGTTCAGCACATTTCTAAACGGCAGGGTTTCACCCAGGGATTAGGTGAAATGATGGCGTGCAGCACAGGCGTCCCCCACATGGGGTTTTTGCCCCGGGCGTCAGAGGATGGATGGCTAAACAGGCTAGGCTAGCCTTAGTATTAGGGTTAGGGTTAGGCTTCGAGTTACTGTTATGTGTTAGGAAAAAGGCCAGGTGGCTTCCGCCAGCAGCGATATTGGCTCCCCCAAGGGCTGAGTTGAGGGCGGATTAAAAAGAATCCTCAGGCCCTGGGGTTCTGGCCTGGAAGCATAGAGATGGCAAGAAAGGCCTCAGGGGAGCATGCCATTTTCTAGGGCTCTGAGGGAGTTAGAGAGCACCAAATGAACCGGTGGCCTCCTGGCTGAGAGGCTGAGGCCGGCCGTCAGTATGATGCTTACATCCATGGGAGGGGTTGCGTGTTAGGTCTCTGGGATCCAGAGGCTGAATATCCAACCTGAGGTTAGGGTTTCCTCCTGGGCGAAGGGCAGGCCTGATGGGCGAGTGCGGACGCTGGCTGTGTGGATGGCTGAGTTGAGAGCATTGCTCTGGCGAGTCGTCGGGCTGTGGGATTATGTTGTAGGAATCCAAAGAAGGATGTGGGTGATTTTAGGGGGAATGGAAGTTTCTCCGTCCTGCAGGGTTGTGCACAGGGCCATGGGGTCCAGTTTCCTCGTGGGTGGCAGGCAAGTCCTGTCTTGTTTATATGGGGTCAACAGTCTGGAGAGCTAGGGAGCCTGTTCTCTTTGGGCAGAAGCCTGAACACCCAACCTAGGGTTATGGTTAGGTCATAGGGGCATGGCAGCCACGATCTCCCACCGCTGCGGTGACCCATCCAAAAGGCAGAGTTGAGGGCACATGTCTGCAGGACCCTGAGACTCCCAGTTCCTGTCCTTGGGAAGCGCAGGAAGTGGGAGTAGCCTCAGGGAGGCATGCAGGCTTCTCCTGCTCTGCAGGATCAGGACATTTCAAATGGCAGGGTTTCCTCCTGGGATCAGCTGCAATGATAGGGTGTAGCTCAGGGGTCCCCTGTCTGCGGCCTTTGGGGAAGAGGTGTCAGAGGAAGGCACAGGAATGCACAACCTGATCTAGGGAGAGCACTAGGGAGATGGTGAGGCTTAGAGTTAGGGTTATGTCTTAGGGACAAGGCTGGTCGGATCTGCCAGCACAGATATCACAAAAGGCTGAGTTGAGGGCGGGACTCAGGAGGCTCCTCTGGCCCTGGGTTATGGCCCGGAGGGGCAAAGATGGAGGCAATAGTCTCAGGGAAGCACACGGGGTTCCAGGGCTCTGAGGGTGTTCCAGAGCACCCAAGGAATCGGTCTCCTTCTGGCTGAGTGCCTGAGTCCGGGCTTGAGTCTGAGCTTCCATCCATGGGTATGTTTGGTTTTCAGGCCTCTGGGGATAAGAGCCTGAACACCAAAACTACTCTTAGGGTTTGGCCCTGGGAGAAAGTTCGGCCTGATGTGCCAGTGGGGATTCAAGCTCCCCGGGGTGCTGAGATGAGAGTATTGATCTGGCGGCCCGTCAGGCTCTGGGATTGTGGTGTGGTGGTCCTGGGAAGGTGTGAGCGGATTTAGCGGGCATGGAGTTTTCTCCTGCCAGGAGGGTTCGACACAGTGCCATGGCATCCAGTTTCCTCATGGGTGAGAGCCAGAGTCCTGCGTTGGGAATACGGGATGCCCAGTCTGGAGGGATAGGGAGCCAGGCCTCTGGGGACGGAAGCCTGAACACCCAACCTAGGGTTCGGGTTAGGTCATAGGCACATGGCCTCAGGTTCTGTCGGTGCTCTGTTGAACCACCCAGATGCGAGAGTTGAGGATGCGTGTTTGCAGGACCATGAGACTCCAGGATCCTGGTCCTTGGGGGCGCTGGAAGTGGGGGTGGCCTCAGGGAGGCATGTAGGATTCTCCCGCTCCACGGGTTCAGCACATTTCTAAACGGCAGGGTTTCCTCGCGGGATCAGGTGCAATGATGGCGTGCCGCTCCGGGGTCCCCCATCTGGGGGGTTTGGGGATCAGCTGTCGGAGGGCAGACGCCTGAACACACAACCTAGGCCAGCCTTAGTATTAGGGTTAGGGTTAGACTTAGGGTTAGGGTTATGTCTTAGGGACAAGGCAGCTGGCTTCTGCCAGCACTGATATCGGCTCCCCCAAGGGCCGAGTTCAGGGCGGGACACAGGAGGCTCCTCAGGCCCTGGGTTTTTGTCCCGGAGGGGCCAGGATGGAGGGAATGGCCTCAGGGGAGCATGCCGGTTTGTACGCCTGGAGGGTGTTAGGGAGCACCAAATCAACAGGTCTCCTCCTGGCTGAGAGTCTTTGTCCTGCCATCTGTCTGAAGCTCCCTTCTATGGGTCGGATTGGGTGTCAGGCCTCTGGGGTCCAGAGCCCGAAGACCCAATCTAGGGTTCGAGTTTGGTCCTGGGAGAATGGCAGGCCTGATGTGCCAGTGCGGACTCAGGTTCTCCGCAGGGCTGGGTTGAGGCCATTGCTGTGGGGACCCGTCAGGCTCTGGGATTATGGTGTGGGCGTCCTCGGAAGGTTTGGGTGGCTTTATGGGGCATGGCAGTTTCTCCGGCCAAGAGGTTTCTGCACAGGGCCACGGGACCAGTTTCCTCGTGGGTGGCAGCCAGAATCCTGGGTTAGGATTACGGGTTGCCCAGTGTGGAGGGCTAGGGAGCCAGGCCTCTTGGGACGGAAGCCTGAACACCCAACGTAGGGTTCGGGTTTGGTCGTAGGGGCATGGCAGCCCCAAACTCCGGGCCCTGTGATGACCCACCGCGATGCCTGAGTTGAAGGTGCGTGCCTGCAGGACTGTGAGACTCCCGGTTATTGTTCCTTGAGGGCGCATGACGACCAGGTGTCCTCAGGGAGGGACGCAGTCTACTCCCGCTCTGTGGGTTCAGGACTTTTCTAAACGGCATGGTTTCCTCCCTGGATCAGGTGCAATGATGGGGTGCGGCACATGCGTAACCCATCTGGGGATCTGGCACCGGGCGTCAGAGGACGGATGGCTGAACACACAGCCTAGGCTAGCCTTAGTATTAGGGTTAGGGTTAGGCTTCGTGTTACTGTTATGTCTTAGGGACAAGGCAGGTGGGTTCTGCCAGCACCGATATTGGCAGCACCAATATTGGCTCCCCCAAGGGCTGAGTTGAGGGCGGGACACAGGAGACACCTCAGGCCCTGGGGTTTTGGCCTGGAGGGGCAGAGATGACCAGAATGGCCTCAGGGAAGCGTGCCATTTTCTAGAGTTCTGAGGGAGTTAGAGAGCACCAAATGAACCGGTGACGTCCTGGCTGAGAGGCTGAGTCCAGCCGTCAGTATGGTGCTCCCATCCATGGGAGGGTTTGTGGGTTAGGCCTCTGGGGTCCAGAGGCTGAATATCCAACCTGAGGTTAGGGTTTCCTGCTGGGAGAATGGCAGGCCTGATGGGCGAGTGCTTTCCCAGGCTTTGTGTTGGGCTGAGTTGAGAGCATTGCTCTGGTGGGCCGTCTGGCTCCGGGACTGGTGTGTGGGAGACCTCAGAAGGTGAGGGTGGCGTTAGGGGGCATGGAGGTTTCTTCGGCCTGGAGGGTTCTGCACAGGGCCATGGGGTCCAGTTTCCCCGTGGGTGGCAGATAGAGTCCTGTGTTGTGGCGCAGGGGTCCAAATACGGAGGAATTGGGTAACAGCCTCTGGGGATGAAGACCAAAAACCCAACCAAGGGTTAAGGTTAGGGCCAGGAGCATGCAGACCCAATTTGCTGACACTGAGGAAGGATCCCAGGGGCCTGAATTAAGGGCAGGGGTCAGGTGGCATGACAGTGTGTCCAGGTTTGTCGCCAGGGGGCCGCTGAAGGAAGGGGCTGTGCTCAGGGAGGCATGAAGTTTCTCTGATTCTGAGTGTTCTACTCAGCTTCAGATGGCAAGGTTTCCTCCTGGGTGGCAGGCTGAGTGTCAGCCTCCGCATTTGTGGTCCAATGGTACGCAGAAGGTAGGGGATGGCCTCAGGTGAGGCATGCAGGTTTCTCCCACTGTGAGGATTCGCCACAGCTGCTAACAGCATGGTTTCCTCCTGCATGGTGGGCAGAGTCCTGGGGTGTCACTCGGGGGTCTTTAATCTTGTGAGCTTGGGGTCAGGCCTCTTGGGATGGAAGCCTTAAAACTCAAATTAGGAATAAGGTTAAGGCCCAGGGGCATGGTAGACCAGATATGCCAGTGCTGAGGCATGATCCTCTTGGGGCTGAGTTGAGGGCATATGTCAGGTGGTGCCTCAGAATCCAGGTTTGTGGTCGGGGGGCTTCAGATGGTAGGGGTGTCTCTTTAGTGGGTTATGAAGGTTTCTCCCTCTCTGAGGGTTCTGTGCAGCTTCAAATGGCACAGGTAAGTGGAGAGAAATCGGGCAGAAGAGGAAAGAGATGTTAAGCATTCAGGAGGTTGCCTTCCCCCTTTCCCATGAAAGCCTGGGCAAGTGTAAATTGAGAAGAGGAGGGGAGATCCCAGAGCTTTGCCGCAGACAGGGGAGTTCTAGGTTGGTCCCATGTGCCTCTACTGAGTGCCCCCACCAGAGGAGTATCCCGCAGGCAGAGTTGAGGGAGGGAGTAAGGTTGAGCATCAGCCTCCTTGTTTGTGGCCTGGCAGGGCAATGGAAGTGGATGGCCTTGATGGGGCATGCAGGTTTTCTCCCACTCTGAGGGTTTGGGGCAGCTCTGAACAGCAGTTTCATCCTGGGTAGCAATGGAGTCCTGGGTGTGGCTCAGGGGTCCTCAATCTGGAGGGCATGGGGGCCCAGGTCTCTGCAGACAGAAGCCTAAAAAACCAAGCTATGGTAGCGTCAGGGCCTAGGGGCATGGCAGGCGTGATATGCTGGCACAAAGGTGAGATTCCCTAGAGGGTGAATCGAGGATGGTGGTTAGGCGGTGCATCAGTCGCCGGGTTTTGTGGCCAGGAGGCTGCCACAGGTGGGTGTGGCCTCAGGTTAGAATGCAGGTTTCTCCTCGTCTGAGAATTCTGCAGAGCTCCAAAAGGCACAGCTGTCCTCCTGGGTGGCAAGCGGTCTTCCGGGGCGTGTCTTCGGTATCCATAATCTGGAGGGCTCAGGGGACAGGCCCCTGGGGATGGAAGCCTGAGTACCCAACTGAGCATTAGGGTGAGACCCTGGGGACATGGCAGGCCTGATCTGTCAGTACCAGGGTGGGCACACCAGGGGACTGAGTAGCTGGAGTGGTTGGCCACATGTGTACCTGGCTCGTAGATGGCTTTCTCTCGGGGTTCGGGCTGCACTACTCCAGACCCCATGACAGGCCCAGTCGGTTGCCCTCTGGCTCCAAGCCACTGGCAGCAAGTGTGCTGGGGGTTTTCCAGCCAATTCTCACAAGCTTTCTGTTCAAATCCATATCAATTTGGCAGAGAGCTCGTGAGAATTGGTTATTGTTGGGTGTCAATTCGGGCCACACTGGCACCCACAGTCTAGAGCACTTTCTCACTAGGTGCTTGTAGTGGACATCTTGGAAACATGGGCCAGGACCATGAGGCTCTCTCGAGGGCCCCCACATACGGGTTTTTCAGTGGACACAGTTGAGGCAGGGGTTCTGGCTGAGCATCAGGCTGCATGTTTGTGGCCCAGCTGGGCGCTGAAGGTGGGGGTGGCCTCGGGGGGACATGCAAATTTCTCCTGCTCTGAGGGTTTTGGGAGGCTCCAAATGGTGCCGAGTCCTGGGGTGTGGCTCAGGGGTCCGCAATCTGGAGGGCTTGTGAGCCAGGTCTCTGGGGACAGAAGCCTGAAAAGCTACTTGGCCTCCATTTTTGCGGCCCAGTGGTGAGTCAAAGGTGCGGGTGGACTGGGGAGGGCATGCAGGTTTCTCCCACTCTGATGGTATCGCACAGCTCCTAATGGCCGGGTTTCCTCGTGGGGGACAGGTGTACTCCTGCGGTGTGGCTCCGGGAACCCTGATGTGGAGGACTCAGGCGACTGGCCCCTAGAGTTGGAAGCCTGAAAACCGAACCGAGGGTGAGGGTAAAGGCCTAGGGGCATCGCAGATCTGATCTGCCAGTGCCAGGGTGCGCACCTCAGGGGTGGAGTAGCGAGAGTGGTGGGCATCACATGCACCTGCCTCACAGAGGGCTCCCTTGCAGGGTTTGGACCCCAACTACTTGGGACCCCAGGCCAGGCTCAGGCAGTGGCCCTGCCAGCCCATGCTGCCGAATGTAAGTTCGCCGTTTTTTTCCAGCTAAATCTGACTTTTTTTCCTGCCCAAATTGATATCAATTTGGGCAGAAAGCTGTGAGAATTGACGACCGTTGGGGAATGATTCAGGCCACGCTGGTGCATGCTGTCTAGAGCTCTTTCTCACTCGGTGTGTGTCGCAGCCATCTGGGAACATGGGTCGGGCCCATTCAGCTCCCGTAAGGGCCCCCATGCGGGAGAGCTTTCCACAGGCAGAGTTGAGGGAGGGGGCGTCCAACTGAGCACCAGCCTGCATGTTTGTGGTCTGGTGGGGAGCCAAATGTGGGGTTGGGCCTCAGGGGGGATATGCAGGTTTCTCCCACTCTGAGGGTTTTGAACAGCTCCAAGGAGCACGGTTCCATCCTGGGTGGCAGGCGGAGTCCTGGGCTGTTGCTCAGGGGTCCACAATCTGGAGGGATTGGTGGCTAGTTCTATGGGGACAGAAGCCTGAGAACCCACCCTAGGGTTACTGTTAGAGCCTTGGGGTATGACAGGCCCAATGTGCCCACACTGAAGCAAGATCCCCGGGTGGGTGAATTGAGGACAGTGGTGCAGCAGTGCATCAGGCTCTTGGTTTTGTGGCCAGGTGGGCTGCTGGAGGTGGGGGTGGTCTCAGAGAAAAATGCGGGTTTGTTCTGTTCTGAGGGTTCTCCGTGGATGCAGTTTCCTCCTTCGTGGCAGGCAGACTCCTGGGGTATGGCTCTGTATCGCCAATCTGGAGGGCTTGGGGGACAGGCGGCAGAGGACAGAAGCCTGCAAACCCAAGAGAACACTAGGGCTAGGGCCTAGGGGCATGTCAGGCCAGAACTTCCAGTGCTTGTTTGGGCACCCCATGGGTCTGAGTAGCGGCAGGCATTGGCCATGCATGCGCCAGGATCGTAGAGGGCTTTCTTGCAGGGTTGGGGACTCGACCACTCGGGATCACAGGCTAGGCCCAGGCAGAGGCCCTTCAGACATGCACTGCAGGAATCAAGTTCACCGGGGTTTTCCCTGCCAGTTCTCAAGAGCTTTCTGCCCAAATTGATATTGATTTGTGCAGAAAGCTCACAAGAATTTGCTGGCATTGGGTGGCAATTCGGTGTGCACTGGCATCCGTGGTCCAGAGCACTTTCTCCCTAGGTGTGTGACGTGGCTATCGGGGAATATGAGCCGGGCCCACGTGGCTCCCCCGAGAGCCCTGGTGCAGGGAGCTTTCCAGGGGCAGAGTTAAGCAGGGGGTACGAATGGGCATCAACCTCTGTGTTTCTGGCCCAGTGTTGAGCCGAATGTGGATGGTCTCATGGGGGGCATGCCTTTTTCTCCCGCTCTGAGGGTTGTTCGCAGCTGCAAATGGCATGGTTTCTGTCTCTGTGGCAGGTGGAGTCATGGGGTGTGGTTCAGGTGTACCCTATCTGGAGGACTCGAGAGACAGGCCCCTGGGAACAGAAGGTTGAAAACCCAAATGCGTGTTATGGTGAGGGCCTAGGGGCATGGCAGGTCTGATCCCCCAGTGCTGGTTTGGTCACCATGGGGGGCTGAGTAGTTGGAGGCACTGACATCGCATGCGCCCGGGTCTTAGAGGGCTTTTTCGCAGGGTTCTGGCCCTGACCAGACCCCCGGCCAGGGCCAGGTGGCAGGCTTGTGGATCCATGTTGCTGGTAGCGAGTTCACCAGGGGTTTTCCAGCCAATTCTCATGAGCTTTCTGCCCAAATAGATATTGATTTAGGAAGAAATCTGGTGAGAATTGTTTGGTGTTGGGTGGCAATTCAGGCCATGCTGGCACGCGCGGTCTTGAGTGCTTTCTTGCCAGGTGCTTATTGTCGCCATCTGGGAACACGGGCCAGGCTCCCACGAGGGCCCCCGTGCAAGAGAGCTTTCCGGGGGGCAGAGTTGAGGTAGGCGTTCTGGCTGAGCGTCAGCCTCTGTGCTTGTGGTCTGGCGGGGAGCCGATGATCGGGGTTGCCTCGGGGGGGCATGCAGGTTTCTCCCACTCTGAGGATTTTGTGCAGCTTCAAATGGCATGGTTTCCTCCTGGGTGGCACGCACAGACATGGGGTGTGGCTCAGGGGTCTATAATTCAGGGGGAAGGTTGACCAGGTCCCTCAGAATGGAAGCCTGAAAACCCAAACAAGGGTTAGGGTTAGGGCCTAGGGGCATGGCATGACCGATCTCCTGGCACTGAAGCGGTCTCCCCTCAGGGCTTAGTTCAGGACACGCATCCAGTGGTGTGGCAGAATTCGGCTTTATGGCCAGGGGGACCGTCATGGTTGGGGTGGCTTAAAGGGGGGCATGCAGCTTTCTCCCTCTCCAAGGGCTCAGAGCAACTCCAAATGGTACAGTTTCATACTGCATGGCTGGTGGAGTCCTGCAGTGTCACTCAGAGGACATTAATCCAGGGGGCTTCAGAGCCAAGCCCCTCAGAATGGAAGCCTAAAACCAAACTAGTGTTAGGGTTAGGGCCTAGGGGCAATACAGATCCAATCTGCCGGCACTAAGACAGGTTCCCATCAGGGCTGAGTTGAAGGCATGCATCTGGTGCCAGGTAGAATCGGACTTTATGGGCAGGGGGTATGCTGATGGTGGGAGTGGCTTTAGGGGGCATGCAGATTTCTCCTCCTCTGAGGGTTTGGAGCAGCTCCATACCACAAGGTTTCCTCCTGCGTGGTGGGTGGAGTCCTGGGTTCTCGCTCAGGGATCCTTAATGCAGGGGGCCTTGGGGGCCTGGCCTCTTTGGATAGAAGCCTGAAAACCCAAACTAGGGTTAGGTTAGGGCCTAGGGACATGGCAGGGTTGATCTGCCTCTCTTGAGACCCTGGTACCTAGTTGAGGGTGGGTTTCAGGCGGTGTATTGGAGTTCTGGTTTGTGTCTAGGGGTTGCACAAATGCTGGGGTGGCCCAGGTCATATAGTTTTCTCCTGCTCTTAGTTTTCTGTGCAGCTCCAAATGGCACAATTTCACCCTAGGCAGCTGGCAATGTGCAGGTGTGAGTCTCAGGCATCCCCAATCTGACGGGCTTGGGAGCCAGCCTCCTGGGCACAGAAGCCTGTACACCTCACCTAGGATTAGGCTTAGGGCCTGGGGGCATAGTAGGCCCTATCGGACAGCACTGAGGTGGGCACCCCTCAGGGCCGAGTTGAGGGTATGTGTCTGGTGGCATGGCAGAATCTGGCTTATGGCTGGGGGGCCCGCCAAAGGTGGGGTGGCTTTATCAGTGTATGCAGGTTTCTCCTGCTCTGTGGGTTTTGTGAAGCTCCTAACGGCACAGTTTCTTCCTGGGTGGCAGCCAGATTCCTGCACTGTGTCTCAGGTGTCCCCAAACTGGAGGGCTTGGGGGCCAGGTCTCTGGGGACAGAAGCCTGAAAAGCCAACATAGGATTAGGGTTAGTGCCTAGGGCCATGTCAGGCCCAATCTGCCATTGCCGAGGCATGATCCCCCATGGGCTGAGTCAAGGAGGGGGGTCAAGGAGTACGTCAATCTCTGGGTTTTGTTGCCATGTGGGCCATCAGAGGTGAGGGTGGCCTCTGGAATGCATGTGGGTTTCTCCTGGTCTGAGGGTTATGGGCAGCTCCGAATGGCATGATTTTCTCCGGGATGTTAGGTGGAGTCCTTGGTTGTGGCTCAGGGTGTCCCAATCTGGAGTGATTGTTGGCCATGTCTCTGGGCACGGAATCCTGAAAACACAACCTAGAGTTTGGGTTAGGGGCTAGAGGTATCCAGGTCCTACCTCCTGGTGCTGAGGCTGGATGCCGAGGGGCTGAGTCGAACATGGGGGGCAGGAAGCACATCAGGCTGTGAGTTTGCGACTGCGGAGACCATCGAAGTTGGGGGTGTCCTCAGGGAGTCGTGTGAATTTGTTCCATTCTGAGGGTTCTGCGCAGCTTCAGAAGATAGTTTCCTCCTGGGTGGCAGGTGGGTTCCTGGGGTGTGACCCAGAGGTCCCCAATCTGAAGGGACAGTGCCAGTGTGGCTTTAGACCTGTGCAGGGTTTAGGACCTGCCTTAGGAGTCTGGGGAACGCCTTGCAGTGCCAGTTCACGCCGCTGGAGGGAGTGGTGATCTGTAGTACCAGAGATCCTGGAAGTCATGGCAATGCTGCTTGCCACCACTGGAGGCAGTGGCGAGCTGCCATGGGAAACACACTGGAAGAGGAGTCAGAGCAGCCTGCTGGCTCTGAGGGCAGTGGGGAGGTGCTGGGTGAGAGACCCTGAAACGTGAGGCACTACAGCTTGTTTTTACAGGAGGGAGTGGTGAGCTGTATAGCCTCTGTTTCTTCAGGCTGAAGCGTGGTCATAAGAAACGCTGGAGCCGGGCCCCCACTCAGCATTGTGCCCTGTTTCCCCAGGTTTGCTGGTAATCTGCTGTCAGGATGGTTCAGGAGGGTCCGCCCAGTTGGGCTCTGGAGCCGGGGGAAAACAAACCCCACTCATGGCGCATTTGGAATCGAGGAGTTGAGTGTTTGTTTGGAAGAGTATGTTTGTTTCTCCAAAAAGGACAAGGGCATTGGTCGGCTTTAGAAGGAAGTGAATGACCACTTAAGAAACAAGCATGTGTCTCTCCTTCTCCCAGGAATCGGAGCAGGTGTGCAGGCGTTAGGTGGGAGGCGCCTGCTTATCCGCACCTGTCAACCCTTCTTCACTCTGTCTCCATGGAGACCTGAAATTTGGAAATCAGCTTCTGGGTCCATCATGCAGCTTGTCCCAGGATGTCAGTGTTCAGAGAAAACAGCAGACCCGTGGGGCACAATGTCACATCCATGCCAGGATGAGAGGTAAAAACTCTCTTTCACCCCAAACCTCTTGGGCTTTTCTCTTGTCTCCAGTGGAGCTCACAATTGGCACACTGAACCAGCTGTAAGCAATCTAGTGTGGGTGCCAGAGTTCCTGAGATTCTCTGCAGGGAGCACCTGGCAGGGATCTCATTTTCTCTGCTTCTTTCTGGCTTACAAAGGTATTTGGAACATCTTTTTCCTAGGCAATCCCTTGGATTTGAAAGGGAAGATGAGATTGACTTGGTGTGTGTTTTGAACATAGAAAGTATTCCTTCATCTAAGTGTTTATTCCACTGGGCCTAGGCTGTGCTGGAATGGCCGGCATCTAGAGTGAGGTGGCTGTTTGTGGTCAGATAGAGACTTGGAGGATGGCTTCTCCTTTGTCCAAGGTGATGGATCCTAATGGATTCGTCTTTGCATCCAAAGAGTTCCAATAGGGCCGAGGGAAATTTCAAAATGATTCCAAGGAGCCTTGGACAATTTAAAAGGGATGCTTATATTCATAGGTTCACTCAAAGGACTATATATCGTTGGACAAGCCATATTTTCTATGCCGTTTCATAGGTGGTGACGTCAGAAGGAGAGTCTTTGGGAATTTTCCTGGATAAATGTATTCTGGTGGCTTCAAGGGACTTGGCGTCAGGAACCCTGGGGTGAATTTCTGTGGCTGCTTGCCTGACACTCAGTGAGTCAGGTTATCCCACTGGTTTTACATTGGCTCCGTAGGAAATTTCTGGCAGGGAATGTTCTGCTTAAAGTGAAACCGCTGGGGACATATGGGTGGCTCAGTGGGTTAAGCTCCTCCCTTTGGCTCAGGGCATGATCCCAGGGTTCTGGGACGGAACCCCGCAGTGGGCTCTCTGCTCAGCAGGGAGCCTGCTTTGCCCACTCTCTCTGCCTGCCTCTCTGCCTACTTCTGATCTCTGTCTGTCACATAAATAAATAACAACTTAAAAAAAATAAAAACAAAAACGGAACCCTCCTACACTGTTGTTGGGCATGTGGTTTGTTGCCCCCACTCTGGAAAATAATATGGTGTGTTCCAAAAGCTAAGAACTGAACAACCCTAGGATCCAGCAATTGCCCTCCTAGGTATTTGCCTAAAGGGCACGAAAATGCACATTCACTGGGGTACCAGCCCCATGATATTTACATCAGCATTATCAACCATAGTAAACCAATGGAGGGAGGCCAAATGTCCATTCACAGATGAGTGATTTTATATATGTAAATATATATAAATATATAAATTTGTATATTAATATATATATGTATATGTATACATATATGTGTGTGTGTGTGTGTGTGTGTGTGTATTCATTATCCAACATCTTCTTAATAAAACAATGGCCAGGTTCAGAAAGAATTAAATCTTACCATCCGTAAGGATGTGGATGGATCTACAGTGGATTTAGATAACTAAAATCAGTAAGAAAAGACCAATAGCCTCTAACTTGAATTTTACGGAATTTGAGAAAGAAAACAAATGAGCATAGTGAGGGGAGAAAGGCCAATGAGGAAAGAGACTCTAACCTACACCACAAACTGAGGGTTTCTAGAGGACAGGGGTGTGGGGGAAGGGTTCAATGGGTGACAGCTATTAGGGAGATTACTTGCTTTGATGAGCTCTGGGTGTTCTATGCAGGTGAGGAATCACAAAATCCTACCCCTGAAGCAAAGGAATGAACACTGCATGGAAACGAATTGGAATGGAAGTCAAGGAACGAAAGAGGAAGACCATGTTGGACTTCATGAGGAGTGAGGTAAAAATGGAGGGATTTTCGCTCTCCTGTTATGTCGATGATCACTTTCAAACACACTGTGGTATGATACACTAGTTTCCTTTTGCATAAGGAGCCCTCAGAAAGCTTCCAGGGAGATTCAGATGTCAGAGCATGTCCATGTTCCATAGATATGTTCCTTCTAGTCTGCCCAGGTACAAAGGTAAGAGGGGAAAAATATGGAAGAACAGGAAAGGAGGTATTAAGCATTCAGGAGGTAGCTTTCCCCTTTCTCATGATTGCCTGGGCCAGTGTAAGTTGAGAAGAAGGAGGGTGGTTCCCAGAGCTATGCCTAAGACATGGGCATTCCAGGTCTGCCTAGAGCTGGCCGGGGTCCCTGGGGAGACTTGAGCTATTGGCGTGGAACTCCCAAACTGCTGGTGCTGAGATGAGTTCCCCAAGGAGCTGAGTTCAAGATGGGGGTCAGATGGTGCATCAGGCTCTGGGTTTGTAGCCAGGGGGCAACATAACGTGGGACAGTCCTCATGGGGGCATGCAGGGTTCTCTGACTCTCAGGGTTCTGCACAGCTCCAAACGGAATAATTTCCTGCTGGGTGGCAGGTGGACTCCTACAGTGTGTCTCCAAGGATATCAATCTAGAGGGCTTGGGGGACAGTCCCCTCCCTGGGGAAGGAAGGCTGAAAACACAACATATGGTTAGGGGAATGGCGTTGGGGCATGGAAGGCCTGAACTGCCGACACTGAGGTGGGATACCTCGGGACTGAGTTGAGGGAATGTGTCTTGCAATGCAGAAGAGTCAGGGTTTCTGGCCAGAGGGACGGCTGATAGTGGGGGTGCCTTTAGAGGGGTATGCGCTGGTTTCTCCCTTTCTGAGGGAACTGTGGAGCTCCAAATGGCATGTCTTCCCCCTGCATGACGGTCAGGTTTCTGGTTTGTAACAAAGGGGTCGTGCATCTGGGGAGTTTGGGGGCCAGGCCTCTTGGGATGGAAGCCTGAAATCAGAAATAAGAGTTATGCTAAAGGCCTAGGGTCACGGCATGCTCAATCTGCTGGTGCTAAGGTGGGCTCCCTGGTGAGATGACTTCAAAGTGGGTATCACGTGGCATGTCAGACTCTGAGTTTGTGTCCAGGGGTGCCACAGAGGCAGGGGTTGACCTCAGGGTTGTATGCAGGTTTCTCCTACCCTGAGGGTTGTGCAGAGCTCCAAATGGCATGGTTTCCTCCCGTGTGGTTGACGCAGTCCAGGGGTGTCACTGAGGCATCCGTAATCTATACTGTCATGAGTCTCAGAGGTGCCTAATATGGCGGGCTTGGGGGACAGGCCTCTGGGCATGAAAGCCTGTACATCCCAACTAGGGTTAGGGTTCAGTCCTAAGTGCACGGCAGGCCCGATGTGCTGGTGCTGATGCGGGCTCCCCTAAGGGCTGAGTCGAGGGCATAGACCTGGCGTTGTAGCAGAATCCGGTTTTATGGCCATGGGCATGACTCATGGTGGGGGTGGCGTTAGGGGGGCTTGCCGGGTTCTCCCCATCTGAGGGTTTGGTGTAGCTCCAAACCACAAGGTTTTCTCCTGTGTGGCAG
>JAHRIG010007598.1:0-18526 GCA_020311275.1 Eira barbara | reverse complement strand
AGCCCGGGAAAAGAAGTCTGTAACATACAAGGGTAAAAATATTAGATGGGCAGTGGACCTATCCACAGAGACCTGGCAGGCCAGAAAGAACTGGCATGATATATTCAGAGCACTAAACGAGAAAAACATACAGCCAAGAATACTATATCCGGCTAGGCTATCATTGAAAATAGAAGGAGAGATAAAGAGCTTCCAGGACAAACAAAAGCTGAAAGAATTTGCAAACACCAAACCAGCTCTACAGGAAATATTGAAAGGGGTCCTCTAAGCAAAGAGAGACCCTAAATGTTAATGGGCTAAATGCCCCAATCAAAAGACACAGGGTATCAGAATGGATAAAAAAACAAAACCCATCAATATGCTGCCTACAAGAAACTCATTTTAGACCCGAAGACACCTCCAGATTTAAAGTGAGGGGGTGGAAAACAATGTACCATGCTAATGGACATCAGAAGAAAGCTGGGGTGGCAATCCTTATATCAGATCAATTAGATTTTAAGCCAAAGACTATAATAAGAGATGAGGAAGGACACTATATCATACTCAAAGGGTCTGTCCAACAAGAAGACCTAACAATCTTAAATATCTATGCCCCTAACATGGGAGCAGCCAACTATATAAACCAATTAATAACAAAATCAAAGAAATACATCGACAGTAATACAATAATAGCAGGGGACTTTAACTCTCCCCTCACTGAAATGGACAGATCATCTAAGCAAAAGATCAACAAGGAAATAAAGGCCTTAAATGACACACTGGACCAGATGGACATCACAGATCTATTCAGAACATTCCATCCCAAAGCAACAGAATATACATTCTTCTCTAGTGCACATGGAACATTCTCCAGAATAGACCATATCCTGGGTCATAAATCAGGTCTCAATCGGTACCAAAAGATTGAGATCATTCCCTGCATATTTTCAGACCACAATGCTCTGAAGCTAGAACTCAATCACAAGAGGAAATTTGGAAAGAACGCAAATACATGGAGACTAAACAGCATCCTTCTAAAAAATGAATGGGTCAACCAGGAAATTAAAGAAGAATTGAAAAAAATCATGGAAACAAATGATAATGAAAACACAACGGTTCAAAATCTGTGGGACACAACAAAGGCAGTCCTGAGAGGAAAATACATAGCGGTGCAAGCCTTTCTCAAGAAACAAGAAAGGTCTCAAATACACAACCTAACCCTACACCTAAAGGAGCTGGAGAGAGAACAACAAAGAAAGCCTAAACCCAGCAGGAGAAGAGAAATCATAAAGATCAGAGCAGAAATCAATGAAATAGAAACTAAAAAAACAATAGAACAAATCAACAAAACTAGGAGCTGGTTCTTTGAAAGAATTAATAAGATTGACAAACCACTGGCCAGACTGATCAAAAAGAAAAGAGAAAGGACGCAAATAAATAAAATCATGAATGAAAGAGGAGAGATCACAACCAACACCCAAGAAATACAAACAATTATAAGAACATACTATGAGCAACTCTACGCCAACAAATTTGACAATCTGCAAAAAATGGATACATTTCTAGAGACATATAAACTACCACAACTGAACCAGGAAGAAATAGATAACCTGAACAGACCCATCACCAGTAAGGAGATTGAAACAGTCATCAAAAATCTCCAAACAAACAAAAGTCCAGGACCAGACGGCTTCCCAGGGGAATTCTACCAAACATTTAAAGAAGAATTAATTCCTATTCTCCTGAAACTGTTCCAAAAAATAGAAATGGAAGGAAAGCTTCCAAACTCATTCTATGAGGCCAGCATCACCTTGATCCCAAAACCAGACAAGGATCCCACCAAAAAAGAGAATTACAGACCAATATCCTTGATGAACACAGATGCAAAAATTCTCACCAAAATACTGGCCAATAGGATCCAACAGTGCATTAAAAGGATTATTCACCACGACCAAGTGGGATTTATTCCAGGGCTGCAAGGTTGGTTCAACATCCGCAAATCCATCAACGTGATACAATACATTAATAAAAGAAAGAATAAGAACCATATGATACTCTCAATAGATGCTGAAAAAGCATTTGACAAAGTGCAGCATCCCTTCCTGATTAAAACTCTTCAAAGTGTAGGGATAGAAGGCACATACCTCAATATTATCAAAGCCATCTATGAAAAACCCACCGCAAATATCATTCTCAATGGAGAAAAACTGAAAGCTTTTCCGCTAAGGTCAGGAACACGGCAGGGATGTCCGTTATCGCCACTGCTGTTCAACATAGTACTAGAAGTCCTAGCCTCAGCGATCAGACAACAAAAAGAAATTAAAGGCATCCTAATTGGGAAAGAAGAAGTCAAACTATCACTCTTTGCAGATGATATGATACTATATGTGGAAAACCCAAAAGGCTCCACCCCAAAATTGCTAGAACTTATACAGGAATTCAGTAAAGTGTCAGGATATAAAGTCAATGCACAGAAATCAGTCGCATTTCTTTACACTAACAACAAGACAGAAGAAAGAGAAATTGAGGAGTCAGTCCCATTTACAATCGCACCCAAAACCATAAGATACCTAGGAATAAATCTAATGAAAGAGGCAAAGAATCTATACTCAGAAAACTATAAAGTACTCATGAAAGAAATTGAGGAAGACACAAAGAAATGGAAAAATATTCCATGCTCATGGATTGGAAGAACAAATATTGTGAAAATGTCTATTCTACCTAAAGCAATCTACACATTTAATGCAATCCCTATCAAAATCCCATTCGTTTTTTTTAAAGAAATAGAACAAATAATTCTAAAATTTATATGGAACCAGAAAAGACCCCGAATAGCCAAAGGAATATTGAAAAAGAAAGCCAAAGTCGGTGGCATCACAATTCCAGACTTCAAGCTCTATTCCAAAGCTGTCATCATCAAGACAGTATGGTACTGGCACAAAAACAGACATATAGATCAATGGAACAGAATAGAGAGCCCAGAAATAGACCCTCAACTCTATGGTCAACTAATCTTCGACAAAGCAGGAAAGAATATCCAATGGAAAAAAGACAGCCTCTTCAACAAATGGTGCTGGGAAAATTGGACAGCCACATGCAGAAAAATGAAATTGGACTATTTCCTTACACCACACAGGAAAATAGACTCAAAATGGATGAAGGACCTCAATGTGAGAAAGGAATCCCTCAAAATCCTTGAGGAGAATGCAGGCAGCAACCTCTTTGATCTAAACCGCAGCAACTTCTTCCTAGGAACATCGCCAAAGGCAACAGAAGCAAGGGCAAAAATGAACTATTGGGATTGCATCAAGATCAAAAGCTTTTGCACAGCAAAGGAAACAGTTAACAAAACCAAAAGACAACTGACAGAATGGGAGAAGATATTTGCAAACGACATATCAGATAAAGGGCTAGTATCCAAAATCTATAAAGAGCTTATCAAACTCAATACCCAAAGAACAAATAATCCAGTCAAGAAATGGGCAGAGGACATGAACAGACATTTCTGCAAAGAAGACATCCAGATGGCCAACAGACACATGAAAAAATGCTCCACGTCACTCGGCATCAGGGAAATACAAATCAAAACCACAATGAGATACCACCTCACACCAGTCAGAATGGCTAAAATTAACAAGTCAAGAAATGACAGATGCTGGCGAGGATGCGGAGAGAGGGGAACCCTCCTACACTGCTGGTGGGAATGCAAGCTGGTGCAACCACTCTGGAAAACAGTGTGGAGGTTCCTCAAAAAACTGAAAATAGAGCTACCCTATGACCCAGCAATTGCACTACTGGGTATATATCCTAAAGATACAAACGTGGTGCTCCGAAGGGGCACGTGCACCCGAATGTTTATAGCAGCAATGTCCACAATAGCCAAACTGTGGAAAGAACCTAGATGTCCATCAACAGATGAATGGATAAAGAAGATGTGGTATATATACACAATGGAATACTATGCAGCCATCAAAAGACATGAAATCTTGCCATCTGCGACGACGTGGATGGAACTAGAGGGTATCATGCTTAGTGAAATAAGTCAATCGGAGAAAGACAACTATCATATGATCTCTTTGATATGAGGAAGTGGAGATGCAATGCGGGGGGGTTGGGGGGAGGTAGGAAAAGAAAAAATGAAAAGATGGGATTGGGAGGGAGACAAACCATAAAAGACTCAATCTCAAAAAACAGACTGAGGGTTGCTGGGGGGAGGGGGAACGGGAGAGAGTGGTGGGGAAATGGTCATTGGGGAGGGTATGTGCTATGATGATTGCTGTGAAATGTGTAAACCTGGAGATTCACATACCTGTACCCCTGGGGATAAAAATACATTATATGTTTATTAAAATGGGGAAAAAAAAATACTAATCCTAGAATCAACACTGCAGTACAAATGAGATCTCCATTTAAAAATAAGGGATGGAGAGGAGAAGGGAGTTGAGGGAAATTGGAAGGGGAGGAGAACCATGAGAGACTATGGACACTGAAAAACAATCTGAGGGTTTTAAAGAGGCGGGGGGTGGGAGCTTGGGGGAGCCAGGTGGTGGGTATTGGGGAGGGCACGTATTGCATGGAGCACTGGGTGTGGGGGAAAAAAAAAAATGAATACTGTTACACTGAAAAGAAATTAAAAAATAAAATTAAAAAAAAAAAAAAAAAAACTCATACAACTCAAAAAACAAACAATATGATTAAAAATTGGGCAGAGAATCTGAATAGTTATTTTTCAAAGAAGACATACAAAGGGTACATGAAAGGTATTCAACATCATTAATCACCAGAGAATTGAAAATCAAAAACACAATGAGATCTTACCTTACACCCGTTAGAATGACTATTATCAGAAAGACAAGAAATAACAAGTGCTGGTGAGGATGTGGAGAAAAGGGAAATTTTGCCCTGTTGGTGGGAATGTAAATTTGTGCAGTTACTATGGAAAACAGTATGGAGTTTCCTCAAAAAATAAAAAATAGAACTACCATATGATTTGGCAATACTGCTTCTGGTATCTGTCCAAAGAAAATGAAATCATTATCTCAAGGATATACCTGCTCTCCATGTTCACTGAAGCATTGTTTATAATAACTAAGATATGGAAACAACCTAAGTGTTCACTGATGGATGAATGGATAAAGAAAGTGTGATATATATGTATATCACACTTACTGAGATATATATATCACACATTTTGAGATATATATATCTATCTCAAAATATATGATGTATGTCTCGATAAACTTGACAAAATGTTTTAAGAAATGAACTTAGGCAAGAAGATATTTCATGGACAAATTTTTATAAACTGAAATAATTTTTAGACTTTTCCAATATCCCAAAATCTTGCATATGAAACCAAAGCACACTGATAACAAAAATAAAATATTCGGCATAGAAAAATAAAACATAATTTCACTCATTTATGAATAGAAATGCCAGTTTTCATATATAATACCTCAAAAGGATAATATTACCAAGTGTGGTTCATTCCAGAAAATCAAAAATGACCCTATATTAGAACATTAGGACAGAGATGAACAACTGTCCATTAAAAATTCTTGATCCCCTATCCATGCTGTGTATTTATTGCTGGAAATTAGCTGTCTAAACTGGAACTATATTTCACAGCTCTCCTTGTCATTAGGTGTGGTTATGTGATCAAGTTTCAGGCAATGAAATGTGAACAAAAGCGGCATGTGCCAGGTATCTTTTATAAGGCATTTCTCCATGCTCTTATTCCCATTTAGGTGGTTGGAATAGAAATGATTCTAGGATGTCAGAAGCTAGATTTTGAAGATGGCAGAGCAGCTGTCAATCTGGATTGCTGAATGATTATGTGGGAGATGATTGCCTTAACTTATTAATATCTCCAGTTCTGCCTCATAAAAATAAACTTTCATTTGAATTATTATACTCCTTCGCTATTTGTTGTAGAAGTCAGCCTACTCTAACTAATAATGTCTATTAATGTAAATTACATAGAAGACAAAACAGATACAATTATTAATAGATTTTTATAAAAAACATTTGATAAAATTCAAATTTTCATCATTGGTGTCAGCTATCTCTGAAGTGCACCAGATTCCCTGATTTTGTTGCAGTTTGATCATCCATCCTGATATTCCTAAACTTCTGATGAGTTTCCACCCTTTTGCTAGCTTTCCACCCATGACCTAACTGCCATAACTTGATACCATGGCCGAATTAATAAAAAAGCTAAAAGAACTAAATTGCACTATGTTTTAAGGAATAATTTTATTTTCTCCTAGGCAAGCAGAACACTTTCCTCCTTTAATCCAAAAAGAGCACATAGTGAATTTATTAGTTTCCTAGCACTTGCAAAAATAAGACCCTATCAAGATTCTCCCTTCAAATACAAAATAATTTTCACCTATTCTATTATCAAGCTGTAAGAAATGGTTTTTGGTGATCAGTTGGCATATGTTGTTTTGACAGAATCACTCATAGAACAAGGCCAGTAAATGAGCCAAATGCCATCTCACTCAGGTGAAAGAACCCAGAGCACTGGCAACATTTCTTGGCAGATAATATACCCCTCCATTATCTAGGTTTGTGTACTGTTACATAACGTTCTGTGACTTAACAACACACCGCATTTTTAACAACCATAAACTTCTGGTTACAACTACAAATTGGTACATAGCTATTATCTTCTATGAAAACCATTGTGGGTTCACAGCAGCCTTCTTCATGGAAATAATTCCTGCTTCAGAAATTACAAAACTTGCAGAAGAGCAGAGAAAATCCCATTGTGTTCTACAGAATTATCTCTACTGGAAGCCTTTACAAGCAAACAAGGTTAGACATGCTACTGAAAGACAGAGTTAATGTTTATATTATCTAAAATATGCTATTACCATGGCCAGCTCTTTTGCTACAAATGTTTTGAATTGCTTTCAATGAATTTTATTATTTCACTTATAGAGTATAGTTATTTCCTGACTTGATGTGATTTCTGTATTCATCAGGTGGTTTTGAGAACAAATGACAGAAGCCCATCTCAAAAAAGTTATATTGACTAATGGACCTACGAAGTCCAAGAGATTATAAAGCCTAATCTAGGCTGGGTCCAGAGACTCAACTGTTGCCTTTTTTTCAGATAAACTCTCCTCATGTGGTAGTAAGAATGACAACTGTCAATTCTAGGTATGCCATCCTTAGAGCTAGAGATACAGCTGTAAAATTGTTTCTTGAACTTCCTGATCGATATTATCAGTGTTGTATCCATCCTTGAACCAATCACTATAGTGAGTGAATGCAATGTATTGATTGGTCAGGTCTTATGATTAGCTCTGTGGCCAACCTTCTGCACCAAAATACATGGAATGGATTCTCCATGAGAAAGAGGACTCTGTCAACAGAAAGCAGGAGTGGTGAGGAAGCACAAGACTTAGATCCACAACAGTTAATTAATACCATGACTATTAAAGGGAAAGACATCATTACTTTACTTACGTTAAGAAGTTGTCATTTCTGAAACTTAGGACTCGTGTTCTGCCTTGAGTGAAGTTCAGTGCTGCTATCTCTATACGGACATTTCTTGCTATCAGGATAACTCATTCTCATGGGGACATACCTTTTTTAGTTAAGGTTATGCAATCAAATTGTCTTCTATAATTCCCTTTGGCCAATCAATTCCTATTTGGGGAATTTGTGACTGATGGAATCCAATAAAAAGGTTGTCTGTGGTGGTTGGGTAGTCCTTTTTCCTACTAAAGCTTTCCACATAATGAGTGAATAAAATAGGGCCACTCCTCCATTAACACCAGACTCCTATCCATTGAGCTAATCAGTCCAGAAAGTCAGCAATAATTATGATTTAGACTGGCTGCAGGAAGATTCCAAGAAAAGAAGGGAAGAAGGAAAAAGGAAGGAAGGAGTGGAGAAATCAATGTACAGTTGACCCTTGAACAACATAAGCTTGAACTGTGTAGGTCCACTTAGATGTGGATTTTTCCTATAAACACAGTACAGAAATACAAATATATTTTCTCTTCCTTAGAATTTTCTCAATACTACTTTCTTTTCTCTAGCTTACTTTACTACAAGAATACATAACGTCATACATATAATATAGAAAATATGTGTTAACCAACTGTATATGTTACCTGTAAGGCTTCCAGTCAACAGTAAGCTATTGGTAGTAAAGTTTTGGGAGGAGTCAAAAGTTAAGTGAATTTTTGACCCTGTGGGGGCCAGCACCCTTAACTCTCACATTGTTCGAGGGTCAACTATTTGTCAGATGCTCAGCCAGTATTATAAGGCATGACATTAAAATTTGTTCTCAGTCAACCTAATATTCACTCTGGTCTCCAGTTCAGTGGACTGAAAAGTCACTTAACCTGTTGTTGTTGGATTATTCCCCATGCTCCACTACAGACTGGGGCAAAACACCTGGATCAAAATGGCACCAAGACTTTGGGAAGGCCTATCGGGTTTTCAGTCACCCATTTATACTAGTGCCCAAACAGACACCCATGATGATTCCAGTCCATGTGGGCATTTCAGGAAGGGTTGTCCTGCTACTTTCCTGTCAGGCTTGAGGTATGTGACTCTTAAACAGGGCTTGGAGGCCCAGGAGGTAGCAGCCATTGTCCTCTGAGATCTCACCATCATCCCCGAAACAAATGAATCCTTGAACATAGATGCCCTCTTTTCTTAGGAGGCATAAAATTTCCTGTCTTCCCAATTTTTCAGAAGCTCCCCTCCCTGCTCAGTTTATTTCTGACCTCTGCACCTGTTCCCACTCTCCCTCCATCAGGACACTAACATCTTTTATGGCTTTAAGATCATAAAAAATAAAGTTTAACAGAACAGAAAAAGCATGACCCAGCTTCTGCTTTCTACAAAATACATTATAAATGTTCTGAAAGCAAGAAATTACAAAGCATGGTTACTACCTTAAAAAGAGGAGGAAGGGAAAATTTGCAGGAAAAAAATCACCATTTCCCATTAGATTATTTGCCCCATTTCTTTGATAGGAAGAAGAAAAAGGAGAGGAAAAAGAAGCTGAAGTTTGGGAAATTTAAGTAAATTGTCAAAACCCTTCTGCCAGTAAGTGGTAGAATCTGGGTTTGTTTTTTTTTTTTCCAGTGTTTTTTACAAACCTATCCCCATCCATGTTTTAACCCCTCAATCATCTGTTATAAATGTTTTTTAGAACTAAAAGTTTTCATAAATTATCATGGTATAGCTTAGGATTCAAAATGATGAGGATACTAAAATATTAGGGGGGGAAAACATCAAAATATAAAATCCCTGAGCTCCTATTTCTTATAATTCCTTGGTCAGCAAAGTAAGATTGGATGGTTTTCTTTCAGCTGAGCTGTTGTTCCTAGCTGCCTTACTCATAAGACGTCAGATACTGAAACTAAGCCATGTGGCAAATTTCTTACTACTGAATTTTTAACAGCAAAGAATCAATACGTGAATCCTCTGTTTTTACTGTTTTTACTATGTATGTTTAAAGATCTGGGGAAGTTCCCAGAAAGTGTGCGGGTTAGCTGAAGTCCAAATACTATGGAAAGGAAAACTTTGCTGTGAAGAATTGTTGAGCAACAAATGCTAAGACAAGAGAGTCATCTCAAAGGTAAGACAATAGAGTCATTAAGTCTTTACAATAATGAGCCTACCTGATGATCGCAAGCTCTGAAACCTAGAACCCTCAGGATTTCTCTGAAATTTAGAGCAACTGAGGTTCTGTTTAAGAGGAGAACAATCCCAGACGAGAAATTAAGGGAGTTCACAGAACATGAGATAATATATTCTCTGCAAAAATAAATAATAATGCCCGTGGTTTCAAGCATTATTACAGAAATTCTGTGGAGTTGCATCACACATGCATTTAATTTACTGGAATTGCATATGTGAAAAAATTACTTTTTTTTTTTTTTTTAATTTGACAGACAGAGATCACAAGTAGGCAGAGAGGCAGGCAGAGAGAGAGGAGGAAGCAGACTCCCGGTTGAGCAGAGAGCCCGCTGCGGGGCTCGATCCCAGGACCCTGGGATAATGACCTGAACTGAAGGCAGAGGCTTTAACCCACTGAGCCACCCAGGTGCCCCTAAAAAATTACATATGTTTAAAGAAGCCAGATCCTGCTGATGATTATCAAAAAATTTTTCAAAGTCATCTTGACCTTACTCAATTATTGCCATAAGTTCTAAATGTTGAATCGAGTCCCAGCACAACAGGATATTGCCACACTGTTGCTGAACTGAAACTAATGCTGGTCCTGCCTCCAGGACCACTGTCTTCTATGTAAGGCACTTAACCTCCACTAGAGTGAATCTTACTCTCCTCATCTGCAAAGTCAGGGTACAACGATCATTTTCTTACTGTCATTGTAGGTCTTCTCTAAAACTCAAATTACATAATAAATATGGTAGTACTTGGTAAAGTTTCAAAACACCATTTAAATTCGAGATACCAGTTGTTATTTACATGATAGTTAATGTTATTTTTATTCTTATTATAATCAAGTCCCTGTTTTGAAGATTCAATCAAATCTTGGAAGAGTTTATAAAGACCAGGTTTATTTTTTTAAAAGATATTATTTATTTGTTTGTTTGTTTGACCGAGAGAGAGTGAGAAAGCACAAGAGGGGGAGTGACAGAGGGAGAAGGAGAAGTAGGTTCCCTGCTTAGCAGGGACCCTAGGACCATAAACTGAGCCAAAGGCAGAGGTGTAACCTACTGAGCCATCCAGGCACCCCATAAAGACCAAGTTTAAAACAATTCACACTAACAGCTGTCTGTCAAAGGGCATTAGTGATTCCTTGCATCAGCACCCTCAATCCAGTTCAAAGGATGAAGTTGCTGTTAGTATCTTTTCTTCAGTATTTTTGGTATTGCTAACTATATTTTCAGTAGTTTCTCTAAGTGCTTTAGCCTGTCATTTTATTATACTCTATGAAAAGGGTATATAAAACAGATAACTTTCTCCTTTGCAAAGACGACTTATAATAGGGTGATAAGTGGGACTCTGTCTGTTGCTCCTAAATGAATTACCAGAACATAAATTTCTGAAAATAAATTAGTAGACTCCCTCTAAAGTGACAAAGCAATAGCAGGCAAAATATCCCTGCACGTGATATTAGGAAACAGCCTAACTGGGACTGATACCTGCAAGATCCACCTAAAACCTTCTAAATGCCTATGTTACTGGATACCCCCCAGCCTATGAAAGAAGACTTCAGGGAAGAGAAAAATTGCACAGATATAAGATCATAAGAAATCTATCTAAAAGAAAGTGTCGAGGCTTTCCCCTTAATGTTCATGGAAGAGGTGACAAGTCCCCAAAACAAATGGTGTGTGTGCGCACATGCACACACACACAAGGACATGAAGGAGGATGTTCTAAGAAAACCACTAAGACATTGAGCATAGCTGCCAGAAAGGGAGAGAGGCATCTCCTCCCCATTTGGGATACCTGCTTATATAATGTAATGGCCGCTCTCTTCCCTGCCCCATTTGGATGATATGGCAAAGAGGACTGCAGCAAGAAAGCAGAGTGGAGGGTAGAAGTGGAGGCAGATCAGCCTCCTCTTCCACTGTTGGCATGACAAGAGCATGTGATTTTTACAAGGACAAGTGGAAACTGTACTAAGTAACTATTAAGGAGGCATCTCACCCAAATACCACCAGTCAATGATTATATTACCCCGTTTGCTTATGTGTCTGTTGCTTTCTTGTCTGTTTCTCTCACCCTGAGGTTCAGCAACTTTTTATCTCCCAGTGCCTAGAACAGTGTCTTGTACATGATAAATGTTCAGCCAAAATTGGTTGGATTAATTAACATGTAGAGACCTATCTTGGCTTCAAGCTTTATTTACTATAATCTTCTGGTCTCCCAACTGTGTACTTGACAGCACTGGTTTACCTGCTCCCTACTTTAAAAATAGAACTCTTTAATGTATAAATTATCAAGTCATAACAAAAATTGATCTCATTAAATTACTGTTCTTATTCTATTTCCTAATTCTTCTTCTCTTCTTTTTTCTTAAACTTGGTTTTATCAATTGGCCCATATTGTAATGTATAAAACAAGCAATTATTTGAATCAATCAATCTTAGGATGCATTCCAACATTTGGTCTCATATGCCGTAACCCTCCCTTGCCAGGGAAAACACAGCAGACCTCATTTCTGGGAACTGTATCGGTTTCATTTCAGTTGTTGTCTTGGCAGTTGGCCACGGAGGTAACAAAAAAGGAAAATGTAAGCTAACATCAAAGGAGTTCAATGCTTTAAAAACTCTGAGGCACCATTTTCTAAGCCATTGCCAATCTCCATCCAACCGCTGGTACCTGTTCAGATTTTAAAATAAAGCCTTGCTTTTTGCTGCAAATCTTATTTTAAACTTGTGAGGTGCAATCAATGTATGGAGCTGTGCTGCTACTGTGAAAATGAGCAGTCAA
Organism: Eira barbara; assembly: GCA_020311275.1. Lineage (NCBI taxonomy): Eukaryota > Metazoa > Chordata > Mammalia > Carnivora > Mustelidae > Eira > Eira barbara. Next base: position 6,109 of record JAHRIG010007598.1, on the reverse strand, counting down.
CTTCAGGCCTTGCCAAATTTTCATCAGGGCTTACAAAGTAAGTGGCCCTGGCAACTGGTTTTCCAGTCCTCTCCCAAAGCAAGGAGAGAAGATGAGTGCAAGAGAGAAGATGTTTGTCCATGAGAATCTACAGTGTATTAATTTCAAAATCCCTTTCTTTGGGGCCTTTGGCTCTCCCCACATTGAGGTGAACACTCCTCTTCTTCTTCTCAACCTTCGTGATGGAGCCTATTGTACTACATTCTCTTTATAGAACTTGACTCAAGCACTTCTAGTTGAAACTCATTGTCTTTTGGGTAGTCAAATTCAGTGTTTCTTCTCTCCCTTTTTCTCTTAGGGGATTATTTAAGTTCCTAGAAAGATTACTTATCAACCCAATATGAGGAAACCGTAACTTTCCTGGTATTCATGGCCTTTTGGTATATTGTCTATTTTAATGGACAGAGGCAATAATTTCACTTTGGAAATTTTCTGTCTCCCATCCTCATCCTTGCTAACTGGGTCCCTGGCTCTGTTCTCCTTGCCGTCCCTGAGCTCTAAGATGTAGCTGTACCGTTCATCCAGTCTGGACTTCTCTCTTAAATCTCTGCTGTGGGGTCTTCTTGACCCATGACAGCCACATGGCAGCCTTGATTCTCAACACCTCTGGGTTGTATACCTCAGTCATGCATGTGGAGAATTTTCCTATTTGACTTTTGTTCACTAATAAACTGGATGTATTCTGCATTTAGGATGTTAACAATGCTTCCCCAACTCCCTTCTCCATTTCCCCCCAGTATATATCCCAATAAGTATATATACCATCTCCATTCTTTGGGATTCATCTGAGTCTGTCTCAGGAAATCTTATTCAAAGAAGATAAAGTTCCAGTTGTGTTTAACTATTGAAAAAAATAAGCATCTTTTTCTGTTTGATTTTAAATTTTAGTTGTTGGGGGTATGGGGTGTGCTTTGGAGAAGATTTTAAGATGCTCTAAGTGAGTCCATGATATTCTGCTCCTCTAATTAAATGTCTTGTTAATGATAGGATCCTATGTCACCATCTTTTTAAATAGATATTTACATGTTTATTTCATAAACTCGAATTGATTTTTCCCTTGAGCCAGTCTCTGTCATTGCCATTAGGTAGGGGGTTTGGGCTCAGTCAGTCCTCAGTGGTGACAGATGATGGGAAAAACTCTAATCCCAAACAAGCCTGTAAGCTTTGTTGTTTCCCACAAGGAAACAAAAATAGAAATGCACTTGGTGGGAGGCTGACCTGATAGGTGCCTAGGATACCTTTGAGCTTCTGATAAAGCTGAGGGCAGTCATGGACACAATATGCAAAGAATACATGGGTTTATTTTTCTTAAGGGGAGAGGCAGTTTAAAATAAGTTTCTTCTTTACTTACTTTTTGTAAGATATTATGTGTTTCTTATGAAAGAATTTTTTCCCACATGAAAACTGATATTCTTTTGCTCTGATATTGCAGTTACAAAAATTCTGATATGAGAAAAACATTCTACTTCAGTCCAGAATTGAGTAGCTTGCAACTCCATGGGTGCTAAAAAAAAAAAAAAACAAAAAAAAAAAAACCCAAAAAACAAAAAAAAACAAAACAAAACAAAAAAAAAAAAAAAAAACAAGCACTTTGTTGACTAATGCTCCTCCTGAAAAAAGACCATGTAGTAATTATCTTCTCCCTTTTAAAAGTGGAACAACAGTTACTCTTTGCAGATCCATAGCACCTACAGAGCTTAAAACGTTCTTCAAGCAACTTGAAAATGTTTTACAATCCTAATCAGAAATAAAATGCAGTAGTATTCCCACTTCATGGGTAATAAAATGAGATAAGGGGAAGAGAGTGTGGTCATTCAAGTATAATAAGTCATATTTATTGAGTCTTTAATATGTGCCAAGCACTTTTCTAAATATTCTACGTACAGAGCTCACTTAACCCACATCGCAATCCTATGAAGTTAGTACTATTATTATCCCCATTTTACAGATGCACACGCATCTGTGTGAAGCAGTTGGGCAACGTGCTTAAGGTCACACAGATAGTATGTGGTGGAGTTGAGATTTGAACCGAGGCCTCCTGAGTCCATTGTCAACTTTCTTAAACTCTTGTATGACGCCTTTTTTTTTTCCCTCCATCTTATTTGAAATACGGTTGACAAAACTGTAAGACATTTAAAGTGTACAACGTGATTATTTTATATATGTACACTTTGTGAAATGATTCCACAATTAAGTTAATTAACATATCCATCACTTCATATAATTACCTTTTCTATAATGAGAACACTGAAGACCTATTCTCTTAGCCAATTTCAAGTACTGTTAACTAAGACGCCATGATATTAGATTATCTTATAACTGAAAATGTGTATCCTTTGTCCTATATCTCACCGTTTCCTTTACCTTCCACCCCCCATCCCTTAGTAGCCATTCTACTCTTTCTTACTATGAGTTCAACATTTTCTGGTTTGTTTTTAGATTTCACTAAATGAGTGATACCATACAATATTTATTTCTCTCTCTGGCTTATTTCACTTAGCATAATGCCCTCTAAGTTCATCCTGCAAATGGCAGAATTTCCTTATTCCTTATTTTCTGTGGCTGAATAATGTTCCATTGTGAGTGTCTGCACACATGCACATAGGCACAGGCTCCCATGCATGCATGTGTATCTTATTTTCTTTACCCATTTAGCCGCTGATAGACACTTAGGTTGTTTCCATATCCCAGCTCTTATGAATAATATTTGAATGAGCATGGGAGTACAGATATTTCTTTGAGATAATGATTTCAGTTCCTTTGGATATATACCCAGAAGTGGGATTGCTAGATCACATGCTAATTCTATTTTTAATTTTGTGAGGAACCTCCAAACTGTTTTCTGTAATGGCTATGCCAATTTATATCTCCACCAAGAGTGCAATAGATTTTCTCCATATCCTTGCTAACATTTGTTATCTCTTGTCTTTTTTTCTTTTCTATCTCTTGTCTTTTTGATAATAGTCTAAAAAGTGTGAGGAGATCTCTTAGTGTGATGTTGATTTGCATGTCCCTGATAATTAGTGATATTGAGCAACTTTTCATTATATCTGTTGGCTATTTATGTCTTCTTTGGAAAAATGTCTATTCTGGTCTTTTTCCCATTTTTCATCGGTTATTTGGGGGTTTTGTTTTGCTATTGAGATGTAAGAATTGCTTATATTTTTTGAATAGTAACCCCTTATTGGGTATATGGTTTGTAAATATTTTCTCCTATTCCATAGGTTGCCCTTTATTTTCTTTTTCTTTTTCTGTTTATTTCCTTTACTGTGCAGAAACTTTTACTTTGATAGAGTCCCACTTATTTATTTTTGCTTTTATTGCCTGTACTTTGGTGATGTAACAACCAACCATTGCATTGACCAAGGTCAAGAAGATTTCCCCTATGTTTTCTATTAAGAGTTTTATAGCGGGGAGGAGTCAAGATGGCGGAGAAGTAGCAGGCTGAGACGACAGCGGGTAGCAGGAGATCGGCTCGATAGCTTATCAAACCATTGTGAACACCTACAGATCCAGCGGGGGATCGAGGAGAAGAAGAGCAACAATTCTAGAAACAGAAAATCGATCACTTTCTGAAAGGTAGGACCTGCGGAGAAGTGAATCCAAAGCGACAGGAAGATAGACCCCGAGGGGAGGGGCCGGCTCCCGGCAAGCGGCGGAGCAACGGAGCACAACATCGGGACTTTTAAAAGTCTGCTCCACTGGGAGACATCGCTCCAGAGGCTAAACCGGGGGAAACCCAGGCAGGGTCAGCGTAACCCCGGGTCCCGCGGGGTCACAGAAGGACCGGGGGTGTCTGAGGGCCGCAGAGCTCGCAGGTATTAGAGCGGGGAAGCCGACTACAGTGACAAAGCCGAGGAGCGAGCTCTCAGCCCGGGGTTACCTTGTGCCGGTCGCAGGCTGGGTGGGCTCAGAGCGCGGCCGGAGGCCACAGAGACAGAAGCGACAGGGCGCTTTTCTCCAAGTGCCAGCAATTGACTGCTTTCCTCAAGGCGCGACCGCAGGCCAGGGAGGCGGGGCGGTTGGGCGCTTTTCTCTGAGGGCGCAGTGAGGAGCGGAACCCCAAGCTCTCGGCTCCTCTGGGCCGGAGATTGGGAGGCTGCCATCTTCATTCCCATCCTCTGGACTCTACGGAAAGCGCTCAGGGAACAAAAGCTCCCGAAAGCGAACCCGAGCGGATTCCTTAGCCCGGCCCCTGGCAAGGGCGGTGCAATTCCGCCTGCGGCAAAGACACTTGAGAATCACCACAACAGGCCCCTCCCCCAGAAGAACAACAAGAAACCCAGTTAAGACCAAGTTGGCTCACCAAGAACAGCAGAATTCTAGAGGAGGAGAAAGCAAATCTTATCTGGACAAAATGACAAGACGGAAAAACTCACCTCAAAAAAAAGAACAAGAGGCAGTACCGAAGGCTAGAGACCTAATCAATACGGACATTGGTAATATGACAGATCTAGAGTTCAGAATGACAATTCTCAAGGTTCTAGCCGGGCTTGAAAAAGGCATAGAAGATATTAGAGAAACCCTCTCTGGAGAGATAAAAGCCCTTTCTGGAGAAATAAAAGAACTAAAATCTAACCAAGTTGAAATCAAAAAAGCTATTAATGAGGTGCAATCAAAAATGGAAGCTCTCACTGCTAGGATAAATGAGGCAGAAGAAAGAATTACTGACATTGAAGACCAAATGACAGAGAATAAAGAAGCTGAGCAAAAGAGAGACAAACAAATACTGGACCACGAGGAGAGAATTCGAGAGATAAGCGACACCATAAGATGACAAAACATTAGAATAATTGGGATTCCAGAAGAAGAAGAAAGAGAGAGGGGAGCAGAAGGTATATTGGAGACAATTATTGGAGAGAATTTCCCTACTATGGCAAAGGGAACAAACATCAAAATCCAGGAGATGCTAAGAACGCCCCTCAAAATCAATAAAAATAGGTCCATACCTCGTCATCTGATAGTAAAATTTACAAGTCTTAGTGACAAAGAGAAAATCCTGAAAGCAGCCCGAGAAAAGAAGTCTGTAACATACAAGGGTAAAAACATCAGATTGGCAGTGGACCTATCCACAGAGACCTGGCAGGCCAGAAAGAACTGGCATGATATATTCAGAGCACTAAACGAGAAAAACATGCAGCCAAGAATACTATATCCGGCTAGGCTATCATTGAAAATAGAAGGAGAGATAAAGAGCTTCCAGGACAAACACAAGCTGAAAGAATTTGCAAACACCAAACCAGCTCTACAGGAAATATTGAAAGGGGTCCTCTAAGCAAAGAGAGACCCTAAAAGTAGTAGATCAGAAAGAAACAGAAACAATATACAGTAACAGTCACCTTACAGGCAATACAATGGCACTAAATTCATATCTCTCAATAGTTACCCTGAATGTTAATGGGCTAAATGCCCCAATCAAAAGACACAGGGTATCAGAATGGATAAAAAAACAAAACCCATCAATACGCTGCCTACAAGAAACTCATTTTAGACCCGAAGACACCTCCAGATTTAAAGTGAGGGGGTGGAAAACAATGTACCATGCTAATGGACATCAGAAGAAAGCTGGGGTGGCAATCCTTATATCAGATCAATTAGATTTTAAGCCAAAGACTATAATAAGAGATGAGGAAGGACACTATATCCTACTCAAAGGGTCTGTCCAACAAGAAGACCTAACAATCTTAAATATCTATGCCCCTAACATGGGAGCAGCCAACTATATAAACCAATTAATAACAAAATCAAAGAAATACATCGACAGTAATACAATAATAGCAGGGGACTTTAACTCTCCCCTCACTGAAATGGACAGATCATCTAAGCAAAATATCACCAAGGAAATAAAGGCCTTAAATGACACACTGGACCAGATGGACATCACAGATATATTCAGAACATTCCATCCCAAAGCAACAGAATATACATTCTTCTCTAGTGCACATGGAACATTCTCCAGAATAGACCATATCCTGGGTCATAAATCAGGTCTCAATCAGTACCAAAAGATTGAGATCATTCCCTGCATATTTTCAGACCACAATGCTCTGAAGCTAGAACTCAATCACAA
>JAHRIG010007589.1:0-13792 GCA_020311275.1 Eira barbara | reverse complement strand
CTTTTTTATAATCTCAACTGCTATGACATAATTAGAATAAAAAAGGAGGGAGAGAAACACTAAAAATATGCCTCCATCAAAATTGGCTAATGGTTCTAATAATGTGGAAATATGACTTAGACATAATAAGGATAGCCTTCAATGTGGGAAAATCAGATTGCAATTGAAATAGTACTAGGGATTACAGCTTTGTATTTATAATATCATGTATTTATAATAACAAAGAGAGAAAGGATATAATTGGATAATTTTCAAAAAAAAAACCATGAAAATATGACAACATAACTAGGGAAGATGGATAAAAAGACTGGGAAGAGGGGCGCCTGGGTGGCTCAGTGGGTTAAAGCCTCTGCCTTCGGCTCAGGTCATGATTTTAGGGTCCTGGGATGGAGCCCCGCATCGGGCTCTCTGCTCAGCAGGGAGCCTGCTTCCTCCTCTCTCTCTGCCTGCTTCTCTGCCTATTTGTGATCTCCATCTGTCAAATAAATAAATAAAATCTTTAAAAAAAAAAAAAGACTGGGAAGAGTTCTGAAGAGAGAAAAAACTAGAAGATAGATTATAAAGGTGAAGAAGAATTAAAGAAAGAAGAAAAATGTCAAATTTTAAAAAGGAAGGAGGAAACAGTATATAATTATGTAGATATAGTATATAATTTCAAAGAGAAGACCTCTAAGTAAGAGGTAGATTATCAGGTATGACTTTTATTACTTTCTAGACTCACTCTCCAGAAATTCTGTGATTCTAAACAATTTATGGTACTATGTCTGCCGCTATCTTTTAAGTGCTCCTTGAGATTTATCACTTTCTCTGTGAGCTTTATCACTTATACACATCTAGCTGTGAATATATTTGTCTTTTTCCTCTCCAATCCCCTTTACCCCACATAAGAACCACAAAATTGAGGAAGGTGAATTTTAAGGGGCAGGAACTATAAGTATGGGATACCCCCCTATAGCGGGGAAGAAAGAAATCAAAAGTAAATTTTCACCAGACGTACTAAAAGGAAGAGAAATGCATAGCCGAATATCAAAGAATATAGAAATTCATACAACGAAGTTTTAAATCCACTTGAGGCATAGTCAGGATCCAATTTTCCACCCTGAGCAGGAGTCACAGACAGGATTCTGGATCAAGACACCAGGATAGGATGTTTATTCACTTGGAAGTCATCAAATATCTACAGTCAACCTCCTAGTTGATTATATTTTGAAACCACCTTCTCATGGATTGGCTGTGCTCCAAAGAAAAAGTCTTTCAATTATTTTTCTCAAACACAACCATTTGTTTTAACTAATTAAATATCCATAATATAAAAGAAAAGCCCTAACTCTTTGCCTTGTATTGTGATTAATCCTTTTTCTTGACCCATATAGAATTTATCAATCTTCCAGAAATTGATTCCCAGATATCTAATACTTTATAGATGAAAGAAATATTGGTAGCTGGACTTCCAAATAATAGAATTATCAAGCTGAAAGGGAGCCACATCTCCTAGGTTTCAAAATCTAAGCCATCATTCATATAAATTTCCTTCTCAATCCAAAAATATTGAGGTTTGGGGGCACCTGGATGGCTCAGTCATTAAGCGTCTGCTTTAGGCAGGGTCCTGTGATCAAGCCCCTTATTGTCTTTGCAGGGCGGGGCCTGCTCAGCAGGAAGCCTGGCTCCCTCTCCTACTTCCCCTGCTTGTGTTCCCTCTCATGCTGTCTTTCTCTCTGTGTCAAACATATAAATAAAATCTTTTTTAAAAAATATTGAGGTTAGAACTTCCCTCATCTAAAATATCCTGCACTTTGTTTCTCAAATTATCACAAATCTTTCTTCATACCTAAGTAAAATTCTGCTGCTTCTAACTTAAGATCATTTCTTTTACCTTTAATAACTGCATGCAATATGAAGAATTTCTGTGTCCCTTTAACTTTTTTGTATTCCTTACACCCTGCTTTTTATTCCTGTCAATGAACTTTTTACACACATAAGCTCAACCAACCAAGTCATCCCTTAGCTTTCTGAATGCTAACTGAAGTAAGTCAGTTGGAGAAAGACAAATACCATATCATTTCACTCATATGTGAAATGTAAGAAGCCAAAGAACGAAAGAAGAAAGAACAAACAAACAACAACAACAAAAAAAAAAAAAAAAAAAACAGACTCTTACATACAGAGAACAAACTTGTGGTTGCCCGAGGAGAGGGGGAAGGAGGATTGGGTAAAGTAGGTGAAGGGGATTAAGATTATATTTATCATGATGAGCACTGAGTAATACATGGAGGGGCTGAATCATTATATTGTACCCCTAAAGCTAGTATATTAATTATACTTGAATAAAAATTGAATAAGAATTAATTTAATTTTTAAAAACTCAAATCCTTTCATACTTCCTCTTACAATCTCTTTCTTATCTACTTCTCCACTCCAAAAATGAAAAAAAGAAAAAGAAAATTTCTCAATTTTCTCTAAATCCTTCCACATTCTACTAACGGTTTACAAAATTAATGCAAAACATTGTAAAATTCTGCACAAGAGAGCAGGAGAACTAATTTGATCTCCTGGTAGTTTCCATTTTGTTTTTAAATTTCCCACAGCATATTTTAGGATGACATGTACATTGGAAATAATTTATTCAGCTTTGGGTCTTTGGGTGTCTCCTCTATTCAGGGATTTATGATACTCTTTTCTATCTTACAAATTATACAAGTAACTAATAAATGTACTTCCCTATTCACAGAAAATAATGTCTATACTTCATCTTATTTGAAAAGCTTATAATCCTTGTTTTCTTAGTTATGTGTGTCACCAATGTTTCTCACCTATTTGTCAAATTCCAGGGTGTGAGAATCATTTATATAATCATCACAGGTAACAGAGTGCTGGATCCTAAACATTATAAAGCCATATGACTTTTTCTAATATCTTTCACATTATCATATCACTGTGTTATTGTAGTTAAAAGTCAAGGTCAGCTAGCCCTCTCCAGTGTGTCAGTACCCAATTATTCTCCACTACTAGTCAATTGGTTATCCCAAATGCCATCTACTGTGCTTTAGAATAACACTTACATACCTGAGGATATGACTCACGTTCATAGGAAGTCCAACAAGAGAACCATGTCTGACACTAGAGCTGCTCTCCTTATTATTAAATTTATTACCATCTTCCCATTTTTCCTGTATAAATAAGAGGATTTTCATGGAGTCCTAGATTTTCATTTGTTCTTTAACACAAAGTGCCATAAAATCTTGCCATATGTGGAAATAGAGCAAATTAAGAGTTCTAGACAATAGTGAGCAAGTGACACTGCAGACAGGAATTTAGAAGAAGCTCATGGATCAAGGGACTTTATCCCCAGGGACCTTTTGGTTTGACCTGAGCAACCAAAGTTCCTAAAAATTCATAATAATATACTAGAGAAGAAGAGGAAAAGACATATTTATCAATATAGTAGATTAGAATAGACTGTATTCAAGATGTTACCTTGATTTATAACTCACAAATATTTCAATATATAGTTTACCCAGCTTCCATTTTTACTCTTGCTCCAGTACCCAGAGATGTCAGAGTAAGCCCTTTTCCATCTGCTAGTTCAGTAACATAAGGAGCCCAAAGTGGTCAAAGACTTTGTTCGCTTTGGAAACATTCTCTGGAGCACTAGGCCCTGCAAACCTACCTAAACCAAAGTCCACAAGAATAAATATAGGGGGCATAAATTTCTCCAATAAATTCTTTGTTCTTAATATTTGAGTGACTTTTTCCACTTTGGATTCATATATTTCAACTTTAGGAAAGATAGCAATGTATACATTGGCCAATGGTTTAAGATGTATATGGCATCAAATAGCTCCCTAAACATGCAAGGTTTTATACCAACCTCTCAGTTGATACAAAAGCTGAGCACTCTCTAGCTCATTCCACCATTCTATCAGTCTTACTTCTGGGTCATGGAGGATAGGTACCTCTAGTGAATTATATAGGCATAAACCCATTGTCACACCTTATTTTATTTATATATTTCTCCAGAGCCAGTGTTGTATAGCAAATGATAAGTAAGACAGGAAAGGTATTCTCTAAATCTATGAATGGTAGTGCTAGCAGAAGCACCATGGGTAGGGGAAAAAATCAGAACCCAGAATAAATTTATATAGCTATGAATACAGGTCTCTAATCCTTCCAGAAAAGGTGGACACTGGGTTTCCTGAGAGAGTGGTGAGGTATAGTACCATAGAAAGTATTGAGGCTTTACTTTTGCATTGGCAGCTTGGGCACTCAGCCATGATGATAGAGAGATCACCCTTAGTGAAGAGAAATTCATGTTGTAGAGTCTACACAGAGACTTCAACTATGTTGCTATGTCCACTGTTTAGACTTCCTAGGGAAACAGATTCTAAGAGGAAGATCAACACAGGAAACTTGTTAGGGAATGTTATGAGGATTAATTAATTCCATTTGAAAGTAAGGAATTAAGCAGAAGGTGACAGAGGCAGAAGTTGGATGACAGTAGTTAACAACAAGGAGCTCTGCACATGGGATGAGATTCCAAAATCTTGAATTTTTGCTTCTGCCTAGTGCCCAGAAGGGCAGTTGCCATAGATCAAATTTAATGGGACTCTTGTTATGTCACTGATGAAAATTTTTCCTCTTGTTGTAGAAACCAGGGCTTCTAAACCCAAGGTGCCTAGAGCTCCAAGAATGGGAAGCTCAGACTTCCCAAATGTACCCTGGTTCCTGGATCCATATATGCTACTTCATTGGGACACGGCCCTAAATAAAAATTACTGATTGTTTATACATGCAGTATTCTAGAGAATGCCATCACATTCTCACAATATCATCTACAAGCTAGTGCTTCAAATGAAAATGGAGGAAGCCACTCCACTGGTCCAGCAGATTACAGGTGGTGCAGTATAATGGAGACAGTAGAGCCAACTGTTATATACCAACTCCCTCACCTCATTTTTTTAATGTAGAGCTTTGGTATGATATGATATTTGTGAGATGTCATGCCCATATGTAAAATACTCTATAATTTGTAAGAAAATGGTTGTCACAAAATGATAGCAATTTGCCTTAAGATTATCCCAGTGATGCTTCCTATAATCTTCGCATCTTACCTCTTCTTACCAACAATTTTTTTTAATTCCATTATGTATTCCAGGTGGTATAACTCAAGAAGTTGGGCCCTTTGCACAGAACCTGAAACTGCTGCAAAAGAAACTTTTCCAGATCTGGGCTCCCCTCTGAGCTAACAACTTTCATGTCATCTGGTTTATGTGTTAGAATAGTATTCCTGGATATAAACTATGCTTTTTTCAGAAAGGGTAGAAGCCATACTGTGTCCATGGAAGCTGTACCATTTTGTGTTCCCACCAACATCTTCACCAACTCTTGTAATCTTTTCTCTTTTTGCTAATAGGCTTCACAAGGGTGAGAGGTGATATTTCATTTGGGTGTTGATTTGCATTTCCCTGACAATCAGTGATATTGATCTTTTTATATACCTGTGCCCACTTGTATGTTTTCTTTGGAGAAATGCCTATTCAACCCCTTTGCCCATTTATTAATTAGATTGTGTTTCTGTTTTGGGTGGGGCTTTTTTGTCACTGAATTGTTTGAGTTTCTTATATATTTTGAATATTAATTCCTTATCAGATAAATGGTTTATAAATATTTCTTTCAATCCTATAATTTATCTTTTCACTCTATGATTATTTATTTGTTTGTGTTGGTTTGGGGGTGTTGGGTTTTGTGGGGTTTTTTTGCTATATTGAGTTTTTTAGTTTGATTTAGGCCAACTTTTCTAATTTTGGTTATGTTGCTTGTGCCTTTGGTGTCATTTGAGAGAGGTCATTGCCAAACCCAATGAAGCTCTTCTTCTATGTCTCCTCTATGAGTTTTACAGTTCTATCACTTACATTTGAGTCTTTAATCCATTCTGAGTTGATTTTTGTATAAGCTGTAACATAAGAATCCAGTTTCATTCTTTTGCCTGTGGATATTCAGATTTTCCAAGCCTTTTGTTGAAGAGACTACACTTTCCCCATTGTGTATTCTTGGTACCCTTGTCAAATATTAGTTGGTCATATATGTATAAGTTTACTATTGGTGTCTTTAGTCTGTTGCATTGGTCTGTATGTCTGTTTTATGCCAGTGCCATGTTGTTTTAACTACAAAATATTCTGAAGTCAGGAAATATGATGCCTCCAGCTTTGTTCTTCTTTCTCAATATTGCTTTAGCTGTCAAGATCATTTGTAGTTTTACGTGAATTTTAGGATTTTTTTTTTCTATTCCTATAAAAAAATGACATTGGAATTTTGATAGGGATTTCATTGAATCTGTGGATATCATTTGGTAATATGGATAATTTAACCATAGTAAGTCTTCTGATGTATAATCATGGTCTTCCATTTATTTTCATCTGTTTAATTTCTTTCATCAATGATTTGTAGATTACAGCATGAGTCTTCTACTTCTTTGGTCAAATTTATCTCTATTTTCTTCTTTTTGATGCCATTATTACTGTGACTATTTTCTTAATTTACATTTTAGATAACTCACTGTTAATGTATGGAAAGGAAATAGAATTACCATAGGATCCAGCAATCTCACTTCATGGTATATATTTAAAAGTACTTAAGCCAGAATCTCAAAGAGATATATGCACTTCCATGTTCATTGCAGCATTATTCACAATAGATAAGATATGGAAATAGCCTAAATATGCATCAACAGATGAATGGATAAAGAAAATCTCGGGGACACCTAGGTAGCTCAGTCAGTTGGGAAGCTGCCTTAAGCTCATGTCATGATCTGAGGATCCTGAGATTAAGTCCTGCATCAGCCTCCCTGTCCAGTGGGGAGTCTGCTTTTCACTTTCCCTTTGCCCCCCCTTTACCCCTCCTCCTGCTCATTCTCTCTCTCTCTCTCTCTCTCTCTCAGATAAATAAATAAAATCTTTAAAAAGTTTTTTTTCCAATAGATTTTTTATTCTTTATGTGACAGACAGGGATCACAAGTAGGCAGAGAGGCAGGCAGAGAGAGAGGGGGAAGCAGGTGCCCCACTGAGCAGAGAGCCCGATGTGGGGCTCGATCCCAGGACCCTGGGATCATGACCTGAGCCGAAGACACCCCTAAAAAGTTTTTTTAAAAGATAAATGCTGCATAATTATTCTTATATGATAAAAAATAGTCAAATTTACAGAAACAGGGAGCAGGAGGGTGGCTTCTTGGACTGTGGGTGGGAGAGATGGGAAGGTTTTAGTCAAAGGGAACAGAGCTTCAGTTCAACAAAATGGTAAGTCGTAGAGGTCTAATGTACAGCATGAAACCTATAGTTAATAATACTGTATTGCATACATTAAAATTTGCTAAAAGGATAGATCTTATGTTATATTTTTTATCACAAAATAATAAATAAATAAATAATGGGTGGGAAGAAGGGAGGAAACTTTTGGAAGTGATGTTATGTTTATAGCATAGATTATGGTGATGTTTTCATGAGTATACACTTAACTTCAAATTTATCAAGTTGTGTATTTTAAGAATGTTCAGTTTTTTGCATGTTAATCATACCTCAATAAAGTAGTTTTAAACTAGAAAGAGTAGGAGTGTGTGGGTGGTACCATCAGTTGAGTGACTGACCCTCCGTTTCAGCTTGTGTTGTGATCTCAGGGTCATGGGATCAAGCCCTGGGTAGGGCTCTGCACTCAGCAGAGTCTGCTTGAGACTCTATCTCCCTCTCCTCTCTCCCTCTCTAAAATAAATAAATAAATCTTTTTAAAAAATAGAAAGACTAAACCATTTGGAAATTATGAAATAAAGTAGCCATAGCCATGACCTTAGTCCCTTATATAAATGGAGTTGACAGAATGATATTATAATTCATTTTTTTGTAGGGTAGGAGATAAGGCAGTAGATCAATATTTAGGGTCATTCAGATAAAAATTTGTAATCTTCTACTTCCCAACATAGTCTGGAGTTACTAACAAATGACGAGTTTAACTTGGAGTTACTGGGAAATAATAAAATTTGCAGAGAAGTATATCAATGTGATTATCCTACAAGTTTCTCCACTTGTTTATTCTTCCTGAGATGGGTAGAAAGAGCTCTGGACACTATTCAGAGTAGCATAAAGATATACAGGTATGGGCATGGGAACTGCATGCTCCCAAATGGTTGTTTTTAGTGCTATCAATGCAACAAGCCCTGTAGAAGGCTGTTGTTGCTAAGACCTAAATAAATTTTGCTAGTGACTGTAAAATTCTTTCTTTTTAGAGTTAAGGAAACCAAGATACAGAAAGGACAAATGGCATTGCTGAAGCTAAGGAACAAGTTGGTGGCAAACCCAGAATTAATACATTTGACCCTTGGTTTCCAGTCAGTCCGGTTATTTCTACTACTGCATGCTTCTTTTTCTGTGATGGTTCAACCATTGCATCTAGTCGATGGCCCAGGAAATCATAATATAGCAAAGCTAGTTTCTTCTGCATAGTCCATGTCTTCACACTTACTCCAGGGATCTCAAATTTTCTGCTCCTACTTTATCCTTCATCTGGAGACCAACACTTGAGACAGCTGCACAACTCTAGTGAATAATTTCTCTAATAAGTAGCATGAAATCGTGATTTGACTCCACTCAATCTGCTGTTTTTTTATATTTGGTTGTGAATTTATCTGTTCCAATTTCCCTATTGAATTACAGAATTAATTCATTTCTGACTCCTTAGATTCATCTCTCCCTGCTGTCTTTCTTCATGAAGAGTTTCTATCCATCTAACCTACCTGAATCACCATCCAAATCATGATGAAGTCAAAAGACCACAGAATTCAGAGCTCTTACTTTTTAGAATATTATCATCTATCATAAAAAAATAGCTGACCAGCAGCACTTAAATATTATATGCACAGTTTCATTTTAATATATACTGCTAAATAGTCCTATATGGAAGTCTCATGAGCACAACTGTTTATTTGAAAGAATACGTTTTGGGGCACCCGGGTGGCTCAGTGGGTTAAAGCCTCTGCCTTCAGCTTAGGTCATGATCCCAGAGTCCTGGGATCATGCCCCACATCGGGCTCTCTGCTCAGCAGGGAGCCTGCTTCCCTTCCTCTCTCTCTGCCCGCCTCTCTGCCTACTTGTGATCTCTGTCTGTCAAATAAATAAATAAAATCTTTAAAATAAATAAATAAATAAAAAGAATACATTTCAATATTTACTTGAATTAGATACTTACTGATTAGATCAAAAGATACTACATCAATGAAGGGACACAGCCTAATGATTCCTTCTTTTCTCTTGCTCAGTGGATTCATGACCTATAAGGAGTGGAATTACCATAAGAGAAGCATTGTGTGTATCGTTCTAGGATTTGTTTCTCTTACGAATCCAGGAACACCTCATCAACATCTTAGCCCATAAGCCTACACCCTGCCATATCACTTGGACCTTCTTTCCAGGTTTCAAAAATGGAATCGCTCACTATGCCACAGAGTTGAGGAACTTTCTAACCCAGGTCTTAAAAACAGTATATCTACCCATAGCATTTGGACTTTTCAGCCTAGAGATGGGTTTTTAATTTGGATTTCCCTGATTAATAGTGAAGCTGGACATTATTCATACCGACTGTTTCTTTACCTTAAATGTCTTAAATGTCTTAAAATGCAACAGTTTCTGTGTTTTAAAGTCTCAAAAATATCTAGCCAATATTCGTCATTTAATTCACAAATCTCTTGGCTCTTAGGTCTCTCGGGATATTACTCATGTAAATGAGAATCAGTCTGACTAGTGTTTTTTTCCTTTGGGTTTGGCTTCTTAAAATTCTAATGTCACAGTGCCCAATTATAGCACAGGTCAGAATCATGGAAATGGTGAAATTAAGAGTTATGAAGACCATTTTTTTTAAGATTTTTATTTATTTATTTGACAGACAGAGATCACAAGTAGGCAGAGAGGCAGGCAGAGAGAGAGTAAGGGAAGCAGGCTTCCCACTGAGCACAGAGCCTGATGTGGGGCTCGATCCCAGGACTCTGGGATCATGACCTGAGCCGAAGGCAGAGGCTTTAACCCACTGAGCCACCCAGGTGCCCCAAGAAGACCATTTAAAGGGGGATTCATTCAGTCTTAGAAAATGATTCCATCAAAATTTGATTGAAACCAGCTTACCATCCTATCATTTTGTTCTCTCATTAGTGAGTTAAGTAAATGCTTCACACATGATCACTTTATACACAAATCATGTTCTTAACTTTTTGAAAATTATGCTTCCATTATTGTGCTTCATGAAATTTTTATACCTAGGTATGTCTCTTCTGAGTTCTCATAGAGAATTCAAAGCAGCATGAAAACTTGACCTTCACTGACAGTCTGATCTCTGTTTTACCTTTCTGCTTTGGTAGTTTTTGTTTGTTGATTGGTTGGTTTCTGGTTCTCGCCAAGTTTTGTTCCAAAGCTGGTTTGCAATGATGGTGAAATGTCACCAACATCATTGGTGACAACAGAGATTGCGAATTTGGTTTCATGATTTGATAATTTGTCGATCTCTGTTGGGATGGTGAGGATCCATCATGGATTGAATTGTGCCCCCTCCCCCACCAAAATTCATGTTGAAGTCTTAACCCCCAGTAATTCAGAATGTGAACTTAGTTTGGAAATAAGGCCATTATAAATGTAATGAATTAAGATTAGGATGAGCGCTAACCCAATTTGACTGGTGTCCTTTTAAAAAGGGGAAATTTGGACACCAGCAGACTTGACCAGAGGAAAAATAATGTGGAAAAAAAAAGGGAGAGGACAGCCATCTACAAGTCATGGAGAAAGACTTGGAACTGATCCTTCCCTCGCAGCTCTTAGAAGGAACTAACCCTGCCACCACCTTGATTTTGAACTTCTGGTTTCCAGAACTGTGAGGCAATAATTTCTGTTGTTTATGATACCTAGTTTGTGGGGCTTTGTTGCAGCAACTTTAGCAAATTAATACAGAATCTCTCAGATGAGAAATGATGGAGAATTTGGTTTGTTAGGTGTTTTTTAATCTATTTGGGTAAAAATATGTCTTTTTCCAATGGAAAAAGGAAGTTCTTTGAGCTCCTATGTCTGTGTGTCTCTAATTTTGATATCTTGGTAAATCCGATTCTATTTTTGATCTGTAGGTAAGATGGTAAAACTGAACTTAGGAGCTTTATGATGGTTATATTTCTGTAATAAATAAAACTTTAACTCTCATTGTATGAATATGAAACATTTTTCTAATAACATTTATACAAAGCCTTTAAAACTAAAGAGATTCTGTAATAATTGACTTACAGAGATTAACAAGTACTAACATGAATCTAACATACCCCATATTCTGAAGAAGTTTTAAAACCCGAATTTCTATTTTAAATAAGCTAGCTTCTTCCGGGTCACCTGGGCAGCTCAGTTGGCAAAGCATCCAACTCTCGATTTCGGTTAGGTCATGGTCTCATGGTCCTGAGACTGAGCTCCACATCCGGGTCCGTGCTGAGCATGGAATCTGCTTTAGATCCTCTCTCCCTCTCCCTCTGGCCTTCCCCTGCTTGGGAGCACTCTCTTTCTCTCAATTAATTAACTAGTTAGTTAATGAATTAATTAGCTTCTTCAGAAACAAATTCTCGTAGAATTTACTAACTCAGAAGCATTTTTATATGAGATCATAAGATCATATAATCTAAATAAATTCTAGGACAATACAGACTAATTTGATATTTTTTACAGAACAGCTATACATTTTCTCCCTGATCTTTGCAGTACAGAGCATAAAACAAACATTTAAAATGAGAAAAAAATGTAAAATTACATGTCCAGTCAATTCGTTACACTTCTGACAATTCTGTAGTGTGTCCACTTAAACATAATGTCTAATATCCTTAGCAATTTTAATACTTTGATTTAGTGTAAAGTATTAATGAATATTCTTTGGATAATTTTAAAATAAGGTTAAATATTGAACAATTGGTGACAGTGTGTGACATGTCTTTATAGAATATCTATATATTTGGATCAAGTTAGTCAGTGTGCTCATTTAAGAATAATATTTATTGCCTATAAGAAGGTATAAGTAGGATGTGTGTGGCGTTGGGCATTATATTTAATGTGCTCATGAGCTTTGCTAGTTTACTAAAATGATTGTATATGACAGACAATTCTCAATTACCTTCAAAACTCTCAATAAAATAGATATTAGCTATGTTGGTTAAAAGTCAAAATTAATGTGGGCGACTGAGAATATAACAGAAGTAACATCACCAAAAAGTATCACTGACTATGCAAGTAATAGAATCTATTTTATCAAGGGGGAAAAATGTATATTTACCTTATGATAAAATGTTATTCCAGAATGTGAAAAGAAATAGTAAAAAATAAAACCAAATAGAAACAGAAAGCTGTAGATGATTTTCAGGAAATAAATTTTATTTGCTTTGGTTATATGTATAACTTTAATTTTTAATTTATTTAAATACTAATTGAAAGGGAGACACACACCCTGATGTCTATAGCAGCATTATCAGCAATAGCCAAATTATGGAGAGAGCCCAAATGTCCATCAACTGATGAATGGGTAAAGAAGACGTAATATATAGATGTAATATATATACACAGTGGAATGTTACTCAGCCATAAAAAAGAATGAAATCTCGTCATTTGTAACAACATGGAGGGAAATAAAGAGGATTATGCTGGGTGAAATAAGTCAGATAAATACAAATATCAAATGATTTCACTCAAATGTGGAATTTAAGAAACAAAACAAATGAAAATGAGGGTTAAATCAAAGAGTAAAACCAAGAAACAAACTCATAACTATAGAGAACAAACTGATGGTTACCAGAACTGAGATTGGGGGAAGGGGGGTGGGTGAAATGAGTGATCGGGAATAAAGAGTGCGTTTGTTGTGATGAGCACTAGGTATTGCATGGAAATGTTAAATCACTATATACATCTGAAACTAATATTACACTGTAGGGGCACCTGGGTGGCTCAGTTTGTTAAGCATCCAACTCTTAGTTTCAGCACAGGTCATATCTTGGTTGTAGGATCAAGCCTTGCATTGGGCCTTGTGCTCAGTGCAGTCTTTTTCAGATTCTTTCTCACTCTCATTCACTCTCTCTCTTTCTGAAATAAATAAATGAAATATTTTTAAGAATAATAATATTACACTGTATGTGAACTAACTGGAATTTTAAAAATCTTGGAAGGAAAATATATGTGTGTGTCTGTAACTTTAAATAATGAGTCTGAAAAGAAGCAATGATAGATGTGAAAATTTTGCACAGCTCAGCATGATCAGCTTATTTAAATAAACGTAGAAATGTTTTACTATCAAATACTACATTAAAACCAGAGGGTGCCTGGGTGGCACAGATGGTTAAGCATCTGCCTTCAGCTCAAGTCATGAAATAGGTATCCTGGAATCCAGCTCAGCAGGGAGTCTGGTTCTCCCTCTGCCCCTTCTCCTGCTCATGTGTGTGCATTCTCTCTCTCACCCCCTCGCTCAGATAAATAAATAAAAAGCTTTTTAAAAAATCATGTTGTAGAAAAATATTTAATGGCTAAAAATATTTATAATAGGGGAGGAGTCAAGATGGCGGAGAAGTAGCAGGCTGAGATGACATCGGGTAGCAGGAGATCAGCTAGATAGCTTATCTAACCATTGTGAACACCAACAAATCCAACAGGAAATCGAAGAGAAGAAGAGCAACAATTCTAGAAACAGAAAATCGATCACTTTCTGAAAGGTAGGACCTGCGGAGAATTGAATCCAAAGCGACGGGAAGATAGAC
>JAHRIG010007542.1:0-10450 GCA_020311275.1 Eira barbara | reverse complement strand
AGCGCCCGTGGCTCCAGGTCGCTGGCGACGATGGAGTAGGAGACGCGACCGTTGGGCCCCAGGTCGGGGTCGGAGGCGCTGACTTGTGCAATCGAGGCGCCTGGAGGATTGTTCTCTGCCACGTGGACCACGTAGGAGGCCTGGTGGAAAACCGGCGCGTTGTCGTTGACATCGGTGATGTGCAGAGTGATGGTAGTACTGGAGGAGAGGGGCGGCTTTCCCCTGTCAGTGGCTGTTATGGTGACGTTGTATTCCGGAGTCCGTTCTCGGTCTAGGGCTCCATCTGTCACCAGCTTGTAGTAATTATTAGATGAAGAATGAATCTTAAATGGAGTATCTCTACTTAAACTACATGTAACTTCTCCATTTTCCCCAGAATCCTGGTCCTGTGTTTTGAAGAGAGCCACAACCATTCCTGGAAGGGAATCCTCCAAAATCTGATCAGAGAAAGAAGTAATGATTATTTCAGGGTTGTTGTCATTTTCGTCCAGAACTTCTACAATTACTTTACACCGCGTAGAGAGGGATCCTCGGTCCTTGGCTTCTACATCCATGGTATATCTTTCTACTTCTTCAAAATCCAAGGGTTGGTGAGTTATAATGTTTCCTGTAGCAGAATCCAGAGAGAACACATGCTGGGCTTTATTAGCTACACCAAGGAATGAGTACATGATCTCAGCATTGAAGCCTTCATCTTGGTCAGTGGCACTCACCTTCACCACCAAAGTGCCTGGGGGTACACCTTCAGGAAGACCGACCCTGTATATATCTTGGCTGAACACTGGGGGGTTATCATTGGCGTCCACCACCAGGATTTGGATTTGAGCCGTGCTGAATCGTGGTGGATCCCCGCTGTCGAAGGCTGTCAGCACCAGATCATGAGAGCTTTGTGTTTCTCGGTCCAGGGTCTTCTTCAGTACTAATTCTGGATATTTGCCACCATCAGGACTGTCTTTCACCACCAAGGAGAAATACTCATTAGGACTTAACTGGTATTTGCTCAGTGAATTCATACCAATATCAGGATCTTCTGCAGACTCAAGAATTGCTCCGTTCCCCAGGGGAACAGATTCACTGATTTCCAAATTTATTTCATCCTTATGGAACTGAGGGGCATGGTCATTAATATCCTCAATAGCCACAATGATATGAAAAATATTTAGAGGATTTTCCACCACGGCTTCCACCTGCAACTCACATCTTCTTCTCTCTTTGCATATCTGCTCACGGTCTATTCGGTCGTTCACGAGTAAGTCCCCGCTCTCTGCGTCTACACTGAAAAGCAGCTTCTCTGTGCTAACTCGCAGCTTCCGAGCCGACACGTCCAAGACGCTGAGCCCGAGATCCTTGGCGAGGTTCCCCACCACCGAGCCCTTGGCCAGTTCCTCGGGAATGGAGTAGCGGATCGGCTCGCAGAGCGCGGGGTAGAGCAAAGGTAGCAGAAAGGGAAACAGTACCTGCAGCCTGCCGGCTGGGCGCCTCTGAAAACAGCTCCCTCCCATCGCTCGCTCTAGTTCTCGCGGGGTCCTAGTCTTTCCGGAAAGCTGAAGAAACTGCAATCTACGGGGTCACTGGAAGAACATTCCGACCATAGGCGGATCTGGGAATCC
Source organism: Eira barbara (assembly GCA_020311275.1). Lineage (NCBI taxonomy): Eukaryota > Metazoa > Chordata > Mammalia > Carnivora > Mustelidae > Eira > Eira barbara. The sequence goes on along the minus strand of JAHRIG010007542.1, from coordinate 8,840 downwards.
GTGTCTGTTGGCAAAGTCTGCGCGGCCAGAAGCCTCAATGTGTGAACAGGGTTTCCTTCCGTTTGTGTTGGTGACTGCACTGGAAAGCCCAGACTGGAGGCTAAGGAATCCCGGGCGACTGCGCTTGCCCTGTACTGGCCGACAGCGGCGCCCAGAGGCCCCGTGTGGTACCGCAGCCTGACATTTTCTTCAATCCACTTTTTCTCTAGAATATCTCTAGAATATAAATATTGCTCTTCGAAACTCCTGTACATATTTCTATAAATTCTCTGTACTCTGAGAAGTGCTCCTGAAGTAGTAGTTAGTTTACTTCTGCATTGACCCCCTCGTCCTAGGCAACAGAGAGGACCTGGGGTCAATTGTATATATAGAGAAATATATAGAGAGAGAAATATGTATAAGGGAAATATATATTTTCTCTATAGACATAGAATATGTGTACACTGCTCTTTGATTTTTAAATTTTTTTAAAAAGATTTTATTTATTTGACAGAGAGAGATCACAAGTAGGTAGAGAAAGAGGAGGAAGCAGGCTCCCTGCTGAGCAGAGAGCCCGATGGGAGACTCATCCCAGGATCCTGAGATCATGACCTGAGCCAAAGGCAGAGGCTTAAACCACTAAGCCACCCAGGCACTCCAATTTGAAAATGCACTTATATAAGAGCCCAAAATTTTAGTTTTTCTAAAGTATTACAGTTGTATGTAGTGTTTAAAGAAATTTATTACGGAAAAATTTAAAACTTATACAAAAGCAGAGAGTATTATTATTGAATCATCATATAATCATTACCCAATGGCAATAATGATCAACACAAGGCCATCTTCATTCAATATATATTGTACTCCCTCATTATTTTGAAGCATATCCAAGATATTTTAACTCTTCTTTTAAGATGAAACATTAAGATAAACAAAGATTTTAGCCTACTTTATTATAATAAAATGTTACCAATGTAGAAGTCCTATCTTGTTTGAGAAAAGTAGAATTCAACATTTTCCCCACTCTGTCCAGTTATCCACGCAGTGAGCTTGCAAGTGATATTATTAATGGTAGAGAACAGTAGTAAGCTATCATGATATACTAATCTTCATCAATATCTATGCTATTTTTTCCCAAATTAATGCATATTTAATATTTTTGAATACTAAGTACCAATGGTTACTCCCTAGGACAGAAACTTCAAGTAACAGTTTCCCTGTTGCACAGTTAAAAATATGACCCTGAAGGATGCTTTAATTTTTTCTTAGTAGCTTAGAAATAGAGAATTTGAAATAATTATAATGTCTGTATGTCATAATGGCTTTCCAGACCTGTTAACCCTATAGCCAGCGCATTAGAATAGAATTTTGAATCGACTTCAAAGTTCATTTTGAAAGTCTCCTAGAGGGGTGACTGGGTGGCTTAGTCAGTTAAGCCTCCAGGGTCAGGTCATGATCTCAGCATCATGATATCCAGCTCCCCTTCACTCTCTGCACTGAGCACAGAGTCTGCTTAAGATTCTCTACCCCCTCTTTGCCCTTCCCCCTTCACTCTCTCTCTCAAAAACTAAATAATAAAAAAATAAAGTCTCCCGGAATGTCATTTTTACTTGAAAAGATGCTTTGTTAAAAATAAAATAAAATAAAATAGTTTTTCTTATAGCTAAAAGCCAGTAAAATATTTCTAGAGACTTCTCCAGCAGTTCCTGAGAATATTTTCCTAACTTGTCTCCCTTATCCAGATTTATTTTGAGCCTGTAGATTGGAGAATTGAGCCATAAATAACAGACAGTTGAGGAATAATTTTTATCTCCCTTGTTTTGTCCTCTCTCAGTGTTCATTCTCAGAAACCCTCTAAGTGAAGTGTCATTCTTCCTCAAAAGTGATCTTTAAATTCAAACAATCTCTACAAACATGTGATCTGAAAACCATAACTTCAAATGGGTATTGTGCTATCATAGAAACAGGAAAGCAGAAGCAGAAAAGTCTGGGCTTTTAGTTTCTTCAGGAAGAACAGATGTGTTTTGTCATTAATTTACGTTACAAAATCTGTATCAGACATAGTTATGTTTCAGCAGTATGTAAGAAGTTCAAAGATATGTAAGAAATTCACAATGGGGCCATAGAGGATAACAACAATAATAAATTTCAGGAATGGAAAACCACCCCTAAGAATTAGTAGTGAACTGATAACCAACCAAGCAAACACATCCAAATAGTCCATATCAATGATCAATAATGAGACCAGCCCCATGATTTCCATTGACCCTAGGTTAATTTAATTAAGAGAAAGTGAAGATTGTATCAGTTATGTAACCAATAAATGCCTCCTATATATGTTAGAGCAAAAATTAGGCCAAGTGAAAAACTTGAATGGTGTGAAATATGTTACCATCAGTGTATCATACCTTAAGTGTAACCTTAAAGAAAAAAAAACAATTATAATAGAAAATAAAGGAAAAATGGAACTCACTGGAACCAAAGAGGTGTTTTCTATAGGAAACCTAGAATCATCTTAAACACACAAAGGGTCATTTTTCTGACAGCGCTCCTGGCTAATCAGCATGTTGTCATAGTTGGGCTGGGGAAAGATCACATGACTCTCCCAGGAGTCAATCATGAGTGAGGTTTCCTGGGAAGAAGTCTGCAGAAAAGCTGACACCCCATCAATGCCCACAGAGTGAGAAGTGGGCACACTAGCTAATCCAACGCCCACAGCCTGGAGTAGATGTGAGGTGGGCCAGCGCCATAACATGAGCACCAGCAACACAATGACAAAGGTGAGGAAGACGCAGAAGACTGTAGTCACTGCTACTACTAAGTCTAAGGTGAGGTCTGAGGTCTCTGGGTATGCGGGGACCTCCAGACGGTTGAGGTCAGCCAGCACATCTGGAATGCTGTCAGCCAAGGCCATGGTGAGTGTGACAGTGGACAAGAGAGATGACTGGCTGTGGTCCTGGACCACCACAATCACCAGGCTCTGCTGGAGCATGTCTGTGTCCAGCAGGGCCTGACTGAGAAGGGCCCAGGCTCACTGGCCTTGAGCAGGTGGTAGGACAGCCAGGCATTCTGACCTGAGTGTCTATAGCCACCAGCTTGGTTACCAAGTAGCCAGGCTCTGTGGAGTGCACACCAATGGAAACATTAGTGGGGGAGAGTGGTGTACAGGATCTCTGATGCACTGTCCTTCTGGTCCAGCCCAAACAAGTTCAGTGACATGTTGTTGCTGCATGGTTGGTTCCCACTGCCACTAGCCCTCACCTGCATATGAAGATCATGAAACTGCTCAAAATTGAAAGAGCAAAGCATGTATATCACGCCAGTGTCAAAGTCGATGGAGACATAGGAGGAAAGAGGCAACTCTTGGACAGTGTCCTCAACCAAGGTGTAAATAACACCTGGGTGTTCTAGTCGCTGTTGGGGTCATGGACTGACACCAAGAAGATGGAGATGCCTCTGCAGTTGTTCTCAGGGAGGTAGGTAGACTGAGTAGGACTTTTCCAGAGAAGCTGGGTTATCATTGATGTCTCGGGTGTAGGTTGATGTAAATTTCTGTGGACAGGGGTGGCATTCCTCTGTTGCTGTCACTGTGATGTTATATTCAGAGGTTTTTTTCTCTGTCAAGAATTTGGACTGTTAACAACTCTAATAATTACCTACTGATTTTTCTAGTTGAAAAGGTAAATTATGAGGTGTGTTACAGACAATTTGACCATTCTTCCCAGAGTCTCGGTCATGCACATTCAAGAAGGCAACTACTGTTCCAGGAAGAGTATTTTCCAAGACTGGGCTAAACAGAGATGTAATGATCACTTCTGGTCTATTGTCATTCACATCTTCCACTGAAATGAGCACTTTGGTCCTCCCCAAAAGTGCCCCCACATCTTCAGCTTCTATTTCTATTTCATAAAACGCACGTTCTTCATAGTCTAGACTCTCTGCTGTCAATATTTCCCCAGTTATTTTCATTAAGCTGGAATAATGGAGATTGTTTTTCACTAATTTTCCAGAATCTATAGGCTACCTCTCCATTGGCTCCCTCATCCGGGTCGCTAGCGCTCACAGTAAGCAGCTGCTGGGGGCGTGTTCTCTGGGACTTACACTCTGTAAATCGGTAGAGCAAAAACCAGGGCACTGTCGTTTGTATCCAGCACTGTCACGTGGATGTGCTCTGTGCTGCAGCGACGCGGATCACCGCCATCTGAGGCAATGAGGACCAGGTGGTGAGCAGCCTCTTCCTTGTGGTCCAGGGCCTGCTCCAGCACCAGCTCTGGGTGTAGAGTTCCATCGTCTCCAGTTTGCACATCCAGACAGAAGTGGTGATTGGGGCTGAGCTGGTAGCTCTGCAGGGAATTCATGCCCACGTTGGGGTCAATAGCCTCTGGGAGCGGATAATGTGTTCCAGGAGCAGCAATTTCATTAATTTTAATTTCCGGATCCTCAGTGTGGAATTCTGGAGCACTGTCTTTTATATCAGTTACTTCTACTTCCATTCAACAGGACTTCAAATTTAAACAGCCACTGTGTGCTCTGAGCACAGAGCTCCTCTCGGTCTATCCTGTCCTCGGTGACCAAACTACCACTTAGCAGATTTAGAGCAAAAAGCTGCGTCTTACCTCTGGAGACGATGCGGCCTCTGCCCTCTGCCAGCTCCCTGGGCTCCAGCCACAGGTCCTTGGAGATATTCTCCCACATACAGTCCTTTTCTGTCTCTTCAGGCACCAAATAGCAAACAGCGTATCTGGCTGGCCCAGGGCTCGCACAGCCTGCCCAGGAAAAGGCACAGCAGAACCAGTCCTTCGCAGTGCGAGGTTCCGTGGGATGGCTATCGTTGCTTCGCTGTGTATACTTATTTTTTTCCAGGATGCTTTCTATGCAAATTGACTCCTTAGGTTCTTTTTTCCTCCTGCAAATTATGATGATCTTTTTCCTTAGGAGAAACTGAGGTGCCCCAGGTTAAGAGGGTGAGTTTCGTTGCAGCTTTTGCTGCAGTTTGTGGGATCTGTGAGGCTTTGTGTATTTGCAGATCATAAGGTTGGGATGGGATAGATAGCTGACTGAGCTTTTCTTAGAGCTGTTGAACAGTGCCCTTAGAGTCCTAATCTGTCACCACACCCACTGAGATAATACTTGATTACAGATGGTTAAAAAAGAAAACACTCTTTGAACCATGACTTATGAAGACTTGTCTCACTGCTTCTTGCATTCTCATTTCAAAAGCAATAACCATTGCTGGATGTGTTAGTTGAAAATGAAGTGGAATGAAACTTCTATTAAGCATACTGTTAAATTGACATTTAAAAATTTTTTTTCTTTTTCTTTTTAAGATTTTATTTATTTGACAGACAGAGATCACAAGTAGGCAGAGGGGCAGGCAAAGAGAGAAAGGCAGAAGCAGGCTCCCAGCCGAGCAGAGAGCCCAATGCAGGGCTCGATCCCAGGACCCTGGGATCGTGACCCAAGCTGAAGGCAGAGGCTTTAAACCCACTGAGCCACCCAGGCACCCCGTTTTTCTTTTTTTCTAAGTAGGCTCCACACCCAGCACAGAGCTCAATGTGGGGCTTGAACTTACCACCCTGAGATCAAGAAATGAGCTAAGATCGAGAGTCAGATGCTTAACTGACTGAGCCACCCGCATGTCCCTTACCATTTTTTCTTAATAAAATTAACTTATTCTTGGTAAAATTTTGCTCTCCGTTTACATATGTAAATTATTCTAGTTCCCTTTTTATAATGTTTCAAAAATTTCCTATATTATTTTCTGATGTAACTACAACGTATAATCCTCTTTGGAAATACATTCATATTTTTCTTAGTTTTATACATTATATATATATTACATAATTACATTGAGTGAATATATGGATTATTCACTTTGAAATTATTTTATAAGGTTAATTTATGCAGATAGTAAATTTGCTGGAGTAAGATGTCCTTAAAATTTCATTCACAAAAATAATTTTAATTAGGCAACAGTAAAGATTTTCTCACCTAATATCGCTAATTTTGAAAGGACTGGTTTCATAAAGTTGCATATTTGTGAATGTTACACTTTTTAAAAAAAAGATTTTATTTATTTATTTGACAGACAGAGATCACAAGTAGGCAGACAGGCAGGCAGAGAGAGAGGAAGGGAAGCAGGCTCCCTGATGAGCAGAGAGCCCAACGCGAGGCCCGATCCCAGGACCCTGAGATCACGACCCGAGCAGAAGGCAGAGGCTTTAACCCACTGAGCCACCCAGGCACCGCTGAATGTTACACTTTAATGTTATTTCAATTCTTTAAAATTTTCTATGTGACTATATAATGCATACACTGATTATGGCATTTGGAATATTGAAATAAACACACAATGAAAAGCAAGTTTCCATTTCAATCCTTCCATAAAGAAATTATGCAGTTTTAAAGTAGTCAAACTTCATATTGTAAAGGTCACTTAAACCTCTGTGATAATTACAGAAAAAGAATACAAGATGTAGAACAAATTATTATCATTAAAAAACAAAAAGTACCATTACAATAAATTCTTTCAGGGGAACCTGGCTGACTCCATCAGGTGAGCATGTGACTCTAGATCTCAGGGTGATGAGTTCAAGTCCCACACTGGACAAACTTATGTTAAAAAAAATTCTTTCAGCAATTTGAAAAGATACCATTTACTGAGGCAGTTACACCAAGGAAGACCAAGCAAAAGGCTGATTCTTAAGAAATGGCAACCTTTTTAAAGACTCTGCCTTCAGCTCAGGTCATGATCCCAGGGTTCTGGGATAGAGCTCCGCATCCGCTCTCTGCTCAGCAAGGAGCCTGCTTCCTCCTCTCTCTCTCTCTGCCTGCCTCTCTGCCTGCTTGTGATCTCTGTCTGTCAAATAAATAAATAAAATCTTAAAAAAAAAAAAAAGAAATGGCAACCTTTTGAGCATAAAATTAGTAATTTTTGCCATAAAATGGAAAATTCGGGATTCGCCTTTCCTCCTACAGATACAAGGATGATCAGAAAACCTCTAATCACTAATGTTTAGAGTTCCAAATAATAAGAAAATCCAGCGACTTTCCCCTCTTTCTTCAAAAAATATAGGTAAGGAATGACAGCAAGTGAGAGACACAATAGCATTTCCTTTTCTTGAGTCTTCTATTAACTATGGGAGGAAGAGGAGGATTTTGCATTCAAAAAATTTGAAGGAATTTAGATAATGATTGGAACTTCTGATGAATTCAATGAGTCTCTCTCCCCCTCTCCTCCCCTCCACACTATTTTTCTTACAATTTTCAAGTATTCAAATAGTCATGACTAAGTACATACAAGGAATTAGACATGAGGAATAAACATTTAAAAGGATGGAAACTCTACTACTGAAATCAGTGAAGAAAGAAGGCTAGTAGCAGTTTCTTTGTTTTAAATGATGACAAACGATTGTCTACGTTAAATTTAATGTTTACTTACATGTAAAAAACCTCAAAATAAATGAGGCAAACTGGGTAAATTTCATTACCTATGAAAAAAGATATAAGAAACGGATATAATACATTTATGTGAAGCAAGGAGGAAACTCACTACTTCATAAACCTGAACTTGGTGTGATAATGCTATTATATGTGACATAACTACTCCTGGCTCACCACTCTACTTAAAAAATGGAAGTACAGCTTTCTGATGGGCCATGATGTCCTTAAGACAACTTATTACTCTTAGAAATGTAATATATTGGGGCGCCTGGGTGGCTCAGTGGGTTAAAGCCGCTGCCTTCAGCTCAGGTCATGATCCCAGCGTCCTGGGATCGAGCCCCGCATCGGGCTCTCTGCTCGGTGGGGAGCCTGCTTCCTCCCTTCTCTCTCTGCATGCCTCTCTGCCTACTTGTGATCTGTCAAATAAATAAATAAAATCTTAAAAAAAAAAAGAAATGTAATATATTTTCATATAAATACGAAAAATTGGATAGACGATGAAAAGGAGTAGATACTTAAATAGAACTCACCGGCTTTAGAGTTTCAGGATGGGAAGTCGACTCACTGGAATTACAAAGTGGAAATAAGGCCCCGGATGAATCGCCGCAATGTAGTATATCTTGTCCTGAACTCAACTGCTCATTGCACTTTAGAAAATTAAACTCTGTCTTTCCAGTATGGGCAACGCACAAATTGTAGGAATAAGGCAAAGTCCCTTCACTGTAGTTGGGAGGAACCACAGGTCCTGACTTGACACAGAGACCAGGCTGAAAACAGCCCCAGGAGGCAGAGCTGGAGGAGCTTCGCAGGCGCAGAGCAACCGCCAGAATCACCGCGAGGAGGAACAGCACCGATATCAAGGCCAAAGCCACCACCAGGTAAAACTGCAACTCAGCCTGAGGGTCAGAGGGCTCAGGGCGGTCGCTGACATCCGGCAGCACCTCCTGCAAGCTGTCGGCGAAAACCAGGAGCAGCGTGGCCGTGGCCGAGAGCGGCGGCTGTCCCCCATCCCGCACAGCGACCAGCAGGCGCTGGCGGGCCGCGTCCCGGTCGCCCAAAGCACGCGCCGTGCGCACCTCGCCCGTGCGCAGCCCCAGGCTGAAGAGTCCCGGCTCGCTGGCCTGCAGCACGTGGTACGACAGCCAGGCGTTGTGTCCCGAGTCGGCGTCCACCGCCACCACCTTGGTGACCAGGTAGCCGGGCTGCGCGGCGCGCGGCACCGTGTCGATCAGCGCCGAGCCGTCGGGCCCCAGCGCCGGGTACAGCACCCGCGGCGCGTTGTCGTTGCGGTCGCCCACCAACACGCGCAGGCTCACGTTGGCGCTGAGCGCGGGCGAGCCCTGGTCGCGCGCCTGCAGGGTCAGCTCGAAGGCGCGCAGCTGCTCGTGGTCGAAGGCGCGCTGCGCGAACACCACCCC
>JAHRIG010007538.1:0-16512 GCA_020311275.1 Eira barbara | reverse complement strand
GCCTCCCACCTAACGCCTGCACACCTGCTCCGATTCCTGGGAGAAGGAGAGACACATGCTTGTTTCTTAAGTGGTCATTCACTTCCTTCTAAAGCCGACCAATGACCTTGTCCTTTGTGGAGAAAGAAACACGCTCTTCCGAACACTCAACTCCTCGGTTCCAAATGCACCACGAGTGGGGTTTGGTTTCCCCTGGCTCCAGAGCCCAACTGGGCGGAACCTGTGGAACCATCCTGACAGCAGATTGCCAGCAAACCTGGGGAAATGGGGCACAGTGCTGTGTGGGGGCTCGGCTCCAGGGTTTCTTATGACCACTCTTGAACCTGGGGAATCAGAGACTATACAGCTCACCACTCCGTCCTGTAGAAACAAGCTGTAGTGTCTCACCATTCAGGGTCTCTCACCCAGCACCTCCCCACTGCCCTCAGCCAGCAGGCTGCACAGACTCCTCTTCCAGTGTGTTTCCCGTGGCAGCTCGCCACTGCCTCCAGTGGTGGCAAGCAACATTGCCATGTCTTCCAGGGTCTCTGGCACCACGGCTCACCGCTCCCTCCAGTGGCGTGAACTGGCACTGCCGGGCCTTCCACAGACTCCTAAGGCAGCTCCCAAACCCTCCACATTCTAAAGCCCCACTGGCACTGTCCCTCCAGATTAGGGACCTCTGGGCCACACCCCAGGAACCCACCTGCCACCCAGGAGGAAACTGTATCTTCTGAAGCTGCGCAGAACCCTCAGAATGGAAAAAACCCACATGCGTCCCTGAGGACACCCCCAAATTCAACAGTCCCCACAGTCACAAACTCACACCCTGATGTGCTTCCTGACCCCCATGTTTGACTCGGCAACTGGGGATCCAGCCTCAGCACCAGGAGGTAGGGCCTGGGTACACCTAAGCCCTAAACCAAACTCTAGGTTGTGTTTTCAGGCTTCCATGCCCAGAGACATGGCCAACAATCCCTCCAGATTAGGACCCCCTGAGCCCCAACCAAGAACTCCGCCTACCATCCAGGAGAAAACCATGCCGTGCGGAGCTACCCAGAACCCTCAGACCAGGAGAAACCCACATGCATTCCAGAGGCCACCCTCACCTCTGATGGCCCACATGGCAACAAAACCCAGAGACTGACATACCACTTGACCACCATCCTTGACTCAGCCCATGGGGGATCCCACCTCAGCAATGGCTCTTTGGACCTGCCATGGCCCTAGGCGCGAACCCTAACCCTAATCCTATGTTGGCTTTTCAGACTTCTGTCACCAGAGACCTGGTCCCCGGGCCTCCAGATTGGGGACACCTGAGACACGCCCTAGGACTCTGGCTGCTACCCAGGAATAAACTGTGCTGTAGGAGCTGCACAAACCCCACAGAACAGGAGAAACCTGCATGCCCCGCTAAAGCCACCCCCAACATCGGTGGCACCACCGGCCATGAAGCTGGATTCTGTCATGCTGCCAGGCACATACCCTTGACTCAGCCCTGAGGGGACCCCACTGCAGTGCTGTCAGATAGGGCCTGCCATGCCTCGGGCCCTTAGCCTAACCCTAGGTCAGGTGTACAGGCTTCCGTGCCCAGAGGGCTGGCTCCCAAGCCCGTCCGACTGGGGATGCCTGAGACTCATGACACCACACTGCCAGCTTCATAGGATGAAATGGTGTCATTTGAAGCTGCACAGAAAACTCAGAGCAGGAGAAAACTGTATGACGTGAGTCACCCCAGCATCTGCACACCCCATACACAAACCAGGAACGCACGGGTGGGCCACGTCGTCTGGGGCATTTTCCGGGTGGCCACAACTTGGCCCAAGCGAGAAAGGGCCCTCGGACCCGGGTAACAGGCCGGTCCCCAGAGCTGCCCAACGCCGGCCAATACTCACGAGCGTTCAGCCCAAACCGATCCCGGTTTGGGCAGAATGCTCCTGAGAATTGGCCGGAAAATGCCCGGCGAAATTGCTTCGGGCGCCGCACGTCTGCGGGCCGCCCCCTGGGCCTGGCCCAGGATCCCGTGGGGTCGCGTCCGAACCCCGCGGGAAAGCGCTCGGGTAGTCCGCCGCGGGCGACACCGACGCCTCCCGCTCCTCAGCCTCCGGGGCTCCCCACCCTGGCGCTGGCTGCGGGGGGCCGTGCCGGCCCTGAAGCCCGGGCTCCCACCCTCGCCTGCTTCCTCAGCCTTCCTTGTCCGGGGTCCTCTCCCCCGGGGCCTCCGCCTGGGGAACCCCGGGTGCCGCGCCCCGGGTCCCCCGACTGCCCCGGCACCAACGGTGCCCTTGGGAGTCGCGTCCAAGACTCGGAACCCGAGAAATCTTCGTTCCCCCGCACAGGCCGGCCCAAGCCCCGGGCGCCCCGGCCACCCGCCAAGTGGGAGGACGACGCCCGGCCACAACCCCTCCCTCAACACGGCTGCGGGAAAGCTCCCCTGCGCCGGGGCCCCCGGGTGGGCCGCGTCGTCTCGGCGCGTTTTCTGGAGGGCCGCGACAGGCCCCGAGCGATAAAGGGCCCTCGGCCCCGCGCCACAGGCCGGTCCCCAGGGCTGCCCAACGCCGGCCAATTCTCACGAGCGTTCTGCCCAAACCGATCCCAGTTTGTGCAGAACGCTCGTGAGAATTGGCTGGGAAACGCCCAGTGAACTCGCTTCGGGCGCCACACGTCTGCAGGGCCGCCCCCCTGGGCCTGGCCCGGGATCCCGCGGGGTCGCGTCCGAACCCCGTTGGAAAGCGCTCCGGGAGTCCACCGCGGGCGACTCCGACGCCTCCCGCTCCTCAGCCTCCGGGGCTCCCCTCTCTGGCACTGGCCGCGGGGGCCGGGCCGGCCCCGAGGCCCGGGCTCCCACCCTCGCCTGCTTCCTCAGCCTTCCGTGTCCTGCGTCCTGTCCGTTAAGGCCTATTACTGGGGAACACTTTGTCCTGTCCATTGAGTCCACCTACCACTCCAGTGCAAACGGTCGCTTTTGGAGCTGTGGAAAATTCTCTAAGCAAGAATAAACTTTGAACCCTCTCCGAGCATAGCACCATCCTTGATCGTCCCAGCACCCCTAAAATTCGGATCTGGATGCCTGGCGAAAACCCCCCTCTCAACTCTGCTCTGGTAAAGCTTCCCAGCACTGGTGGCCCCAGGTGGGCCGCTTCATCCCGGTTCACTGTCACATCAGGCCTGCCATTCTCCCAGGACCAAACCCTAACTCTTAGATTGTGTGTTCAGGCCCTGGACCCCAGAGACCGGACATGCAATCCCTCCCATGGATGGGAGCAGCAGACTGATGACCGGACTCAGCCTCTTCCTGGTGGAGACCGTTTCATTTGGTGCTCTCTAACTCCCTCAGAGCCCTGGAAACCGGCATGCTCCCCTGAGGCCATTCATGCCATCTTGGACCCTCCGGGCCAAAACCCAAGGCCTGAGGGGCCTCTTGAGTCCTGCCATCAACTCAGCCCTTCGGTGAGCAGATATCTGTTCTGGCCGATCTGACCTGCCTTGTCCCTGAGACATAACCCTACCACGAAGCCTAACCCTAACCCTAATACTAACCCTAGACCAGGTTGTGTATTCCGGCATCTGTCCTCCGATGCCTGGTCCCCAAAGCCCCCGGATGGTGGACCCATGAGCTGCACCCCATCATTGCACCTGATCCCAGGAGTAAACACTGCCATTTAGAAATGTCCTGAACCCACAGAGCCGATGAAACCTGCATGCGTCCCTGAGGCCAACATCACGTCCGGCACCCCCAAGGACCAGGAACCGGGAGTCTCAATGTCCTGCAGACACACGCCCCCAACTCAGGCATCAGGCTGTGTTACCACAGCACCTGCAGATCGGGGATGCCATGCCTCTACCACCTAACCCTAATCCTCGGTTCGGTGTTCAGGTTTCCGTCCCCAGAGGCCTAGCTCCCTGGCCTTCCAGACTGTGGACCCCGAATTCCCAATGCAGGACTCTGGCTGCCACCCATGAGGAAACTTGACCCCATGGCCCTGTGCAAAACCCTCCTGGACGGTTGAACTTCTATGCCTCCTAAAGACACCCACACCTACGAGGACCCCCACACCATAGTCCTGGAGCCTGACAGGCCGTCAAAGCAATGCCCTCAACTCAGCGCTCTGGAGATTCTGAGTCCGCACTGATACATCAGGCCTGCCACTCTCCCAGGACCAAACCCTAACCCTAGGTTGGGTGTTCAGGCTCTCGACCTCAGAGACCCGACACCCAATTCCTCCCATGGATGGGAGCATCAGTCTGACGGCCAGACTCAGCCTCTCTGCCAGGAGGAGACCATTTCATTTGTTTTTTTCTAACACGCTCAGAGCCCTAGAAATGGGCATGCTCCTTTGAAGCCATTCCCACCATCTTTTCCCCTCCAGGCTAAAAACCCATTGCCTGAGCAGCCTACTGATTCCTGCCCCCAACTCAACCCTTGGGTGAGCAGCTATCTGTGCTGGTGGATCCAACCTGCCTTGTCCCTAAGACTTAAGCCTAACCCTCAGCCTATCCCTTACCCTAATAGTAACCTAGCCCAGGTTGTGTGTTCTCGTGTTGTTCTTCTGATGCCTGGTGCCCAACCCCCAGATGGGGTACCCCTGAGCTGCACATCATCATAGGACCTGATCAAAGGAGGATACCCTTCCACTTAGAAATGTGCTGAACCCGCAGAGCTGAAGAAACCTGCATGCCTCCTTGAGGCCACCCCCATTTCCGGTGCCCCTAAGGACCAGGTGTCTCACTGTCCTGCAGACACACGCCCTCAACTCAGGCATCGTGATGGGTCACCACAGAGCCGGGAGATCAGGGCTGCCATGCCCCTATGACCTAACAATAACCGTAGGCTGGGAGTTTTGGCTTCCATCACCCGAGGCCTGGCTCCCAGGCCCTCCAGACTGGGGGATCCCATATTCCCAACACAGGTGTGGCAGACACCAATGAGGCAACTGGACCACAAGGCCTTGTGCAGAACCCTCCTGGCCTGAGAAACCTCCATGCCCCCTAAAGCCACCCAAACATTCCGAGGATCCCCACAACACAATCCCGGAGCCTGACAGGCCGCCACAGCAATGCCCTCAACTCGGACCTCTGGAGAGCCTGCATCAACACTGTCACATCAGGCCTTCCACTCTCCCAGGAGAAAACCCTAACCCTAGGTTGGGAGTTCAGGCTCTGGACCCCAAAGGCCTGACACCCAATCTCTCCCATGGATGGAAGCATCAGACTGACAGCAGGACACAGACTATCAGCCAGGGGGAGACTATTTCATTTGGTGCTCTCTAGCGCCCTCATATCCAGAGAAACTGGCATGATCTTCTGAGGCCTTTCCAGCCATCTTTGCCCCTCCAAGCCAAAAACCCAGTGCCTGAGGAGGCTCCTGCATCCTGTCCTCAACTCAGCACTTGGGTGAGCCCATATCTTTGTCACCAGAACCGACATGCCTTGTCCCTAAGACATAGCCCTAACCCTAATCCTAACCCTAATCCCTAACCCTAGCCCTAACCTTTATGCCTAAACCCAACCCTAACCCTAACTCTGACTATAACCCTAACCTTTTTCCTTAAGACATAACCCTAACCCTAACCCCTAAACCTATCTCTAACCTATATCTCTAAACCTAACCCTCCAGACAGGGGATTCCAAAGCCACACCACGAGACTCTGCATGCCCTCCAGAAAGAAAGATTCATGAGCACCTACACACAATCGCACCACCGGCAGCGCCCCGGACATAATGTTGGATTCTGCTGCAATGCCAGATACATGTCCTCCACTCAGCCATGAGGAAACCCGCCTCAATACGAGAGCTGCCATGCCCCTAGTCCTTAACCCTAACCCTAGGTTGTGTGTATAGGCTTCTGTAACCAGAGACCTAGGCCCCAAACCCGCCAGATTGGGGACACCTGCAACTCACTCTGGCAGTCTGCCAGCTGCCTATGGTGTTACGGTTCCATTTGTAGCTACTCTGACCTCAGAGCAGGAGATAACTTCATGCCTCCCAAGGCAGGGCCCAGCATCTCAGCCCCTCCTGAACACAAACCCAGATTCACGCGAGCCACCTATCACCCGCCCTCAACTCAGCCCACTGGGAAGGCCGCTTCAGCACTGGCAGATTGGGCCTGCCATGCCCCTAGGCCCTAACCCTCACCCTACTTTGGGTTTTCAGGCTTCCGTTCTGAGAGTCCAAGCAACAAAGCCCCCTGGATTAAGGAACCTTGACATACAGCCCAGGACTCCGCTCAACATACAGTAAGAACCTGTGCCGTTTGGAGTTGTGCTATACCCTCAGAGGGGAAGAAACCTGCCCCTCTAAAGGCACTCCCATCACCTATGACCTCCCTGGCCATAAAACCGGATTCTGCTGAGCTGTTGGACACACGCCCTCAACTCAGCCCTGAGGGGACCCCACCTCAACTTCAGCAGATCGGGCCACGATGCCCCTAGGCCCTTACAATAAAGCCTGTTTAGGTTTTTAGGCTTCCATCCCAGGGGGTCTGGCCCCCACATCCCCCAGATTAAGGACTACTGACTGACACCACAGGACTCCACCTGCCACACAGGAGGAAACCTTGTGGTTTGGAGCTACACCATACCCTCAGATGGGGAGAACCCTGCAAGACCCCCTAACGCCACCTCCACCATGAGTCACCCCCATGGCCATAAAACCAGATTCTGCTGCAACGCCAGACATATGCCCTCAACTCAGCCCTTAGGGGAGCCCGCAACAGCACCAGCACATCGGGCCTGCCATGCCCTTAGGACTGAACCCTAACCCTAGTTGGGATGTGCAGGCTTTCATGCCCAGAGGCCTGTCCCCCAAGCCCGCCAGATTGGGCACCTCTGAGACTCATGATGGTATAGATTAAGGTTGCCTCAGTGACACCCCAGGACTGCGTCTGCCACAAGGGAGGAAACCATGCCATTTGGAGCTCTGCAACACCCTCAGGGAGGGAGAAAACTGCATACAACCCTGAGGTCACCCCCTGCTTCAGTGGCACCCCTGGACACAAACTCAGAGTCTGACATGCCACGTGATACCCACTCTGAAGTCATCTCACCAGGGAGCCCACCTCAGCACCAGCAGATTGAGCATGCCATGCCCCTAGGCCTTTAGCATAACTCTTATTTCTGATTTCAGGCTTCCATCCCAAGAGGTCTGCCCCCAAACTTCCCAGATTCACGACCCCTTTGTTACAAACCAGAAACCTGACCGTCATGCAGGGGGAAGCCATGCCATTTGGAGCTCCACAGTTCCCTCAGAAAGGGAGAAACCAGCACATACCCCTCTAATGGCACCCCCACTATCAGCCGTCCCTCTGGCCAGAAACTCTGACTCTTCTGCATTGCAAGACACATTACCTCAACTCAATCCCGAGGTATCCCACCTCACTGTCAGCAGATAAGGCCTTCCATGACCCAACGCCATTCCCCTAACCCTATGTTGTGTTTTCAGGCTTCCTTCCCCAGGGGCCTGCCCCCCAAGCCCTCTAGATTGGTATCCTTGGAGCCACACTGTAGGAGTCCACCTGCCACCCAGCAGGAAACTATTCCATTTGGAGCTGTGCAGAACCCTCAGAGCCAGAGAACCCTGCATGCCCCCATGAGGACTGCCCCACGTTCTGTTGCCCCCTGGCTACAAACCCGGAGCCTGATGCACCATCTGACCCCCATCTTCAACTCAGCTCCTCGGGGAACTCACCTCAGCACCAGCAGTTTGGGTGTGCCACGCCAATAGCTCAAGTCTCCTCAGGGACCCCTGCCAGCTCTAGGCAGACCTGGAATGCCCATGTCTTAGGCAAAGCTCTGGGATCCGCCCTCCTTCTTCTCAACTTACACTGGCCCAGGCAATCATGAGAAAGGGGAAAGCTACTGAATGCTTAATACCTCCTTTCCTGTTCTTCCATATTTTTCTCCACTTGCCTTTGTACCTGGGCAGACTAGAAGGAACATATCTATGGAACATGGACATGCTCTGACATCTGAATCTTCCTGGAAGCTTTCTGAGGGCTCTTTATGCAATAGGAAACTAGTGTATCATACTATAGTGTGTTTGAAAGTGATCATTGACAGAACAGGAGAGCGAAAATCCCTCCATTTTTACCTCACTCCTCATGAAGTACAACATGGTCTTCTTCTTTCCTTCCTTAACTTCCATTCCAATTTGTTTCCATGCAGTGTTCATTCCTTTGCTTCAGGGGTAGGATTTTGTGATTCCTCACCTGCATAGAACACCCAGAGCTCATCAAAGCAAGTACTCTCCCTAATAGCTGTCACCCATTGAACCCTTCCCCCGCACCCCTGTCCTCTAGCAACCCTCAGTTTGTGGTGTAGGTTAGAGTCTCTTTCCTCATTGGCCTTTCTCCCCTCACTATGCTTATTTGTTTTATTTCTGAAATGCCACAAAATTCAAGTTACAGGCTATTGGTCTTTTCTTACTGATTTTAGTTAGCTAAATCCACTGTAGATCCATCCACATCCTTACAGATGGTAAGACTGCATTCTTTCTGAACCTGGCCCCTGTTTTATTAAGAAGATGTGGGATAATGAATACACACACACACACACACACACACACACACATATGTATACATATACATATATTTATATACAAATTTATATATTTATATATATATAAAATCACTCATCTGCGAATGGACATTTGGACTCCCTCCATTGGTTTACTATGGTTGATAATGCTGCTGTAAATATCACGGTGCTTGTACCCACGAATGTGCATTTTTGTGCCCTTTAGGCAAATACCTAGGAGGGCAACTGCTGGATCCTAGGGTTGTTCAGTTCTTAGATTTTGGAAGACACACCATATTATTTTCCAGAGGCTGCAACAAACCACATGCCCACCAACAGTGTAGGAGGATTCCGTCTTTGTTTTTATTTTTTAAGATGTTATTTATTAATTTGACAGACAGAGATCAGAAGTAGGCAGAGAGGCAGGCAGAGAGAGTGGGCAAAGCAGGCTCCTTGCTGAGCAGAGAGCCCAATGCGGGGTTCCGTCCCAGAACCCTGGGATCATGCCCTGAGCCACCCATATGTCCCCGACGGTTTCACTTTAAGCAGAACATTCCCTGCCAGAAATTTCCTACGGAGCAAATGTAAAACCGGTGGGATAACCTGACTCACTGAGCCTCAGGCAAGCAGCCACAGAAATTCACCCCAGGGTTCCTGATGCCAAGTCCCTTGAAGCCACCAGAATACATTTATCCAGGAAAATTCCCAAAGACTCTCCTTCTGACTTCACCACCTATGAAACGGCATAGAAAATATGGCTTGTCCAACTATATATAGTCCTTTGAGTGAACCTATGAATATAAGCATCGCTTTTAAATTGTCCAAGCCTCCTTGGAATCATTTTGAAATTTCCCTCGGCCCTATTGGAACTCTTTGGATGCAAAGACGAATCCATTAGGATCCATCACCTTGGACAAAGGAGAAGCCATCATCCAAGTCTCTATCTGACCACAAACAGCCACCTCACTCTAGATGCCGGCCATTCCACCACAGCCTAGGCCCAGTGGAATAAACACTGTTAGATGAAGGAATACTTTCTATGTTCAAAACGCACACCAAGTCAATCTCATCTTCCCTTTTGAATCCAAGGGATTGCCTAGGAAAGAAATGTTTGAAATACCTTTGTAGGCCAGAAATAAACAGGGAAAATAGATCCCTACCAGGTGCTCCCTGCAGAGAAACTCAGAACTGTCACCCACACTAGATTGCTTACAGCTGGTTCAGTGTGCCAATTGTGAGCTCCACTGGAGACAAGAGAAAAGCCCAGGAGGTTTGGGGTGAAAGAGAAGTTTTACCTCCCATCCTGGCATGGATGTGACATTGTGCCCCATGGGTCTGCTGTTTTCTCTGAACACTGACATCCTGGGACAAGCTGCATGACGGACCCAGAAGCTGATTTCCAAATTTCAGGTCTCGTGGAAAGCCAGAGTGAAAAAGGGTTGACAGGTGCGGATAAGCAGGCGTCTCCCACCTAACGCCTGCACACCTGCTCCGATTCCTTGGAGAAGGAGAGACACATGCTTGTTTCTTAAGTGGTCATTCACTTCCTTCTAAAGCCGACCAATGCCCTTGTCCTTTTTGGAGAAACAAACATACTCTTCCAAACATTCAACTCCTTGGTTCCAAATGCACCACGAGTCGGGTTTAGTTTCCTCCGGCTCCAGAGATCAACGGGGCAGACCCTCCTGAACCATCCTGACAGCAGATTACCAACAAACCTGGGGAATCAGGGCACAATGCTGAGTGGGGGCCCGGTTCCAGCGTTTCTTATGACCACTCTTCAGCCTGGAGAAACAGAGGCTATACAGCTCACCACTCCGTCCTGTAAAAACAAGCTGTATTGCCTCATGTTTCAGGGTCTCTCACCCAGCACCTCCCCACTGCCCTCAGAGCCAGCAGGCTGCACAGACTCCTCTTCCAGTGTGTTTCCAATGGCAGCTCGCCACTGCCTCCAGTGGTGGCAAGCAGCATTGCCATGCTTTCCTGGATCTCTGGCACTACAGCTCACCACTCCCTCCAGTGGGATGAACTGGCACTGCTGGGCGTTCCACAGACTCCTAAGGCAGCTCCCAAAGCCTCCACAGGTCTAAAGCCACACTGGCACTGTCCCTTCAGACTGGGGACCTCTGGGCCACACCCCAGGAACCCACCTGACACCCAGGAGGAAACTGTATCTTCTGAAGCTGCGCAGAACCCTCAGAATGGAACAAACCCACACGACTCCCTGAGGACACCCCCAACTTCGACGGTCCCCAGTCACAAACTCACAGCCTGATGTGCTTCCTGACCCCCATGTTCGACTCAGCCCCTCGGCATCCAGCCTCAGCACCAGGAGGTAGGACCTGGATACCCCTAACCCCTAACCCAAACTCTAGGTTGTGTTTTCAGGCTTCCGTGCCCAGAGACATGGCCAACAATCCCTCCAGATTGGGATGCCCTGAGCCACAACCAAGGACTCCGCCTACCATCCGGGAGAAAATCATGCCATTCGGAGCTGCCCAGAACCCTCAGACCAGGAGAAACCCACATGCATTCCAGAATCCACCCTCACCTCTGATGGCCCACATGGCAACAAAACCCAGAGATTGACGTGCCCCTTGACCCCCCTCCTTGACTCAGCCCATGGGGGATCATGCCTCGGCAATGGCAGATTGGGCCTGCCATGGCCCTAGGCTCTAACCCTAATCCTATGTTGGCTTTTCAGGCTTCTGTCCCCAGAGACCTGGCCCCCAAGCCCTCCAGTTTGGGGACATCTGAGACACAGTGCAGGACTCTGGCTGCCACCCAGGAAGAAACTGTGCCGTTAGGAGCTTCACAAAACCCACAGAGCAGGAGAAACCTGCATACACCGATAAAGCCACCCCCAACTTTGGCGGCCCACCCCGGCCATGAAGCCAGATTCTGCCATGCCACCAGACACATACGCTCAACTCAGCCCTGAGGGGTGCCCGCCTCAGTGCTGTCAGATAGGGCCTGCTATGCCCCCAGGCCCTAAGCCTAATCCTGGGTCAGGTGTACAGGCTTCTGTGCCCAGGAGGCTGGCTCCCAAGCCCATCAGATTGGGGATGCCTGAGACTCACACCTGCACATTGCCAGCTGCCTAGGGTGAAATTGTGCCATTTGGAGCTGCACAGAAAACTAAGAGCGGGAGAAAACTATATGACTTGGGCCACCCCAGCATTTGTGCAACCCCTAGACACAAACCAGAACTCCAATACACCGCCTGAAATCCACCCTCAACTAGGTACCAGGGAGCCAGTCTCAAGACCGGCAGATCGAACCTGCCATGCCCCTAGGCCCTAACCTAACCCTAGTTTGGGTTTTCAGGCTTCCATCCAAAGAGGCCAGGCCCCCAAGCCCCCCTGGATTAAGGATTTCTGAGTGAGAACCCAGGACCACACCCACCACGCAGGAGGAAACCTTGTGGTATGGAGCTGCTCCAAATCCTCAGAGGAGGAAAACTGCATGCCCCCTAAAGCCACTCGCACCATCAGCATACCCCCGGGTATACAGTCTGATTCTGCCTGGCACCAGATGCATGCCTTCAACTCAGCCCTGAGGGGAACCTCTCTTAGCACTGGCAGATCAGATCTGTAATGCCCCTAGGCCCTAACCCTAACACTAGTTTGGTTTTAGGCTTCCATTCTGAGGGGCTTAGCTCCCAAGCCCCCCGGATTAATGTCCTCTGAGTGACACTGCAGGACTCCGCCAGCCACGCAGTATGAAACTGTACCATTTGGAGTTGCTCTGAGCCCTTGGAGAGGGAGAAAGCTGCATGCCCCCCTTTAAGCCAGCCCAACTATGACGGTCTCCCTGGACATAAAGCTGAATTCTGCCATACCACTGGATGCGAGTCCTGAACTAAGCCCTGAGGGGAGACCGCTTCGGTGCCAGGAGATCGGTCATGCCATGCCCCTAGGCCCTAACCCTAACCCTTGTTTGGGTTTTCAGGCTTCCATTCTGAGGGACCTGGTCAACAAGCCCCCTGAATTATAGACCCCTGAGCCACACCCCATGCCTCCGCCTGCCACCCAGAAAGACACCGTGCCATTTGAAGCTGCGCAAAATCCTCAGAGTGGGAGAAAACCTGCATGCCACCCCGAGGCAACCCAGATCATCGGCTCCCCACTAGACCAGAAGCACAGAGGCTGACGCTCAGCCAGAATGCCTACCTCAACTCTGCCCCCCAGAAAGCTCTCTTGCACGGGGGCCCTCATGGGAGCCTGGCCCATGTTCCCAGATGGCCAGGACAAGCACCTGGCAAGAAAGCACTCAAGACCTCGGGTACCAGCGCAGCCTGAATTGCCACCCAACACCAGACAATTCTCACGAGATTTCTACCCAAATTGATATCTATTTGGGCAGAAAGCTCATGAGAATTGGCTGGAAAACCCCTGGTGAACTCGCTACCAGCAACATGGGTTCACAAGCCCGCCACCTGGCCCTGGCCGGGGGTCTGGTCGCGGCCACAACCCTGCGAAAAAGCCCTCTATGACCCGGGCACATGCAATGTCAGTGCCTCCAACTACTCAGCCCCCCGTTGTGTCCAAACCAGCACTGGGGGATCAGACCTGCCATGCCCCTAGGCCCTCACCATAACATGCATTTGGGTTTTCAACCTTCTGTTCCCAGGGGCCTCTCTCTCGAGTCCTCCAGATAGGGAACACCTGAACCACACCCCATGACTCCACCTGCCACCCAGACAGAAACCATGCCATTTGAAGCTGCGAAAAACCCTCAGAGCGGGAGAAAAAGGCATGCCCCCCATGAGGCCATCCACATTCGGCTCAACACTGGGCCAGAAACACAGAGGTTGATGCCCATTCATACCCCCTGCTTAACTCTGCCCCTGGAAAGCTCCCTGCACCAGGGCTCTCGGGGGAGGCACGTGGGCCCGGCTCATGTTCCCCGATAGCCACGTCACACACCTAGGGAGAAAGTGCTCTGGACCGCGGATGCCAGTGCGCACCGAATTGCCACCTAATGCCAGCAAATTCTTGTGAGCTTTCTGCACAAATCAATATCAATTTGGGCAGAAAGCTCTAGAGAACTGGCGGGGAAAATCCGGTGAAATTGATTCCTGCAGTGCATGTCTGAAGGGCCTCTGCCTGGGCCTAGCCTGTGATCCTGAGTGGTTGAGTCCCCAACCCTGCAAGAAAGCCCTCTATGATCCTGGCGCATGCGAGGCCAATGCCTCCCACTACTCAGACCCATGGGATACCCAACCAAGCACTGGAAGATCGGGCCTGCCATGCCCCTAGGCCCTAGCCCTAGTGCTCTCTTGGGTTTGCAGGCTTCTGTCCCCTGGGGCCTATCCCCCAAGCCCTCCAGATTGGGGACACAGAGCCATACCCCAGGAGTCCAGCTGCCACTAAGGAGGAAACCGCACCCACGGAGAACCCTCAGAACAGAACAAACCCGCATGTTTCCCTGAGACCACCCCCACCTCCAGCAGACCACCCGGCCACAAAACCAAGAGCCTGATGTGCTGCTGCACCCCTGTCCTCAATTCACCGACCTGGGGATCTTGCTTCAGCGTGGGCACATTGGGCCTGTCATACCCCTAGGCTCTAACAGTAACCCTAGGGTGGGTTCTCAGGCTTCTGTCCCCATAGAACCAGCCACCAATCTCTCCAGATTGTGGACCCCTGAGCAACAGCCCAGGACTCTGCCTGCCACCCAGGAGGGAACCGTGCTGCTTGGAGCTGTTCAAAACCCTCAGAATGGGAGAAACCTGCATATCCCTCCTGAGGCCCACCCCCACATTTGGCTCCTCACCAGACCACAAACATGCAGGCTGGTGCTCAGCTGGACTGCCCTCCCTCAACTCTGCCTGTGGAAAGCTCTTCTGCATGGGGGCCCTCAGGGGAGCTGAATGGGCCCGACCCATGTTCCCAGATGGCCACGACACACACCGAGTGAGAAAGAGCTCTAGACAGCATGCGTCAGCGTGGTCTGAATCACTCCCCAACGGTCGCCAATTCTCACAGCTTTCTGCCCAAATCGATATCAATTTGGGCAGAAAAAAATGTCAGATTTAGCCAGAAAAAAACGGCAAACTTGCATTCGGCAGCATGGGCTGGCAGGGCCACTGCCTGAGCCTGGCCCGGGGTCCCAAGTAGTTGGGGTCCAAACCCTGTAAGAAAGCCCTCTGTGAGGCAGGTGCACGTGATGCCAACCACTCCCACTACTCCACCCCTGAGGTGCCCGCCCTAGCACTGGCAGATCAGACCTGCGATGCCCCTAGGCCCTTACCCTCACCCTCGGTTGGGTTTTCAGGCTTTCATCTCCAGGGGCCAGTCACCTGAGTCCTCCACATCAGGGTTCCCAGAGCCACACCGCAGGAGTACACCTGTCCCCCACGAGGAAACCAGGCCATTAGGAGCTGTGCGATACCATCAGAGTGGGAGAAACCTGCATGCCCTCCCCAGTCCACCCACACCTTTGACTCACCACTGGGCCGCAAAAACGGAGGCTGAGTAGCTTTTCAGGCTTCTGTCCCCAGAGACCTGACCCACAAGCCCTCCAGATTGTGGACCCCTGAGCCACACCACAGGACTCTGCACCATTTGGAGCCTCCCAAAACCCTCAGAGCAGGAGAAATTTGCATGTCCCCCCGAGGCCACCCCCACCTTCGGCGCCCAGCTGGGCCACAAACATGGAGCCTGATGCTCAGCCAGAACCTCTGCCTCAACTGTGTCCACGGAAAAACCCCTATGTGGGGGCCCCCGAGAAAGCCTCATGGTCCTGGCCCATGTTTCCAAGATGTCCACTACAAGCACCTATTGAGAAAGTGCTCTAGACTGTGGGTGCCAGTGTGGCCCGAATTGACACTCAACAATAACCAATTCTCATGAGCTCTCTGTCAAATTGATATCGATTTGAACAGAAAGCTTGTGAGAATTGGTTGGAAAACCCCCAGCACACTTGCTGCCGGTGGCTTGGAGCCAGAGGGCGACCGCCTGGGCCTGGCATGGGGTCTGGAGTAGTGCAGCCCGAACCTCAAGAGAAAGCCATCTACGAGCGAGGTGCACATGTGGCCAACCACTCCAGCTACTCAGACCCCTGGTGTGCCCACCCTGGTGCTGACAGATCAGGCCTGCCATGTCCCCAGGCCCTCAACCTAATGCTCAGTTGGGTTCTCAGGCTTCCATCCCCAGGGGCCCGTCCCCTGAGCCCTCCAGATTATGGATACTGAAGACACACGCCAGAAGACCGCCTGCCACCCAGGAGGACAGCTGTGCCTTTTGGAGGTCTGCAGAACTCTCAGGCAGGGAGAAACCTGCATTCTAACCTGAGGCCACACCCACCTGTGGCAGCCCCCTGGCCACAAAACTCGGTGACTGATGCACTGCCTAACCACCATCCTCGATTCACCCTCTAGGGAATCTCACCTTTGTGCCAGCATATCATGCCTGCCATGCCCCTAGGCCCTGACGCTACCATAGCTTGGTTTTTTAGGCTTCTGTCTCCAGAGACCTGGGCCCCCATGCCCTCCAGATTGAGGACCCCTGAGCCACACCCCAGGACTCCATTGCTACCCAGGATGAAACTGCTGTTCAGAGCTGCCCCAAACCCTCAGAGTAGGAGAAAACCTGCATGCCCCGCCAAGGCCACCCACATCCATTGCCCCGCCAGGCCACAAACAAGGAGGCTGATGCTCAGCCTTACTCCCTCCCTCAACTCTGCCTGCAGGATACTCCTCTGGTGGGGGCACTCGGTAGAGGCACATGGGACCAACCTAGAACTCCCCTGTCTGCGGCAAAGCTCTGGGATCTCCCC
The DNA here is from genome assembly GCA_020311275.1 of Eira barbara. Taxonomy (NCBI): domain Eukaryota; kingdom Metazoa; phylum Chordata; class Mammalia; order Carnivora; family Mustelidae; genus Eira; species Eira barbara. The sequence goes on along the minus strand of JAHRIG010007538.1, from coordinate 238 downwards.
TCCTTCTTCTCAATTTACACTTGCCCAGGCTTTCATGGGAAAGGGGGAAGGTGACCTCCTGAATGCTTAACTTCTCTTTCCTCTTCTGCCCTATTTATCTCCACTTACCTGTGCCATTTGAAGCTGCACAGAACCCTCAGAGAGGGAGAAACCTGTATACCCCACTAAAGAGACCCACCCCTACCATCTGCAGCCCCCCTGGCCACAAACCTGGATTCTGAGGCACCACCTGACATAT
>JAHRIG010007531.1:0-11535 GCA_020311275.1 Eira barbara | reverse complement strand
GTTTATGGCCCATTGATCCTCCAATTGGAGGGATTTGAGAGCATGGCTCTGTGTATGGATCCCTGGAAAGCCAAACACAGGTTAGGATTAGGGCCTAGGGGCATGGCAGGCTGGATCTTTCATCTCTGAGGCAGGGTCCCATCAGGGCTTTGATGATGTCTTGAGTCCGGTAGCGTGGTTGATTCATGTTTTGCTGTTCGGCAAGGGTGGTGTTCAGTGTCGTTGGTGGGTGTCGCATTAGGTCCTTTAACACAAGATGTCCACACTTAAATAAGTCATTTTCTGAGAGTATTTTACAGTGAGTAAAGTTTAGCATGTAAGCCAAATAGTTATGGAGAAGAACAAAATGTTCCAAAGCAACACTTAGGACTTCGGCCTTCCGATTTCTACTGTCCTACATGCTTATTGGAGTCCATTATGGAAATAATTCCTTCTGGGTGGGAGGCTGATTCTTCTGGTATTTCTCAGGCATCCCCAAATCCTGGGGCTTTAGATCTCACCATTAATGGACGGATACCTGAGAACCCACCCTAGGGATAGAATTAGTGTCAAGGGGCATTGCAGGCCCAAACTGCTGACAGAGTGTGTGCATCCTAGAGGCTGGAATTAAGGGTGAGTGCTCCAGTTCAGGTCACGCACAGGGTTTGTGGCCTAGAGGCCACTGAAATTGTGGGTTTGCTAGGATAGGCTCAGTTGGGCAGGCATTTTCTCCTGCTTTGAATATTTTGAATATTTTCTAGAGGTCTAAGTGGCACGCTTTGCTCCTGTGTGTTAGGTTGAGTCCTGTGGTATGGCTAAGGTGACCCCAGTCCCTGGGGCAGGGGGCCAGGCCCCTAGGAATGGAATGCTCAGAACACAAACTAAGCTGCAGTTAGGGGTTAGGAGCATGGCAGTCCCAATCTGACGGTGGTGTGGCAAGCTATCCAGAGGGCTGAGTACAGAGTGCTGGATAGAGTGAGTGGCAGGTTCAGGATTGTGTCCCTGAAGCTGCTGATTCTGGGTGAACTCAGTGGTGCATGGCATATTTCTCCTGCTCAGAATCCTTTGCAGACTTCCAAATGGTATGGTTTCCTTTTGGGTGACAGGCAGAGATCTCAGATATTGCTCAGGTGTCCCCATCCGTGGGACTTGGGCACCAGTCCTCTGGGGACAGAAGCCTGAAAACCCAACCTAGGGTTAGGGCTAGGTCCCAGGAACATGACAGGTCTGATCTGCTGGTGTTGTGCAGAGCTCTCAAGGGGACTGAGTGGAGAACATGGGTCAGGCTGAGCCAGGCTCCGGGTTGGTGTCCATGGGGCTACAGAAGATGGGGGTGGCCATAGAGGGGAAAGGCAGATTTCTTCTACACTGAGTCCTTGGTAGAGTTCCAATTCTACTGTGTCCTTCTGGGTAGAAGGCAGAGTCCTCTGTCATTTCTCAGGGGTCTCACATATGTGGGGCTTTGGTACCTGTATTTTGGGGATAAAAGACAGAAAATGGACCTAACTTTAGGTTATGGCTGAGGGCCAGGTCAGGCTCAATCTGCCACCCTGAGATGAGCGACGTGGGGAGCAGAGTTGAGGACATGAGTCAATGTGAGGGTTAGGATAGAGGTAGTGTACAGGGGGTTGCTGAAACTGGGATAGCCTCAGGGGGCCACAAAATATTCTGGTATAGTTCAAGTGTAACCCATCAGTGGGGCTTTGGTGTTGATCCTCAGAGGACAGAAGACTGAAAGCACAACCTAGGGCTAGGGAAAGAGCACAGGGGCATGGCTGGCCTGATCTGCCAGTGCTGAGGATGGATGTCTGGGGCACTGAGTTGAGGGCCAGGGTCGGTTGTTGCATTATACTCTGGGTTTGTGCCTAGGGCACTGCCAAAGGTGGAGGTGGCTTCAGGGGGCATGCAGCTTTCTCCCATTCTGAGGGTTCTGTGAAGCTCCAAACAGAACATTTTCCTCCTGGGTGGCAGTCAGAGTCCTGGGTTGTGGCACAAGGGCCCAAATACGGAGGAATTGGGTAACAGCCTCTGGGGATGAAGACTGAAAACCCAACCTAGGGTTAAGGTTAGGGCCAGGAGCATCGCAGACGCAATTTGCTGGCACTGAGGAAGGATCCCAGAGGCCTGAATTGAGGGCAGGGGTCAGGTGGCACAATAGTGTCCAGGTTTGTGGCCAGGGGGCCGCTGAAGGAAGGGGGTGTGCTAAGGGAGGCATGCAGTTTCTCCCATTTGGAGTGTTCTACTCAGCTTCAGATGGCACGGTTTCCTCCTGGGTGGCAGGCTGAGTGTCAGCCTCTGCATTTGTGGTCCAATGGTACGCAGAAGGTGGGGTATGGCCTCAGGTGGGGCATGCAGGTTTCTCCCGCTGTGAGGATTCGCCACAGCTGCTAACAGCATGATTTCTTCCTGCATGGTGGTCAGAGTCCTGGGGTGTCACTCAGGGGTCTTTAATCTTGGGGTCTTGGGGTCAGGCCTCTTGGGATGGAAGCCTGAAAACTCAAATTAGGAATAAGGTTAAGGCCTAGGGGCATGGTAGACCAGATATGCCAGTGCTGAGGCATGATCCTCTTGGGGCTGAGTTGAGGGCATATGTCAGGTGGTGCCTCAGAATCCGGGTTTGTGGCCAGGGGGGCTTCAGATGGTAGGGGTGTCTCTTTAGTGGGGTATGCAGGTTTCTCCCTCTCTGAGGGTTCTGTGCAGCTTCAAATGGCAGAGGTAAGTGGAAAGAAATAGGGCAGAAGAGGAAAGAGATGTTAAGCATTCAGGAGGTCGCCTTCCCCCTTTCCCATGAATGCCTGGGCAAGTGTAAATTGAGAAGAAGGAGGGGAGATCCCAGAGCTTTGCCGCAGACAGGGGAGTTCTAGGTTGGTCCCGTGTGCCTCCACCAAGTGCCCCCACCAGGGCGGTATCCCGCAGGTAGATTTGAGGGAGGGAGCAAGGCTGAGCATCAGCCTCCTTGTTTGTGGCCTGGCAGAGCAATGGATGTGGGTGGCCTTGGTGGGGCATGCAGGTTTTCTCGCACTCTGAGGGTTTGGGGCAGCTCTGAACAGCAGTTTCATCCTGGGTGGCAATGGAGTCCTGGGGTGTGGCTCAGGGGTCCTCAGTCTGGAGGGCATGGGGGCCCAGGTCTCTGGGGACAGAAGCCTGAAAACCCAAGCTATGGTATTGTCAGGGCCTAGGGGCATGGCAGGCGTGATATGCTGGCACAAAGGTGAGAATCCCTAGAGGGTGAATCGAGGATGGTGGTTAGGCCGTGCATCAGTCGCCGGGTTTTGTGGCCAGGGGGCTGCCACAGGTGGGTGGGGCCTCAGGTTAGAATGCAGGTTTCTCCCTGTCTGAGGGTTCTGCAGAGCTCCAAATGGCACAGCTGTCCTCCTGGGTGGCAGGCAGTCTTCTGAGGTGTGTCTTCGGTATCCATAATCTGTAGCGCTCAGGGGACAGGCCCCTGGGGATGGAAGCCTGAAAACCCAACTGAGCATTAGGGTGAGGGCCTGGGGACATGGCAGGCCTGATCTGCCAGCACCAGGGTGGGCACACCAGGGGACTGAGTAGCTGGAGGGGTTGGCCACATGTGCACCTGGCTCGTAGATGGCTTTCTCTCGGGGTTCGGGCTGCACTTCTCCAGACCCCATGCCAGGCCCGGGCGGTCGCCCTCTGGCTCCAAGCCACCGGCAGCAAGTGTGCTGGGGGTTTTCCAGCCAATTCTCACAAGCTTTCTGTTCAAATCAATATCAATTTGGCAGAGAGCTCGTGAGAATTGGTTATTGTTGGGGGGCAATTCGGGCCACACTGGCACCCACAGTCTAGAGCACTTTCTCACTAGGTGCTTGTAGTGGACATCTTGGAAACATGGGCCAGGACCATGAGGCTCCCTCGAGGGCCCCCGCTTAGGGGGTTTTCCGTGGACACAGTTGAGGCAGGGGTTCCAGCTGAGCATCAGGCTCCATGATTGTGGCCCAGCTGGGCGCCAAAGGTTGGGGTGGCCTCGGGGGGACATGCAAGTTTCTCCTGCTCTGAGGGTTTTGGGAGGATCCAAACGGTACAGTTTCCTCCTGGGTGGCAGGCAGAGTCCTGGGGTGTGGCTCAGGGGTCCGCAATCTGGAGGGCTTGTGGGCCAGGTCTCTGGGGACAGAAGCCTGAAAAGCTAATCGTCCTCCATTTTTGCGGCCCAGTGGTGAGTCAAAGGTGGGGGTGGACTGGGGAGGGCATGCAGGTTTCTCCCATTCTGATGGTATCGCACAGCTCCTAATGGCCGGGTTTCTTCGTGGGGGGCAGGTGTACTCCTGCAGTGTGGCTCCGTGAGCCCTGATGTGGAGGACTCGGGCGACTGGTCCCTAGAGTTGGAAGCTTGAAAACCCAACCGAGGGTGAGGGTAAGGGCCTAGGGGCATCGCATATCTGATCTGCCAGTGCCAGGGCGGGCACCTCAGGGGTGGAGTAGCGGGAGTGGTTGGCATCACGTGCACCTACCTCACAGAGGGCTTTCTTGCAGGGTTTGGACCCCAACTACTTGGGACCCTGGGCCAGGCTCAGGCAGTGGCCCTGCCAGCCCATGCTGCCGAATGCAAGTTCGCCGGGTTTTTCCGGCTAAATCTGACTTTTTTTCTGCCCAAATTGATACCGATTTGGGCAGAAAGCTGTGAGAATTGGCGACTGTTTTGGAGTGATTCAGGCCACGCTGGTGCATCCCTTCTAGAGCTCTTTCTCACTCGGTGTGTGTCATGAACATCTGGGAACATGGGTCTGGCCCATTCAGCTCCCCTAAGGGCCAGCATGCAGGAGAGCTTTCCACAGGCAGAGTTGAGGGAGGGGGGTCCAGCTGAGCACCAGCCTGCATGTTTGTGGTCTGGTGGGCAGCCAAATGTGGGGGTGGGCCTCAGGGGGGATATGCAGGTTTCTCCCACTCTGAGGGTTTTGAACAGCTCCAAGGAGAACGGTTCCCTCCTGGGTGGCAGGCGGAGTCCTGGGCTGTTGCTCAGGGCTCCACAATCTGGAGGGACTGGTGGCTAGTTCTATGGGGACAGAAGGCTGAGAACCCACCCTAGGTTTACTGTTAGAGCCTAGAGGTATGACACGCCCAATGTGCCCACACTGAAGCAAGATCCCTGGGTGGGTGAATTGAGGACAGGGGTGCAGCAGCGCATCAGGCTCTTGGTTTTGTGGCCGGGTGGGCTGCTGGAGGTGGGAGTGGTCTCAGGGAAACATGCGGGTTTGTTCTGTTCTGAGGGTTCTCCGTGGGTGCGGTTTCCTCCTTCGTGGCAGGCGGACTCCTGGGGTATGGCTCTGTATCCCCAATCTGGAGGGCTTGGGGGACAGGCGCCAGGGGACAGAAGCCTGCAAACCCAAGAGAACACTAGGGCTAGGGCCTAGGGGCATGTCAGGCCAGATCTTCCAGTGCTTGGTTGGGCATCCCATGGGTCTGAGTAATGGGAGGCATTGGCCTCGCATGCGCCAGGATCATAGACGGCTTTCTTGAAGGGTTGGGGACTCGACCACTCGGGATCACAGGCTAGGCCCAGGCAGAGGCCCTTCAGACATGCATTGCAGGAATCAAGTTCACCGGGGTTTTCCCCGCCAGTTCTCTAGAGCTTTCTGCCCAAATTGATATTGATTTGTGCAGATAGCTCACAAGAATTTGCTGACATTGGGTGGCAATTCGGTGTACACTGGCCTGCAGTCCAGAGCACTTTCTCCCTAGGTGTGTGACGTGGCTATTGGGGAACATGAGCCGGGCCCACGTGGCTCCCCCGAGAGCCCTGGTGCAGGGAGCTTTCCAGGGGCAGAGTTAAGCAGGGGGTACGAATGGGCATCAACCTCTGTGTTTCTGGCTCAGTGTTGAGCCCAATGTGAATGGCCTCATGGGGGGCATGCCTTTTTCTCCCGCTCTGAGGGTTGTTCACAGCTTCAAATGGCATGGTTTCTGTCTCTGTGGCAGGTGGAGTCATGGGGTGTGGTTCAGGTGTCCCCTATCTGGAGGACTCGAGAGACGAGCCCCTGGGAACAGAAGGTTGAAAACCCAAATGCGTGTTATGGTGAGGGCCTAGGGGCATGGCAGGTCTGATCCCCCAGTGCTGGTTTGGACACCACGGGGGATGAGTAGTTGGAGGCATTGACATCACATGCTCCCGGGTCGTAGAGGGCTTTTTCCAAGGGTTCTGGACCTGACAAGACCCCTGGCCAGGGTCAGGTGGTGGGCTTGTGGACCCATGTTGCTAGTAGCGAGTTCACCATGGGTTTTCCAGCCAATTCTCATGAGCTTTCTGCCTAAATAAATATCGATTTGGGAAGAAATCTCGTGAGAATTGTCTGGCGTTGGGTGGCAATTCAGGCCGCCCTGGCACACGCAGTCTTCAGTGCTTTCTTGCCAGGTGCTTGGCCTGGCCATCTGGGAACACGGGCCAGGCTCCCACGAGGGCCCCTGTGCAAGGGAGCTTTCTTGGGGCAGAGTTGAGGTAGGAATTCTGGCTGAGTGTCAGCCTCTGTGGTTGTGGTCTTGTGGGGAGCCGATGATCGGGGTTGCCTCGGGGGGGCATGCAGGTTTCTCCCACTCTGAGGATTTTGTGCAGCTTCAAATGGCACGGTTTCCCCCTGGGTGGCAGGCGGAGGCATGGGGTGTGGCTCAGGGGTCTATAATTCGGGGGGCTCGTTGACCAGGTCCCTCAGAATGGAAGCCTGAAAACCCAAACAAGGGTTAGGGTTAGGGCCTAGGGGCATGGCATGACCGATCTCCTGGCACCGAAGCGGTCTCCCCTCAGGGCTTAGTTCAGGACATGCATCCAACGGTGTGGCAGAATTCGGCTTTATGGCCAGGGGACCGTCATGGTTGAGGTGGCTTAAAGGGTGGCATGCAGCTTTCTCCCTCTCCAAGGGATCAGAGCAACTCCAAATGGTACAGTTTCATACTGCATGTCTGGAGGAATCCTGCAGTGTCACTCAGAGGACCTTAATCCGGTGGGCTTGGGTGCCAAGCCCATCAGAATGGAAGCCTAAAACAATACTAGTGTTAGGGTTAGGGCCTAGGGGCATTAAAGATCCGATCTGCCGGCCCTAAGGCAGGTTCCCATCAGGGCTGAGTTGAAGGCATGCATCTGGTGCCAGGCAGAATCTGACTTTATGGCCGGGGGTATGCTGATGGTGGGAGTGGCTTTAGGGGGCATGCAGGTTTCCTCCTCTGAGGATTCGGAGCAGCTCCATACCACAAGGTTTCCTCCTGCCTGGTGGGTGGTGTCCTGGGTTCTCGCTCAGGGATCCTTAATCCAGGGGGGCTTGGGGGCCTGGCGTCTTTGGATGGAAGCCTGAAAACCCAAACTAGGGTTAGGTTAGAGCCTAGGGGCATGGGAGGGTCGATCTTGAGACTGGTCTTGAGACTGGCTCCCTGGTACCTAGTTGAGGGTGGATTTCAGGCTGTGTATTGGAGTTCTGGTTTGTGTCTAGGGGTTGCACAAATGCTGGGGTGGCCCAGGTCATATAGTTTTCTCCCACTCTTAGTTTTCTGTGCAGCTCCAAATAGCACAATTGCACTGTAGGCAGCTGGCAATGTGCAGGTGTGAGTCTCAGGCATCCACAATCTGATGGGCTTGGGAGCCAGCCTCCTGGGCACAGAAGCCTGTACACCTGACGTATAATTAGGCTTAGGGCCTGGGGGCATAGCAGGCCCTATCTGACAGCACTGAGGCGGGCACCCCTCAGGGCTGAGTTGAGGGTATGTGTCTGGCGGCATGGCAGAATCTGGCTTCATGGCCGGGGGGGGATGGGAGATGGGTGGGTGCCAAAGATGGGAGTGGCTTTATCCGTGTATGCAGGTTTCTCCTGCTCTGTGGGTTTTGTGAATCTCCTAACGGCACAGTTTCTTCCTGGGTGGCAGCCAGAGTCCTGCACTGTGTCTCAGGTGTCCCCAAACTGGAGGGCTTGGGGGCCAGGTCTCTGGGGACAGAAGCCTGAAAAGCCAAGATAGGATTAGGGTTAGTGACTAGGGCCATGGAAGGCCCAATCTGCCATTGCCGAGGCATGATCCCCCATGGGCTGAGTCAAGGAGGGGGGTCAAGGAGTACGTCAGTCTCCGGGTTTTGTTGCCATGTGGGCCATCAGAGGTGAGGGTGGCCTCTGGAATGCATGTGGGTTTCTCCTGCTCTGAGGGTTCTGGGCAGCTCCGAATGGCATGATTTTCTCCCGGATGGTAGGCGGAGTCCTTGGTTGTGGCTCAGGGCGTCCCAGTCTGGAGGGATTGTGGCCATGTCTCTGGGCATGGAAGCCTGAAAACACAACCTAGAGTTTGGGTTAGGGGTTAGGGATACCCAGGTCCTACCTCCTGATGCTGAGGCTGGATGCCGAGGGGCTGAGTCGAACATGGGGTTCAGGAAGCACATCAGGCTGTGAGTTTGTGACGGCGGGGACTGTCGAAGTTGGGGGTGTCCTCAGGGAGTCGTGTGGGTTTGTTCCATTCTGAGGGTTCTGCGCAGCTTCAGAAGATACAGTTTCCTCCTGGGTGGCAGGTGGGTTCCTGGGGTGTGGCCCAGAGATCCCCAATCTGAAGGGACAGTGCCAGTGTGGCTTTAGACCTGAGGAGGGTTTGGGAGCTGCCTTAGGAGTCTGTGGAATGCCCAGCAGTGCCAGTTCACGCCACCGGAGGGAGTGGTGAGCTGTAGTGCCAGAGATCCTGGAAGGCATGGCAATGCTGCTTGCCACCACTGGAGGCAGTGGCGAGCTGCCATGGGAAACACTGGAAGAGGAGTCAGAGCAGCCTGCTGGCTCTGAGGGCAGTGGGGAGGTGCTTGGTGAGAGACCCTGAAATGTGAGGCAATACAGCTTGTTTTTACAGGACGGAGTGGTGAGCTGTATAGCCTCTGTGTCTCCAGGCTGAAGAGTGGTCATAAGAAATGCTGGAGCTGGGCCCCCACTCAGCATTGTGCCCTGTTTCCCCAGGTTTGTTGGTAATCTGCTGTCAGAATGGTTCAGGAGGGTCTGCCCAGTTGGGCTCTGGAGCCGGGGGAAAACAAACCCGACTCAGGGTGCATTTGGAACTGAGGAGTTGAGTGTTTGTTTGGAAGAGTATGTTTGTTTCTCCAAAAAGGACAAGGGCATTGGTCGGCTTTAGAAGGAAGTGAATGACCACTTAAGAAACAAGCATGTGTCTCTCCTTCTTCCAGGAATTGGAGCAGGTGTGCAGACTGTAGGTGGGAGACGCCTGCTTATCCGCACCTGTCAACCCTTCTTCACTCTCTCCATGGAGACCTGAAATTTGGAAATCAGCTTCTGGGTCTGTCATGCAACTTGTCCCAGGATGTCAGTGTTCAGAGAAAACAGCAGACCCGTGGGGCACAATGTCACATCCATGCCAGGATGGGAGGTAAAAATTCTCTTTCACCCCAAACCTCCTGGGCTTGTCTCCAGTGGAGCTCACAATTGGCACACTGAACCAGCTGTAAGCAATCTAGTGTGAGTGACAGAGTTTTGAGTTTCTCTACAGGGAGCACCTGGTAGGGATCTATTTTCCCTGTTTATTTCTGGCCTACAAAGGTATTTCAAACATTTCTTTCCTAGGCAATCCCTTGGATTCAAAAGGGAAGTTGAGATTGACTTGGTGTGCATTTTGCACATAGAAAGTATTCCTTCATATAACAGTGTTTATTCCACTGAGCCTAGGCTGTGGTGGAATGGCCGGCATCTAGAGTGAGGTGGCTGTTTGTGGTCAGATAGAGACTTGGCTGATGGCTTCTCCTTTGTCCAAGGTGATGGATTCTAATGGATTCGTCTTTGCATCCAAAGAGTTCCAATGAGGGCCGAGGGAAATTTCAAAATGATTCCAAGGAGCCTTGGACAATTTAAAAGGGATGCTTTTATTCATACGTTCACTCAAAGGACTATATATGGTTGGACAAGCCATATTTTCTAGGCCGCTTCATAGGTGGTGAAGTCAGAAGGAGAGTCTTTGCGAATTTTCCTGGATAAATGTATTCTGGTGGCTTCAAGGGACTTGGCGTCAGGAACCCTGGGGTGAATTTCTGTGGCTGCTTGCCTGATGCTCAATGAGTCAGGTTCTCCCACCGGTTTTACATTTGCTCCGTAGGAAATTTCTGGCAGGGAATGTTCTGCTTAAAGTGAAACCGTCGGGGACATATGGGTGGCTCAGTGAGTTAAGCCCCTCCCTTCGGCTCAGGGCATGATCCCAGGGTTCAGGACGGAACCCGGCATTGGGCTCTCTGCTCAGCAGGGAGCCTGCTTTGCCCACTCTCTCTGCCTGCCTCTCTGCCTATTCTGATCTCTGTCAAATAAATAAATAACATCTTTAAAAAATAAAAACAAACACGGAACCCTCCTACACTGTTGGTGGGCATGCAGTTTGTTGCAGCCACTCTGGAAAATAATATGATGTGTCTTCCAAAAGCTAAGAACTGAACAACCCTAAGATCGAGCAATTGCCCTGCTAGGTATTTGACTAAAGGGCACGAAAATGCACATTCAGTGGGGTACCAGCACCGTGATATTTACATCAGCATTATCAACCATAGTAAACCAATTGAGGGAGGCCAAATGTCCATTCATAGATGAGTGATTTTATATATATATAAATATATATAAATATATAAATTTGTATATATATGTGTATATGTATGTGTACACATATATATGTGTGTGTGCGTGTGTGTGTGTGTATTCATTCTCCCACATCTTCTTAATAAAACAGGGGCTAGGTTCAGAAAGAATGCAGTCTTACCATCTGTAAGGATGTGGATGGATCTACAGTGGATTTAGCTAACTAAAATCAGTAAGAAAAGACCAATAGCCTCTAACTTGAATTTTGTGGCATTTCAGAAAGAAAACAAATGAGCATAGTGAGGGGAGAAAGGCCAATGAGAAAAAAGACTCTAACCTACACCACAAACTGAGGGTTGCTAGAGGACAGCGGTGTGGGGGAAGGGTTCAATGGGTGACAGCTATTAGGGAGAGTACTTGCTTTGATGAGCTCTGGGTGTTCTATGCAGGTGAGGAATCACAAAATCCTACCCCTGAAGCAAAGGAATGAACACTGCATGGAAACGAATTGGAATGGAAGTCAAGGAAGGAAAGAAGAAGACCATGTTGGACTTCATGAGAAGTGAGGTAAAAATGGAGGGATTTTCGCTCTCCTGTTCTGTCAATGATCACTTTCATACACACTATGGTATGACACACTAGTTTCCTATTGCATAAGGAGCCCTCAGAAAGCTTCCAGGAAGATTCAGATGTCAGAGCATGTCCATGTTCCATAGATATGTTCCTTCTAGTCTGCCCAGGTACAAAGGTAAGTGGAGAAAAATATGGAAAAACAGGAAAGGGGGTATTAAGCATTCAGGAGGTTGCTTTCCCCTTTCTCATGATTGCCTGGGCCAGTGTAAGTTGAGAAGAAGGAGGGCGGATCCCAGAGCTTTGCCTAAGACATGGGCATTCCAGGTCTGCCTAGAGCTGGCAGGGGTCCCTGAGGAGACTTGAGCTATTGGCGTGGCACACCCAAACTGCTGGTGCTGAGGTGGGTTCCCCAAGGAGCTGAGTTGAAGATGGGGGTCAGATGGTGCATCAG
>JAHRIG010007510.1:64402-126852 GCA_020311275.1 Eira barbara | reverse complement strand
TTCAAAGAAGAAATAATACCTATTCTCCTGAAGCTGTTTCAGAAAATAGAAGCAGAAGGAAAACATCCAGACACGTTTAATGAAGCCAGCGTTACCCTGATCCCCCCAAACCAGAAAAGACCCCGCCAAAAAGGAGAATTTCACACTAATATCCCTGAGAAATATGGATGGTAAGATTCTCAACAAGATCCTAGCTACTAAGGATCCAACAGTACAGTAAAATGATTATACACCATGATTAGGTGGGATTCATCCCTGGGTTACAAGAGCAGTTCAATATCTGCAAATCGATCTAGGTGATAGAAGAAATCAATAAGGGAAGAGAGAAGAACCACACGGTCCTCTCAATTGAGGCAGATAAAGCATTTGAGAATATACAGCATCTGCTTCTGATTAAAATGTTTCAGAATATAGGGATAGAGGGAACATTCCTCAACTTCATAAAATCTATCTATGAAAAACCCACAGCAAATACCATCCTCAGTGGGAAAAAGCTGAAAGCTTTCCCTTTGAGATCAGGAACATGACAAGGATGCCCACTCTCACCATTCTTGTTCACCATAGTATTAGAAGTCCTAGCAACTGCAATCGGACAACAAAGAGAAATAAAATGTATTCAAATCGGCAATGAATAAATCTCTCTTCAGAGATGACATGGTACTTTAAATGGAAAACCCAAAAAAATTCACCCCAAACTACTAGAACGTCTACAGCAATTCGTTAATCTAGCAGGATACAAAATCAATTTACAGAAATCAGTTCCTTTCTTATACACTAACAAGGAAAATACAGAAAGGGAAATTAGAGAATTGATTTCATTTACTCTTGCACCAGGAACCATAAGATACCTGGGAATAAACCTAACCAAGGAGGTAAAGGATCTGTACTCAAGGAACTACAGAACACTCATGAAAGAAATTGAAGAAAACACAAGAAGATGGAAGACCATTCCATGCTCATGGATTGGAAGAATAAACATTGTTAAAATTTCTATACTGCCTAGAGCAATCTTTATTTTTCAATGTCATTCTGATTAAATTCCACGAGCATTTTTCAAAGAGATGCAACAAACAATCATAAAATTTGTATGGAATCAGAAGAGACCCTGAATCGCTAAGGAAATGTTGAAAAAGAAAAACAAAACTGGGGCATCACGTTGCCTAATTTCTAGCTTTACTACAATGCTGTGATTACCAAGATAGCATGGTATTGGCATAAAAACAGACACATAGACCAGTGGAACAGTAGAGAGTCCAGATATGAACCCTCAGCTCTATGGTCAAAGAATCTTTGACTAAGCAGGAAAAAATATACAGCGGAAAAAAGACAATCTTGGAGAGACAAGATCGTGGGGAAGTAGGAGGAGGCGCCATTTCAACCTGTACCCTAAAGTGAGCTGATTACCTACTAAAGAACTCTGAACACCCATGAAATCAGCATGAGATCAGAATTATACATGTCTGGATCTCTACAGGGGCAGAAGACACCAGTGGGCAGGTAAAGTGGAGTGGGAACATCAGACTGATAGTGGAAGATAAACAAAAGGGGGAGGGAGCCACCAGAGGCAACTGATTGGAAAGGAATACCCCAATAGGAGAGTGCCTTGCATCTGGGGACCAGCATTAACTTAGAGTCTGGTTGAAAGCACTCAGAAAGAGCAAAGGATCATAGGGGGAAATTGTGGGAATCAGGGCAGCAAGGGACAGGGCCTTAAGTCCCCAGATCCAGGACAGTCTCCCCTGGCACTGAGCCAGAGAAAATGCAGCGGAGAAACCAGGTCTTGGTCCTTGAACTGCCAGCACGTCCGAGAACACATGGAGTCCGGCTCCAGTAAGGGGCTGGGAGCCGCGCCAGATGGCAGAACATGCATCTTACTATCAGCCTGAGATGCGTGCACCCCACACCCTCCCCTAAGAGAGGTGCAGGAAGGCCAGCCTGGTGCTCTGGGAACCGCACCACGCTAGAGCCTGAGACGCTCGCACCCCACACATTCTCTTGGGAGAGGTCCTCACAAGCCCGGTGCTCTTAGTCCCACAAAGACCAGTCACCCCCAGCCCCGGCCAGTGGGAAAATCTCAGTGTGCAATCACTACTTGGGACCTCTCTGGCGGTCTGAATCTGCCCAAACAGTCGCCGCTGTTGTGGTTTTGCATACAAGCAGGAGATCCTGTGTCCCAAGGGACCGCAACTAGGAATCTGCTCTGCCAGTGGCCACGTGGGAATTTATATGGGCTCTGCAGCACCCACAGGGGAACAGACTGAGGCTTCTCTCTGAGAGGGAGGTCAGAGTGCAGTTTGCTTTCCCCTAAACCTCCAAAAACCATCAAAAGCTGTCAAGGCGAGAGAAAAGAAGTGAACAAACATAAAAACCTCCAGATAACAAAAGCCCGAAAAAAACAGTTTCCTCAGAGCCCACCCCCTTGAGGGGGGCGGGAGGACTTAGGGAACATCATTGACTGAAAACCCATGTGGCAGGCCCTTCCCCCAGAAAACAAACCAGGAAAAAAAAAAAGACTACAAGAGAACAACCACCACTACTTCATAGATACAACTTTTTAAAAATTTATTTTAATAAACATATAATGTATTTTTATCCCCATGGGTACAGGTCTGTGAATCGCCAGGTTTACACATTTCATAGGACTCATCATAGCACATACCCTCCCCAATGTCCATTTCCCCACCACCCTCTCCCATCCCTCCTCTCCCGAGCAACCCTCAGTCTGTTTTTTGAGATTGAGTCTTTTATGGTTTGTCTCACTTCCAATCCCATCTTTTCATTTTTTCATTTCCTACCTCCCCAATACCCCCACATTGCATCTCCACTTCCTCATATCAAAGATCATATGATAGTTGTCTTTCTCCAATTGACTTATTTCGCTAAGCATAATGCCCTCTAGTTCCATCCACATTGTCGCAAATGGCAAGATTTCATTTCTTTTGATGGCTGCATAGTATTCCATTGTGTATATATACCACCTCTCCTTTATCCATTCATCTGTTGATGGACATCTAGGTTCTTTCCATAGTTTGGCTATTGTGGACATTGCTGCTATAAACATTCGGGTACACGTGCCCCTTCGGAGCACCACATTTTTATCTTTAGGATATGTACCCAGTAGTGCAATTGCTGGGTCATAAGGTAGCTCTATTTTAAGTTTTTTGAGGAACCTCCACACTGTTTTCCAGAGTGCTTGCAGCAGCTTGCATTCCTGCCAGCAGGGTAGGAGGGTTCCCCTCTCTCCGCATCCTCGCCAGCATCTCTCATTTCTTGACTTGTTAATTTTAGCTATTCTGACTGGTGTGAGGTGGTATCTCATTGTGGTTTTGATTTGTATTTCCCTGATGCCGAGTGATGTGGAGCGTTTTTTCATGTGTTTGTTGGCCATCTGGATGTCTTCTTTGTAGAAATATCTGTTCATGTCCTCTGCCCATTTCTTGATTGGATTATTTGTTCTTTGGGTGTTGAGTTTGATAAACTCTTTATAGATTTTGGATACTAGCCCTTTATCTGATATGTCATTCGCAAATATCTTCTCCCATTCTGTCAGTTGTCTTTCGGTTTTGTTAACTGTTTCCTTTGCTGTGTAAAAGCTTTTGATCATGATGAAATCCCTATAGTTCATTTTTGTCCTTGCTTCTGTTGCCTTTGGCGATGTTCCTAGGAAGAAGTTGCTGCGGTCGAGGTCAAAGAGGTTGCTGCCTGCATTCTTCTCAAGGATTTTGATGGATTCCTCTCTCACACTGAGGTCCTTCATCCATTTTGAGTCTATTTTCGTGTGTGGTATAAGGAAATAGTTCAATTTCATTTATCTGCATGTGGCTGTCCAATTTTCCCAGCACCATTTGTCGAAGAGGCTGTCTTCTTTCCATTGGACATTCCTTCCTGCTTTGTTGAAGATTAGTTGACCATAGAGTTGAGGGTCTATTTCTGGGCTCTCTATTCTTTTCCATTGATCTATATGTCTGTTTTGGTGCCAGTACCATACTGTCTTGATGATGACAGCTTTGTAATAGAGCTGGAAGTATGGAATTGTGATGCCACCGACTTTGGCTTTTTTTTTTTTTTTTTTCAGTATTCCTTTGGTTATTCGAGGTCTTTTCTGGTTCCATATAAATTTTAGGATTATTTGTTCTATTTCTTTAAAAAAATTGATGTGATTTTGATAGGGATTGCATTAAATGTGTAGATGGCTTTACGTAGAATAGACATTTTCACAATATTTGTTCTTCCAATCCACGAGCATGGAATATTTTTCCATTTCTTTGTGTCTTCCTCAATTTCTTTCATGAGTACTTTATACTTTTCTGAGTATAGATTCTTTGCCTCTTTGGTTAGATTTATTCCTAGGTATCTTATGGTTTTGGGTGCGATTGTAAATGGGACTGACACCTCAATTTCTCTTTCTTCTGTCTCATTGTTAGTATAAAGAAATGCGTCTGATTTCTATGCATTTACTTTATATCCTGACATTTTACTGAATTCCTGTAAAAGTTCTAGCAGTTTTGGAATGGAGCCTTTTGGGTTTTCCACATATAGTATCATATCATCTGCAAAGAGTGATAGTTTGACTTCTTCTTTGCCAATTTGGATGCCTTTAATTTCTTTTTGTTGTCTGATTGCTGAGGCTAGGACTTGTAGTACTACGTTGAACAGAAGTGGCAATAACGGACATCCCTGCTGTGTTCCTGACCTTAGCGGAAAAGCTTTCAGTTTTTCTCCATTGAGAATGATATTTGCGGTGGGTTTTTCATAGATGGCTTTGATAATATTGAGGTATGCGCCTTCTATCCCTACACTTTGTAGAGTTTTAATCAGGAAGGGATGCTGCACTTTGTCAAATGCTTTTCAGCATCTATTGAGAGTATCATATGGTTCTTATTCTTTCTGTTATTAATGTATTGTATCACATTGATGGATTTGCGGATGTTGAACCAACCTTGCAGCCCTGGAATAAATCCCACTTGGTCATGTTGAGTAAACATTTTAATGTACTGTTCGATCCAATTGGCCAGTATTTTAGTGAGAATTTTCACATCTGTATTCATGAAGGATATTGGTCTGTAATTCTCTTTTTTGGTGGGATCCTTGTCTGGTTTTGGGATCAAGGTGTGCTGGCCTCATAGAATGAGTTTGGAAGTTTTCCATTTCTATTTTTTGGAACAGTTTCAGGAGAATAGGAATTAATTCTTCTTTAAATGTTTGGTAGAATTCCCCTGGTAAGCTGTCTGGTTCTTGACTTTTGTTCGTTTGGAGATTTTTGATGACTGTTTCAATCTCCTTACTGGTTATGGGTATGTTCAGATTTTCTATTTCTTCCTGGTTCAGTTGTGGTAGTTTATATGTCTCTAGAAATGTATCCATTTCTTCCAGGTTGTCAAATTTGTTGGCATAGAGTTGCTCGTAGTATGTTCTTATAGTTTTTGTATTTCTTTGGTGTTGGTTGTGATCTCTCCTCTTTCATTCATGATTTTATTTATTTGGGCCCTTTCTCTTTTCTTTTTGATAAGTCTGTCCAGGGGTTTGTCAATCTTATTAATTCTTTCAAAGAACCAGCTCCTAGTTTCGTTGATTTGTTCTATTGTTTGTTTGTTTTCTTGTTTTTTTTTTGTTTGTTTGGTTGGTTTTTTTACTTTCTATTTCATTGATTTCTGCTCTGATCTTTATGATTTCTCTTCTCCTGCTGGGTTTAGGCTTTCTTTGTTGTTCTTTCTCAAGCTCCTTTAGGTGTAGGGTTAGGTCGTGTATTTGAGACCTTACTTGTTTCTCGAGAAAGTCTTGCACTGCTATGTATTTTCCTCTCAGGACTGCCTTTGTTGTGTCGCACAGATTTTGAACCGCTGTGTTTTCATTATCATTTGTTTCCATGATTTTTTTCAATTCTTCTTTAATTTCCTGGTTGACCCATTCATTTTTTAGAAGGATGCTGTTTAGTCTCCATGTATTTGCGTTCTTTCCAAATTTCCTCTTGTGATTGAGTTCTAGCTTCAGAGCATTGTAGTCTGTAAATATGCAGAGAATGATCTCAATCTTTTGATACCACTTGATACCTGATTTATGACCCAGGATGTGGTCTATTCTGGAGAATGTTCCATGTGCACTAGAGAAGAATGTGTATTCTGTTGCTTTGGAATGAAATGTTCTGAATATATCTGTGATGTCCATCTGGTCCAGTGTGTCATTTAAGGCCATAATTGGTTTATATAGTTGGCTGCTCCCATGTTAGGGGCATAGATATTGAAGATTGTTAGGTCTTCTTGTTGGACAGACCCTTTGACTATGATATAGTGTCCTTCCTCATCTCTTATAGTCTTTGGCTTAAAATCTAATTGATCTCATATAAGGATTGCCATCCCAGCTTTCTTCTGCTGTCCATTAGCATGGTACATTGTTTTCCACCCTCTCACCTTAAATCTGGAGGTGTCTTCGGGTCTAAAATGAGTTTCTCGTAGGCAGCATATTGATGGGTTTTGGGTTTTTTATCCATTCTGATACCCTGTGTCTTTTGATTGGGGCATTTAGCCCATTAACATTCAGGGTAACTATGGAGAGATATGAATTTAGTGCCATTGTATTGCCTGTAAGGTGACTGTTACTGTACGTTGTCTCTGTTTCTTTTTGATTTACTACTTTTAGGGTCTCTGTTTGCTTAGAGGACCCCTTTCAATATTTTCTGTAGAGCTGGTTTGGTGTTTGCAAATTCTTTCAGCTTTTGTTTGTCCTAGAAGCTCTTTATCTCTCCTTCTAGTTTCAATGATAGCCTAGCCAGATATAGTATTCTTGGTTGCATGTTTTTCTCATTTAGTGCTCTGAATATATCATGCCAGTTCTTTCTGCCCTGCCAGGTCTCTGCGGATAGGTCCTCTGCCAATCTAATGTTTTTACACTTGTATGTTACAGACTTCTTTACCCAGGCTGCCTCCAGGATTTTCTCTTTGTCGCTAAGATTTATAACTTTTACTATCAGGTGACGAGGTGTGGACCTACTTTTATTGATTTTGAGGGGCGTTCTTAGAATCTCCTGGATTTTGATGTTTGTTCCCTTTGCCATATTAGGGAAATTCTCTCCAATAATTGTCTCCAATATACCTTCTGCTCCCCTCTCTCTTTCTTCTTCTTTTGGAATCCCAATTATTCTAACATTGTGTCATCTTATGGTGTCGCTTATCTCTTGAATTCTCTCCTCGTGGTCCAGTATTTGTTTGTCTCTCTTTTGCTCAGCTTCTTTATTCTCTGTCATTTAGTCTTCTATGTCACTAATTCTTTCTTCTGCCTCCTTTATCCTAGCAGTAAGAACTTCCATTTTTTACTGCACCTCATTAATAGCTTTATTGATTTCAAGATTTTAGTTCTTTTATTTCTCCAGATAGGGCTTTTATCTCCGGAGAGGGTTTCTCTAATATCTTCTATGCCTTTTTTGAGCCTGGCTAGAACCTTGAGAATCGTCATTCTGAACTCTAGATCTGTCATGTTACCAATGTCTGTATTGATTAGGTCCCCAGCCTTCAGTACGACCTCTTGTTCTTTTTTTGTGGTGAGATTTTCCTCCTTGTCATTTTGTCCATATAATATTTGCTTTCTCCTCCTCTAGAATTCCTCAGTTCTTGGTGAGTGAAGTTGGTCTTGGCTGGGTTTCTCGTTGATCGTCTGGGGGAGTGGCCTGTTGTAGTGATTCCCAAGTGTCTTTGCTGCAGGCAGAATTGCACTGCCCTTGCCAAGGGCCGAGCTAAGTAATCCACTCGGATTTGCTTTTGGGAGCTTTTGTTCCCTGAGCACTTTCCATAGAGTTCTGGAGGACGGGAATGAAGATGACGGCCTCCCAATCTCCAGCCCAGAGAAGCCGAGAGCTTGGGGTCCCACTCCTCAGTGCACCCTCAGAGAAAAGCACCCAACCGCCCCACCTCCCTGGCCTGCAGTCGCACCTTGAGGAAAGCAGTCAATTGCTGGCACTTGAAGAAAAGCGCCCCGTCGCTTCCATCTCCGTGGCCTCTGGCCATGCTCTGAGCCCACCCCGCCTGCAACCGACACAAGGTAACCCCGGGCTGAGAGCTCACTCCTCGGCTTTGTTGCTGTAGCCAGCTACTCTGCTCTAATACCTGCAAGCTCTGCAGCACTCAGACACCCCCGGTCCTTCTGTGACCCCGCGGGACCTGGGGTTATGCTTTTCCCGCCTGGGCTTCCCCCCAATTTAGCCTCTGGAGCAATGTCCCTCTGTGGAGCAGACTTTTAAAAGTCCCAATTTTGTGCTCCCTTGCTTGGCTGCTTGCCATGAGCCAGCCCCTCCCCCACTGTTTGTCTTCCCATAGTTTGGGATTCACTTCTCCGCAGGTCCCACCTTTCAGAAAGTGATCGATTTTCGGTTTCTAGAATTGTTGCTCTTCTCTTCGATTTCCCATTGGATTTGTAGGTGTCCAGAATGGTTAGATAAGCTATCTAGCTGATCTCCTGCTACTCGATGTTGTCTAGCCTGCTACTTCTCCGCCATCTTGACTCCTCCCCACATAG
Organism: Eira barbara; assembly: GCA_020311275.1. Lineage (NCBI taxonomy): Eukaryota > Metazoa > Chordata > Mammalia > Carnivora > Mustelidae > Eira > Eira barbara. The sequence continues at coordinate 118,347 of JAHRIG010007510.1, read as the reverse complement.
ATACAACTTTTATTTTTAACTAATTCCCACTATTCTGGTTCATTTTTTTTTGTTTTTTTGTATAGATAATTTTTTAACCTATTTACCATCACAGTGAGCTGTCCAGTACATCAAATTCCATAATAAACTTCTAACCTGAACTTTTTGGTACATACACCTGTGTTTCTCTTTTGCTTTCCTAGTTTTTTAATTTTTTTTTTTAATTTTACTTTAGTTTATTCCAGTTTTTTCCTTTTTTATTTTTATTTTCTAATATTCACATAGAGTTAAACTTCAAGGTAACTCCCTTTCTCTAATCAATACTACCCCTATAGCTAAACCAATTTTTAATCCCCCTTTATCTTAGGAAAGTTCAGTCATTTAACAAAGATATCAAGATACATCCAGGAAGAATCAAAATAACCTTCTTCGCCCACACAGAGAATCTATAACCACGCTCTCATCTTTTTCTTCTGCCAGTGTTTCTGTGTATTTGCGTTTGTCCTGATAGTATATAAATCTTACTTGGGGTTCTTTTTGACGAGGTTGTTACTTTTTTTTTTTTTTTTGCTCCTATATATACATATATATATTTTTTCTCTTGTCATATACGTTTATCAGTCTTTTTGTTTGTCTGTTTTTGTTTGTATACTACATAAATCTTACCTTGGGGCCCATTTGGGCTGAACCTTCTCTTTGTCTTCCCTTTTTTTCCTCTCTCTCTCTCTCTCTCTTTTCTTTTCCTTTTCTTTTTTCTCTCATTTGGGTGGGGAATCCTGAGTGCTCAGAAGCATTCTAGGGAGCACCTTGACTGCACTACAGTTGATACATCCAGCTACATCTGTTCAGTCATCTCTCACCAAATTGACTGGGAGGAGGAATGCCCAACAGAAGAAAAATACAGAGGATGGGCATTCTGCAACGGAGTTAATGGCTATCAACATAGACAATATGTCAGAAAGAGAATTCAGGTTATCAATTATCCAGGCAATAGCTAGGTTGGAGAAATCCATGGATGATCAAACCGAATTAATTAAGGCAGAATTGAAAGCCACCAAGGATGATGTTCACAATGTTAGGGCTGAGCTAAAAGCCACCAGGGATGAGGTTCACAATGATCTCAATGAGTTCCAATCTAATCCAAATTCTCTAAAAGCTAGGGTAACTGAGACAGAAGAGAGAAATAGTGATCTGGAGGACAAACAGATAGAGAGAAAGGATCAGGAGGAAGCCTGGAACAAACAGCTTAGAAGCCACGAAAACAGAATCAGGGAAATAAATGATGCCAGAAAATGTTCCAACATCAGAATTATTGGAATATCTGAAGGGGAGGAGAAAGAAAGAAGTCTAGAAGATATAGTGGAACAAGTTCTTCATGAAAATATTCCCTATCTCGCGAATGGAACAAGAGTTCATGTACTAGAGACAGAACAGTCTCCTTCCAAGATTATAGATTCCAAAAAAAACATCCAGGCACCTGATAGTAAAATCGAGAAATCATAATTGTGGATACAATCTCTTGAAATCTGATAGGACAAAGAAGCTCCTTACATACAGAGGAAAGCCCATCAGAATAACGTCAGACCTGTCCAAAGAGACCTGGCAAGCCAGAAAGGGCTGGCAAGATATATTCAGGGCACTAAATGAGAAGAACATTCAGCCAAGAATACTTTATCCAGCAAAACTGACATTCAAAATGGATGGAGAGATAAAGAGTATCCAAGACCGGCAAGTCTTAAAACAGTATGCAACCACCAAGCCGACACTGCAGGAAATATTAAGGGGGGCTCTATAAAAGAGGAAAAATCCTAAGAATAGCATTGAACAGAAATATAGAGACAATCAACAGAAAGAAAGACTTCAAATATAACACGATGTCAATAAAAACGTATCTATCAATAATCGCTCTCAGTGTGAATGGCCTAAATGCGCCCATAAAATGACACAGGGTTGCAGATTGGATAAAACGACAGGACCCATCCATATGTTGTCTACAAGAGACCCGTTTCAAACCTAAAGATACACCCAGACTGAAACTGAAGGGATGGAGAAGCATCTTTCATGCCAATGGGCCTCAAAAGAAGGCCGGGGTAGCGATTCGCATATCAGATAAATTCGATTTTAAACTAAAGACTGCAGTCAGAGATACAGAAGGACACTACGTGATTCTTAAAGGGACTATCCACCAAGATGATCTAACAATTTTATATATCTACGCCCCCAATATGGGAGCAGCCAATTACATAAGAAAACTATTAATCAAGATAAAGAGTCATATTGATATGAATACATTAATAGTAGGAGATCTTAACACACCTCTCTCAGAAATAGATCATCGAAGCAGAAAATCAATCAAGAAACCAGAGAATTGAATGACACATTGGACCAGAAGATCCTCATAGATACACACAGAACGTTCCACCCTAAAACAACAGAATACTCATTCTTCTTAAGTACACATGGAAACTTCTCCAGAAGAGATCATATCCTGGGTCACAAATCAGGGCTGAGATTATTCCCTGCATATTCTCAGATCACAGAGCTTTGAAACTGGAGCTCAATCACAAGGAAAAGGTCAGAAGGAACTCAAACACCTGGAAGCTAAAGACCACCTTGTTTAAGAATACTTGGATCAACCAGGAGATCAAAGAAGAACTTCAAAAATTCATGGAAACCAATGTGAATGAATACACTTCGGTTCAAAACCTATGGGGCATAGCAGTGGTGGTCCTAGCCTCCCTCACAAAAATGGGAAAACCCAGAATACATCAGCTGTCTCTACACCTTAAAGAACTGGAGAATCAACAACAAATAAAACCAACTCCACATGTAAGAAGGAAAATAATCAAGATTAGAGCAAAGATCAATGAGAGATACAGTAGAACATATCAATGAAAGTAGAAGCTGGTTTTTTGAAAGAATCAATAATATTGATAAACCATTGGCCACACTATTCCAAAAGAAAAGAGAGAAAGCTCAAATTAATAAAATCATGAATGAAAAGGGAGAGATCACAACTAACACCAAGGAAGTAGAAACAATCATCAGAAGTTATTATCAACAGTTATATACCAATAAGCTAAGCAACCTAGATGAAATGGATGCATTCCTGGAAAACTATAAACTCCCAAAATTGAACCAGGAAGAAATTCACAACCTGAATAGGCTGACGTCTAGTAACGAGATTGAAGCAGTGATCAAAAGCCTCCCCAAAAAACAAGAGCGCAGGACCTGATAGATTCCCTGGGGAATTCTATCAAACTTTCAAAGAAGAAATAACACCTATTCTCCTGAACCTGTTTCAAAAAACTGAAGCAGAAGGAAAACTTCCAGACTCTGTTTATGAAGCCAGCATTACCCTGATCCCCAAACCAGGCAAAGACCCTACCAAAAAGGAGAATTTCAGACCCATATCACTGATGAATATGGATGCTAAGATTCTCAACAAAATGCTAGCAAACAGGATCCAACAGCACATTAAAAGGATTATCCACCATGACCAGGTGGGATTCATCCCTGGGTTACAAGGATGGTTCAACATTCGCAAATCAATCAATGTGATAGAATAAATCAATAAGAAAGAGAGAAGAACCACATGGTCCTCTCAATTGATGCAGAAAAAAGCATTTGACAAAATCCAGCATCCGTTCCTGATTAAAATGCTACAAAGTATAGGGATAGAGGGAACATTCCTGAACTTCATCAAATCTATCTATGAAAGAAACATGGCAAATATCCTCAATGGGAAAAAGCTTGCAGCCTTCCCGTTGAGATCAGAAAAACGACAAGGATGCCCACTATCGCCACTCTTGTTCAACATAGTATTAGAAGTCCTAGCAACAGCAATCAGACAACGAAGAGAAATAAAAGGTATCCAAATTGGCAAGGAAGAAGTCAAACTCTCTCGTCACAGATGAAATGATTCTTTTTATGGAAAACCTGAAAGACTCCCACCCCCAAACTTCTAGAACTCATACAGCAATTCAGTAACGTGGCAGGATACAAAGTCAATGTACAGAAATCAGTGCCTTTCTTATACACTAACAATGAAAATATGGAAAGGGAAATTAGAGAATCGATTCCATTTACTATAACACCAAGAAACATAAGATACCTGGGAATAAACCTAACCAAAGAGGCAAAGGATCTGTACTCAAGGAACTACAGAACACTCATGAAAGGAATTGAAGAAGACACAAAAAGATGGAAGACCATTCCATACTCTTGGATCGGAAGAATAAACATTGTTAAAATATCTATACTTCCTAGAGCAATCTATACCTTTAATGCCATTCCGATCAAAATTCCACCTGTATTTTTCAAAGAGCTGGAACAATTAATCCTAAAATTTGCACGGAATCAGAAGAGGCCCGAATTCCTAAGGAAATGTTGTAAAACAAAAATAAAACTGGCGGCATCACGTTACCTGATTTCAAGCTTTATTACGAAGCTGTGATCACCAAGACAGCATGGTACTGGCATAAAAACAGACACATAGACCAGTGGAACACAATAGAGAGCCCAGATATGGACCCTCAACTCTATGGTCAAATAATCTTCGACAAAACAGGAAAAAATATCCATTGTAACAAAGACAGTCTCTTTAATAAATGGTGCTGGGAAAATTGGACAGCTATATGTAGAAGAATGAAACTCGACCATTCTCTTACACCGTACACAAAGATAAACTCAAAATGGATAAAAGACTTCAACGTGAGACAGGAATCCATAAGAATCCTAGAGAAGAACATAGGCAGTAACCTCTTTGATATCAGCCACAGCAACTTCTTTCAAGATATGTCTCCAAAGGCGATGGAAACAAAAGCAAAAATGAACTTATGGGACTTCATCAAGATCAAAAGCATCTTCACAGCGAAGAAAACAGTCAACAAAACAAAGTGGCATCCCACGGAATGGGAGAAGATATTTGCAAATGACGGTACAGACAAAAGGTTGATATCTATAAAGAACTCCTCAAACTCAACACACACAAAACAGACAATCATATTAAAAAAAAAATGGATAGAAGATATGAACAGACACTTCTCCAAAGAAGACATACAAATGGCTAACAAACACATGAAAAAATGTTCATCATCACTAGCCATCGGGTAGATTCAAATCCAAACCACAGGGAGATACCACCTTACACCAGTTAGAATGGCCAAAATTAGCAAGACAGGAAACAACCTGTGTTGGAAAAGATGTGGAGAAAGGGGAACCCTCTTACACTGTTGATGGGAATGCAAGTTGGAGATTCCTCAAGACATTAAAAATAGAGTTTCCCTATGACCCTGCAATTGCACTACTGGGTATTTACCCCAAAGATACAGATGTAGTGAAAAGAAGGGACATATGTACCCCTATGTTTATAGCAGCAATGGCCACGGTCGCCAAACTGTGGAAAGAACCAAGATGCCCTTCAACGGATGAATGGATAAGGAAGATGTGGTCCATATACACTATGGAGTATTATGCCTCCATCAGAAAGGACGAATACCCAACTTTTGTAGCAACATGGATGGGACTGAAAGAGATTATGCTGAGTGAGATAAGTCAAGCAGAGAGAGTCAAGTATCATATGGTTTCACTTATTTGTGGAGCATAACAAATAATATGGAGGACAAGGGTAGATGGAGAGGAGAAGGGAGTTGAGGGAAATTGGAAGGGGAGGTGAACCATGAGAGACTATGGACTCTGAAAAACAACCTGAGGGTTTTGAAGGTGCAGGGGGTGGGAGGTTGGGGGAACCCGGTGGTGGGTATTAGGGAGGGCATGGATTGCATGGAGCACTTGGTGTGGTGAAAAAACAATGAATACTGTTACGCTGAAAAGAAATAATAAATTTAAAAAAATAGGAAAAGAAAAATTAAAGAAAATTTTAAAAATTTAACTTTGAAAGACTTAGGAATCATGAGAAAAAATGAATTCTATGTGCTTTATTCCCCTAGCACTGTAGTTTTACAGTTCTTATTGATCATAAGCTTGGTCTTTGCTGGATGTTCTTGCTGATTTTCTTGGGGGAGGGGCTTCTTGCTGTGATTCTTGAATGTCATTGTCCAAGTGGAATTGCACCACTCTTGCCAGGAGCCAGGCTGTCATTTGCTCAAGTTTGCTCCTGGTAGCTTTTGCTCCCTGACAGCTTCCCATATAGCTTTGGAAGGTGAGACTAAAAAATGTGGCCTCCCAAGCAACAGCCTGGTGGAACTAAGAGCTCAGCTCTCTAGCCTTCAGTTAGCCCTCACAGAAAAGCAGTCAAACACACTCATCTCCCTAGTCTTTGGCTGCATTCTGAACTCACCCAGCCTGTGATCAACCTTCTCTATTTCTGAAACATGATCCCATTTGGAGTCTCCAAATGCAGCAGCTTACTCCCATGGTGCTCCTCCTGGTAAAGAGAGGTTTCTTCCTTGATCTGCCACTTGCGGTATTCCTGCTTGAAGAGTAGTAGCCCAACCGTGCCTCATGGTTTATGGCAGCCTTGAGCAGAGCGCCCAATCCTTTTCTCTGTGTTTGCAGCCAGCTTCCCTGTTCTGATGCCTGGGAGCTCTGCCACACTCAGGCCCTCCAGGTCTTTCTGTGACCCCGAAGGTCCTGAGGCCACACTGTCCCAGCAAGGGTACCACCCTCCACTTAGTTACTTGAGTGATGTCCCTTGGTGGAGTACAGTTCTAAAAGTTCTGATTGTGTGCTCTTCTGCTTTCTCACTTGCCAGGAGCTGGCAGAGTCCACCCCCTACCTCCATAGTCCGTCTTCCAAATACCACCCCTGATTCACTTCTCAAAAGGTCCTATATTCCAGAAAGTGGTCACGTTTCTATTCATAGAATTGCTGCTATTCTATGATCTCCTGCTGAATTAGTTCAGAAACTGTTCAGAATGGCTTGAAAACTATCTAACTGAATTCCTAGGACCAGAGGAAATACACTTTTGTGTGTGTGAAAGTTACCTTATAAAAATTATCTAAATTCAATTTTGTTCATATATGCTATATTATTAGTTTCAGAGGTAGAATTTGGTGATTCATTAGTTGCATACAACACCCAGTGCTCATTCCATCAGGTGTCTTTCTTTTTTTCTTTTCTTTCTTTTTTTTTTTTTTTTAGATTTATTTATTTGTCAGAGAGAGAACGAGCAGAAGCATAGGGAACAGCAAGCAGAGGCAGAAGCAGACTTCCTCTGAGCAAGGAGTCAATGTGGAATTTGATCCCAGGACCCTAGGATCATGACCTGAGCTGAAGGCAAACACTTAACTAACTGAGCCACCCAGGTGTCCCTCAAGTGTCTTTCTTAATGCTCATCACTTAGTTACACCATTCTGCACCCATCTTACCTCCAGGGACCCTCTCCTATACTTGTGAATTGCCCCTCTGTTTCTGTTTTCATCTTATTTTAATCTCCTTCCTTTCTTCTATGTTCATTTGTTTTCTTAAACCTCACATAAGAGTGGAATCATATGATATTTGTCTTTCTCTAAATGATTACTTTGACTTAGCATAATTCCCTCTAGCATAATATCAGCCCCATCTTTGCAAATGACAAGATTTCACACCTTTTGATGTCTGAGTAATATTCCTTGTATACACAGGCCACACCTTCTTTATCCATTCATCTATTGATGGTAATCCAGGCTCTTCCCATAGTTTTGCTTATTGTGGACATGGCTGGTATATTTCTAGGATCAGCTGTCCCTCATTACCAGGCTTACTTAGTAAGCAAATTAAAGCACCTCTAGATAAAGTTCCAAACACTCCTCATGGCAAGCAAGGAAGAATTCTTCAGAGTCCTGATCAGGGAAAAAAAAACACAATAGCAGAGTGCATACGGCATACACCAAAAACACTTCTAGAAGGGACAGACCCCTTCTTAATATATCCTTATTCTCAGGTGTAGAAAACAGAACAAGTTTTCATAACCCACAAATGACAGAGGTTTAGTCAAAATGACTGGATCGAGGAATTCTCCCAAAAAGAAAGGCCAGATGAATTCACAGCCAGGGACTTGCTGAAAGCAGATATAGGGAATTTATCAGAACAAGAATTATATCAACAGTCAGTACACTGCTAGCTGGACTCAAAAGAAACAGAGAAGACACCAGAGAAATCCTCGCTGCTGGGATAAAATGTCTATCAACCAGTCAGGCTGAAATGAAAAATGCTATAACTGCGAGGCAATACAGATTGGATATCATCACGGTAAGGGCTGAAGAAGTTGAAGACAAAATAGGTGAATTATAATATAATGAAGTTGAAAAGAAGAGGGCAAGAACACTATCAGATCACAAGGCACAAATCGGCCATCCAAGAAAGCAAACTAATATCCATATTGTAGAAGCCCCAGAAGAAGTAGTGCAAAGAAAGAGCAGAACAGTTATTTGAATAAGTGATAGCTGAGAATTTTCCTAATCTGGGGAAAAAACATGAGCATTTGAGCCCAAGAAGCACATAGAACTCCCCTCAAAATCCACAAAAATAGGGCAACCCAAGACCTATCAGATGGAAACTAGCAAATGACAGGGAGAATGAGAAGAGTCTGAAAGCAGCTCAGGAGAACAGGTCCTGAAATAACAAGGGTAGTTGCAGAAGGCCTGCAGCAGACCAGTCCACCGACGCCTGGCAGGCCCAAAAGGACTTGCATGATAGACTCAACGTGCTAAATGGGAAACATCTGTAGCCAAGGATCCTTGATTCAGCAAGACTGCCATTTAGAAGAGAGGAGAAATCAAGAGTTTCCACGACAAACAAAAACGAAAGGAATTCGGGAACACTAAATCAGCTTTCCGAGAAGTAGTAAAGGGCACACTTTGAGTGGAAAGAGTCTGGAAGTATCAAAGCTGAGAAAGGAACAGAGACAATCTACAAGCATAATGACTTTACAGGTGATACAATGGCACTAAATTCTTATATTTCATCATTACTCTACACGCAAATGGACTAAATGCTCCAGCCAAAGGACTTATGGTATCAGAACCAATAAACAAACAAACAAACAAACCCAAAAACCAAAACAGCAATGAGATCCATTGATTGTTGACCTACAAGAAACTAATTTGTGACCCAGAGACACCTCCTCGTTGACAAAGAAGAGGTTCCTCAAAAAGTTAAAAATAGAACTACTCTATGACACAGCAATCTACCTCTGTATCTCCTCATCTTACCATTCATCTGTATTAACATAGCCTTTAAAAATCTCATAAACATAAGTGAGTTTTGTCAGATTCTCTAGCAAATTAATTGAACCCAGAGAGAAGGTCATTGGAACCTACAAATTGCACATGGTGAGTAAGAAGCATATGATATCCCATGCTTAGGTCTGGTTCTCATAGTGAGTGGCAACAGTGTTGTAACTCCCCAATGGGGACTGACATTATCTGCATGCAGATAGTGTCAAAGTTAAGTAAAATTATAGATAGCCCCAGTATTATTTTAGAGAATCACTTGTTATAGGGTAAAAAACACATTTTTGTTACCCAAAATGTCACAATTTTTAAAAATATATTTATTATTTTATTTTAGAGAGAGAGACAGAGAGAGTAGGGGCCAGGGGAAGAAGAGGGAGAGAATTTCAAGCAGATTCTGCACTGAGTGGACAGCTTGACATGGGCTTCAAATTCACAACCCTTGAGATCATGACCTGTGCTTAAACCGAGTCAGACACTTAACTGATTGAGGCACCCAGATGCCCAAGAAGTGTCACAATTGTCATGATGTCCGAATAATAAATAAGGGAGAAACACAGGAGAGAAAATGCACATTATCAAAGTAGAATAAAAAGAGTTGAGTTTTTCCTGTTAAACTTACTCATGTTATATGTCACTTAAATCTTAATAAGGTGATTAAAAAATTAAAGTGAGGTTTGTATCTACTATTAAAAACACTATAGAGGGAGGATAAGATGGCGGGGATGTAGGAGGAGGCACTGATTCAACCTGTGCCATAAAGTGAGCTGATTACCTATCAAAAAACTCTGATCACCCATGAAATCAGCCTGAGAGCAGAATTATACACGTCTGGATCTCTATGGGGGCAGAAGATACCAGTGGGCAGGTAAAGCAGAGTGGGGACATGGGACTGATATTTGAAGATGAATAAAAGGTTGAGGGAGCCACCAGAGGTGACCCATTGCAACGTAATACCCCAGTATGAGAGTGCCCTTCATCTGGGGACATGAATTAACTCGGAGTATGGTTGAAAGCACTCAAAAAGAGCAAAGGATCATGGGGGGAAATTGTGGGCATTGGGGAAGTTAGGGACAGGGACTAAAATCGCTGAACTCAGGAGAGCCACTCCTGGCGCTGAGCCAGAGAGAGTGTGTGGAGAAACCAGGTCTTGGTCCCTGAGCTGCCAGTGCGCCTGGGAATGCGTGGGTTCCAGCTCCCGTGAGGCTCTGGGAGACTTGCTAGCTGGCAGAAACAGAGCCTTTTTGCACTCTCCAAGGAGTGCTGCGCAGTGCTATCAGAGACTGAGACGCACACCCCCCACACCCTCCCCTGAGAGATGTGCGTGAAGGCGCCAGCCTGGTGCTCTCAGACCCAGAAAGACCAGGCACTCCCAGCCCGGGCCAGTGAGAAAATCTCAGTGTGTGGTTGCTGCTTGGAACCTCTCTGGCAGTCTGGAGCTGCCCAGACATCCATCGCTATTGTGGTTTTGGGTACAAGCAGGAGTTCCTGTGTTTCCAGGGACCGTGACTCAGAACCTGCTCTGCCAGCAGTTGAAGGGGAAATTATGTGCTCTGCAGCCACCAGAGGGGAACAGACTGAGGCTTCTCTCTGAGAGGGAAATCGGGGTGCAGTTTTCTTTTCTCTAAACCTCCAAAAACCATCAAAAGCTGTCAAGGCAAAAGAAAAAAAAAAATGAACGAACAAAAATAAAAACCTCCAGAGAACAAAAGCATGAAAAACCGGTTTCCTCAGAGCCCACCCCCTTGAGGTGGGCCAGAGGACTTAACTCAGGGAACATTGCCTGAAAACCCACGTGGCAGAGCCCTCCCCCAGAAAACAAAATAGGAAAAAATTTTAAAAAAGACAACAAGAGAACAACCACCACTACTTCCTAGATACAACTTTTATTTTTAATTCATTCCCACTATTCTGGGTCATTTTCTTTTTATAGGTAATTTTTTTAACCTATTTACCATCACAGTGAGATGTCCAGTACATCAGATTCCATAATAAACTTTTAACCTGAACTTTTTGATACAAATACTCGTGTTTTTCTTTTGCTTTTCTATTTTTAATTTTTTTTTAAATTTTAGTTTAGTTTAGTTTATTCTTTTATTTTTATTTTTAATATTCATATAGAGTTAAACTTCAAGGTAATCCCCTTTCCCCAATCAATGCCCCCCCTCTAGGTAAACAAATTTTTAATCCCTCTTTATCTTAGGAGAAGTTGAGTCCTTTAACAAAGATATCAAGATACACACAGGAAGAATCAAAATAAACTTCCTCGCCCACACTGAGAATTTATAACCACTCTCCCATCTTTTTCTTCCGCCAGTGTTTCTGTGTATTTGTGTTTGTCCTGATAGTATATAAATCTTATACTTGGGGTTCTTTTTGACGAGGTTCTTCTTTTTTTATTGCATATATATATATATATATATATATATATATATATATATATATATATAAATTTTCTCTTGGAATATACTGTTATCAGTCTTTTTGTTTGTCTGTTTTTGTTTGTATACTTCGTCAATCTTATCTTGGGGCCCATGTGGGCTGAGACTTCTCTTTTATCTTCCTTTTTATTCCTGTCTCTCTCTCTCTCACTCTCTCTCTTTTCTTTTCTTTTACTTTTCTTTTTTCTTTCGTTTGGTGGGGACTCCTGGTTGGTCAGAAGCGTTCCAGGGTGCACCGGTCGATACATCCAGATACATCCATTCAGCCATCTCTCACCAAAATGACTAGGAGGAGGAATTCCCAACAGAAGAACAATTCAGAGGACGGGCCTTCTGCAACAGAGCTAATGGCTTTTGACATAGACAATATGTCGCAAAGAGAATTCAGGCTAACAATTATCCGGGCAATAGCTAGGTTGGAGAAATCCATGAATGACCAAACAGAATTGATTAGGGCAGAACTGAAAGCCACCAGGGATGATGTTCACAATGTTAGGGCAGAACTGAATGCCACCAGAGATGATGTTCACAATGCTCTCAATGAGTTCCAATCTAACCTAAATTCTCTAAAAGCTAGGGTAACTGAGACAGAAGAGAGAAATAGTGATCTGGAGGACAAACAGATAGAGAGAAAGAATCAGGAGGAAGCCTAGAACAAACAGCTTAGGAGCCATGAAAACAGAATTGGGGAAATGATGCCATGAAACGTTCCAACATCAGAATTATTGGAATCCCTAAAGGTGAGGAGAAAGAAAGAAGTCTAGTAGCTACAGTGGAAGAAGTTTTCCATGAAAGTTTTCCCAATCTCCGAATGGAACCAGTGTTCATGTACTAGAGGCAGAACAGTTTCCCCCAAGATTATAGATTATAGATTATAGATTCTTGAAAGTCCTCGACACCTAATAGTAAGAATGAAGAATTATAATTGCAGGCAGGCCCTCTTGAAGGCAGCTAGGACAAGAAGCTCTTTACATACAGAGGAAAGTCCATCAGAATAATGTCAGACCTGTCCACAGAAACCTGGCAAGCCAGAAAGGGCTGGCAAGATGTAGTCATGGCACTAATTGAGAAGAACATGCAGCCAAGAATACTTTATCCAGGAAGACTGGCATTCAAAATAGACAGAGAGATAAAGAGTTTCCATGACCGTCAAGGCTTAAAAGAGTATGCGACCACCAAGCCAAAACTGCAGGAAATATTAAGGGGGGGTCCTATAAAAGAGGTTAAATCCAAATAATAGCATTGGACAGAAATATATGGAGACAATCTACAGAAAGAAAGACTTCAAAGGTAACACAATGTCAATAAAAACGGATCTCTCAGTAATCACTCTCAATGTGAATGGCCTAAATGCGCCCATAAAATGACACAGGGTTGCAGATTGGATAAAATGACAGGACCCATCCAAATGTTGTCTACGAGAGACCCATTTTGAACTTAAAATACAGCCAGACTGAAAGTGAAGGGATGGAGAAGCATCTTTCATACCAATGGGCCTCAAAAGAAGACCGGGGTAGCGATTCTCATATCAGATAAATTAGATTTTAAACTAAAGACTGCAGTCAGATATACAGAAGGATACTACATAATTCTTAAAGGGACTATCCCCCAAAATGATCTAACAATTTTAAATATCTATGCCCCAAATATGGGAGCAGCCAATTACATAAGAAAACTATTAATCAAGATAAAGAGTCATATTGATACGAATACATTAATAGTACGAGATTTTAACTTGCCTCTCTCCATAATAGACAGATCATCGAAGCAGAAAGTCAATAAAGAATCAATAAAGAAACAAGAGCATTGAATGACACATTGGACCAGATGGACCTCATAGATATATACAGAACATTCCACCCTAAAACAGCAGAATACTCATTCTTCTCAAGTGCACATGTAACCTTCTTCAGAATAGACCACATACTGGGTCACAAATCAGTAATCAACTGATACCAAAAGACTGAGATTATTCCCTGCATATTCTCAGAACAATGCTTTGAAACTGGAGCCCAATCACACGGAAAAGTTTGGAAGGAACTCAAACACCTGGAAGCTAAATAAAACATTGCTTAATAATGCTTGGATCAACCAAGAGATCAAAGAAGAACTTCAAGAATTTATGGAAACCAATGAGAATGAAGACACTTTGGTCCAAAGCCTATGGGATACAGCAAAGGTGGTCCTAAGGGGGAAATATATAGCCATCCAAGACTCCCTCAAAAAAATGGAAAAATCCAGAATGTACCAGCTGTCTCTACAACTTAAAGAACTGGAGAATCAACAACACATCCAAACAACTCCACACATAAGAAGGAAAATAATCAAGAATAGAGCAGAGATCAATGAGGTAGAAACTAGAGATATAGAAGGACGTATCAATGAAACTAGAAGCTGTTTTATAGTTGTTGTTCTTTTTTTTTTTTTTGAGAGAGAATCAATAAGACTAATAGACTATTGGCCACACTAATCCAAAAGAAAAGAGAGAAAGCTCAAATTAATAAAATTATGAATGAAAAGGGAGAGATCACAACTAACACCAAGGAAGTAGAAACAATCATCAGAAGTTATTATCGACAGGTATGCCAATAAGTTAAGCAACCTAGGTGAAATGGGTGTATTTCTGGAAAACTATAAACTCCCAAATTGAACCAGGAAGAAATTAACAAACCGAATAGACAGATATCTAGTGAGGAGATTGAAGCAGTGATCAAAAACCTCCCAAAAAACAAGAGCCCAGGCCCTGACGGATTCCCTGGGGAATCCTAACAAACTTTCAAAGAAGAAATAACACCTATTCTCCTGAAGCTGTTTCAAAAAATTGAAGCAGAAGAAAACTTTCAGACTCTGTTTATGAAGCCAGCATTCCCCTGATCCCAAAACCAGGCGAAGACCCCACCAAAAAGGAGAATTTCAGACAAAGATTCCTGATGAATATGGATGCTAAGATTCTCAAGAAGATCCTAGCAAACAGGATCCAACAGCACATTAAAAAGATTATCCACCATGACAAGGTGGGATTCATCCTTGGGTTACAAGGATGGTTCGACTTTCACAAATTAATCAATGTGATAGAAAAAAACAATAAGAGAAGAGAGAAGAACCACATGGTCCTCTCAATTGATGCAGAAAAAGCATTTGACAAAATCCAGCATCCGTTCCTGATTAAAACGCTTCAAAGTATAGGGATAGGGGGAATAATTCTGAACTTCGTAATATCTATCTATGAAAGACCCACAGCAAATATCATCCTCAATGGGAAAAAGCTCGCAATTTTCCCATTGAGATCAGGAACACGACGAGGATGCCCACTCTCACCACTCTTGTTCAACATAGTATTAGAAGTCCTAGCAACAGCAATCAGACAACAAACAGAAATAAAAGATATCCAGATTGGCAACGAAGAAGTCAAACTCTCTCTCTTCGCAGCTGACATGATTCTTTACATGGGAAACCAAGAAAACTCCACCCCCAAACTACTAGACCTCATACAGCAATTCAGTAACGTGGCAGGATACAAAGTCAATGTACAGAAATCAGTGGCTTTCTTATACACTAACAATGAAAATACAGAAAGGGAAATTAGAGAATTGATTCCATTTACTATAGCTCCAGGAACCATAAGATACCTGGGAATATACCTAACAAAAAGGTAAAGGATTGATACTCGAGGAACTACAGAACACTCATGAAAGAAATTGAAGAAGGCACAAAAAGATTGAAGACCATTCCATGCTCTTGGATCAGAAGAATAAACATTGTTAAAATGTCTATACTGCCTACAGCAATCTATACCTTTAATGCCATTCTGATCAAAATTCCACCAGTATTCTTTAAAGAGCTGGGACAATTAATCCTAAAATTTGTATGGAATCAGAAGAGACCCCGAATCGCTGAGGAAATGTTGAAAAAGAAAAACAAAAATGGGGGCATCATGTTAACTGATTTCAAGCTTTACTGCAAAGCTGTGATCACCAATTCAGCATTGTACTGACATAAAAACAGACACATAGATCAGTGGGACAGAGTAGAGAGCCCAGATATGGACACTCATCTCTGGTCAAATAATCTTTGACAAAGCAGAAAAAAATATACAGTGGAAAAAGGACCATCTCTTCAATAAATGGTGCTGGGAAAATTGGACAGCTACATGTAGAAGAATGAAACTTGACCATTCCCTTACACCGTACACAAAGATAAACTCTAAATGGATAAAACACCTCAACGTGAGACAGGAATCCGTTCAGAATCCTAGAGGAGAACATAGGCAGTAACCACTTTGACATCAGCCACAGCAACTTCTTTCAAGATATGTCTCCAAAGGCAAAGGAAACAAAAGTGAAAATGAACTTTTGGGACTTCATCAAGATCAAAACTTCTGCACAACAAAGGAAACAGTCAACAAAACAAAGAAGCAACCCATGGGAGAAGATATTTGCAAATGACAGTACAGGCAAAAGGTTGATACACAGGATCTATAAAGAACTTCTCAAACTCAACATACGCAAAACAGATAATTGTGTCAAAAAATGGGCAGAAGATGTGAACAGACACTTCTCCAATGAAGACATACAAATGGCTAACAAACATGAAAAAAATGTTCATCATCACTAGCCATCAGGGATATTCAAATCCAAACCACACGGATATACCACCTTACACCAGTTAGAATGGCCAAAATTAGCAAGACAGTAAACAACGTGTGTTGAAAGGATGTGGAGAAAGGGGAACCCTCTTACACTACTGGTGGGAATGCAAGTTGGGATAGCCACTTTGGAGAACAGTGTGGAGATTCCTTAAGAAATTAAAAATAGAGCTTCCCTGTGACCCTGCAATTGCACTACTGGGTATTTACCCCAAAGATACAGATGTAGTGAAAAGAAGGGCCATCTGTACCCCAAAGTTTATAGCAGCAATAGCCACGGTCGTCAAAATGTGGAAAGAACCAAGATGCCCTTCAACGGATGAATGGATAAGGAAGATGTGGTCCATATACACTATGGAGTATTATGCCTCCATCAGAAAGGATGAATACCCAACTTTTGTAGCAACATGGACGGGACTGGAAGAGATTATGCTGAGTGAAGTCAAGCGGAGAGAGTCAAGTATCATATGGTTTCACTTATTTGTGGAGCCTAACAAATAATATGGAGGACATGGGGAGATGGAGAGGAGAAGGGAGTTGAGGGAAATCGGAAGGGGAGGTGAACCATGAGAGACTATGGACTCTGAAAAAGCACCTGAGGGTTTTGAAGGTGCAGGGGGTGGGAGGTTGGGGGAACCCGGTGGTGGGTATTAGGGAGGGCATGGATTGCATGGAGCACTTGGGTGTAGTACAAAAACAATGAATACTGTTATGCTGAAAAGAAATTTAAAATAAAAAACCACTATAAATTTTGGTAAGTATTTTGGTGATATGCCCTTCTTGATGTAACTTCATATATCCAAGCAAACATTAACTAGCAGATATTGTAACCCAAAAAAAGATCATAATAAACATGTTATGTGGTTTTTCCTGTTAAAGTATTAAAACAGAAAGAGAACTGGGTTTAAATGGTTCTAATGCCTTGGCAGCCAGCAGAAGGAAACAAACCTAAGCCAAAGTCAATTTCTGCACTGACCTCAAAGTCAAGAAATTGCAACTTAAGAATGACCAATCACAAACACTTAAGTAGGCTTTACTAACCATTTAAGTTATTGCCTATCAAATAACATCCTTGCTTTGCTCTGTGTCTTCTTCTGAAACATATTTCCCATGATCCTATCCACAGAGCACTACAAATGACATTTGTTTAGTACCGTCTGATATGAATCATTTTACTCACGTAAAATATGGAAAATCTTAATGTGCTTCAGTTTTTCTTTTTTAAACATTATTGGTTTATTTATTTATTACATTCCAGTGTAGCCGATATAGGGTGCTATATTAGTTTCAGGTATACTATGTAGTGATTCAAGAATTCTGTACATAAGTAAGTGCTCATCATGGTAAGTGCACTCTTCATCCCCAACACCTGTTTCACCCATCCCTCACCCACCTCTTGTCCGGTAACCATCAGTGTGTTCTCTGTAGTGTAGTTAAGAGTGGGTTTCGGGTTGTGGGTTTTTTTTGGGGGGGTGCTGTTTTGGTCTCATTTTTTTCTCTGTTGTTTTATTTCTTAAATTCCCCATATCTGTGAGATTTTACTTTCTTTCACTTTAGGTAAATTCCTCATATCTGTGAGATTTTACTTTCTTTCACTTTAGGTAAATCCATGCTTTGAAAAATGTCAAGATTCATTCTTCTTTATGGCTGAGTAACATTCTATTTTGTGTGTGTATATATATAAATATATATATATATATTTATATATATATATGTGTGTATATTTATAAATATATATATATTTGAATGTTACTCATATATATATTTAATTTAATATTTTTAATTTAATATATTTAATTTAATAATATATATACACACAATAGAATGTTACTCATATATATATTTAATTACATATATTCAATATTTATACATAGGCATAATATATTATATATTATACATGTGTGAGGATATACTGCATCTTCCCTATCCATTCACCAATCAATGGACACTTGGGTTCCTTCTACATCTTGACTATTATAAATAATGCTGTAGTAAACATAGGGATGCATTTGTTTCTCTTTTAACATCCATTTATATGTTGTAGACAAAAGTATGCCAGAAATAAGCTATATTGTGAATGTGTCAATATTCCAGGTACTATCTTAAGTGTTCTGCATGGATAATATGTTATTCATCATGATAACACTAAGATGTAGGTTTTATACTTATCCCAGTTACAGATCAAAATAGAGGACAAGATAATCCCTCAGAAATAGAGAAAATAAAACTAGTTTCATTAAAAAGTTTACAGATTTTGTTGTCATTAAAAATTATACACATTAAGATTTTTAACAACTTTATATTTTTTAAAGCTTTTATTTAAACCCTAGTTAGTTAACATACAGTGTAATAATAGTTTTGGGTGTACAATATAGTGATTCACCACTTCCATACCTCATTTGGTGTTCATCATCACAAGTGCACTCCTTAATCCCTATCACCTATTTCACCCAGCCCTCCACGACCTCCCCTTTGGCAACCCTTGGTGTGTTCTCAGGAGTTAAGGTTCTGTCTCTTGGTTTGCCTCTCCCTCTCTCTTTTTCCCCCTATTGCTCATTTGTTTTGTTTCTCGAATTACACATTTGAGTGAAATCTTAGAAGTGTCTTTCTCTGACTGACTTATTTTCCCCAGCATAATACTCTAGCTCCATCCATGTCATTGCAATTATCAAGACTTCATTTTTTAATTTTTAAATTTTTAATCGCCAAGTTCCATATATATGTATGTATATATACATATATATATATATATGAACTGTATGTATGCATATACATATATAAGTATGTATGTATGTATACATATATATATATAAATATATACACACACACATATGTACATATGTCATGAATTTGCCATGAATATTGGGGTGTATTTATCTTTTTGAATAAGTGTTTTTGTATTCTTTGGATGAATACAAAATACAATTGCTGGATTATAGAATAGTTCTATTTTGAACTTTGTAAGGGATCTCCATACTGTTTTCTATATGGGCTGCTCCAGGGTAAGAGTGTTCCTTTCCTCTTCATTCTCATTAACCCCCGTTGTTTCCTGTGTTGTTAATTTTCGTCATCCTAACAGGTGTGAGGTAGAATCTCATTGTAGCTTTGACTTGTATTTCCTTGATGATGGGTGTTTTGAGCATCTCTTCATGTGTCTCTTAGCCATCTGGGTGTCCTCTTTGGGAAAATGACTGCTCAGATCTTCCGCTAAATCTTTTTCTTTTTTAAAGATTTTTTATTTATTTATTGTCAGAGAGAGAGCACAAGCAGGCAGAGTCGCAGGCAGAGGCAGAGAGAGAAAGCAGGCTCCCTGCTGGACAAGGAGCCTGATGCGGGACTTGATCCCAGGACCAGGGATCATGACCTGAGCTGAAGGCAGCAGCGTAACCAACTGAGCCACCCAGGCGTCCCTCTTCTGCCCATTCTTAACAGGATTTTTTGTTTGTGTGTGTGTGTGTGTGTGTCTGTGTGTGTGTGTGAGTTTGATAACTTCTGCATAGATTTTGGAGACTAATATATATGTATATGCATGTACATATACATGTACATATACATATACATGTACATATATACATATACATGTATATATGTGTGTGTATATATATATATACACACACACACACACACATATATCTCAAATTCTCTTTACTCATTCTTTTTTCAAAGGACGTCGAGGCTCTGCCTATAGTTTGGGTATTATTGTGGACATTACTGCTATGAACACTGGCGTGCATATGCCCATTCAAATCATTATGTTTTTACCTCTTGGGTAAATACAGAAGTGATACTGATGGGTCATATGGTAGCTCTATTTTTCATTTTTTCAGGAACCTCCATACTGTTTTCCAGAGTGGCTGCACAGTTTGCATTCCCACTGGCAGTGTAAGATGGTTCCCCTTTCTCTGCATCCTGGCCAACATGGATTGTTTCCTGACTTGCTAATTTTAGCTGTTCTGCCTGTAGGGTGGAATCTCATTGTGGTTTTGATTTATACTCCCCTGATGCTCAGTGATGTTGAGCATTTCTTTCATGTATCCATTAGCCATTTCTATGTCCTCTCTGAGAAATATTTGTTCATGTCTTCTGACCGTTTCTTGACTGGATTTTTTGGTTTCTTAGGTGTTGAGTTTCACAAGTTCTTTACAGATTTTGGATGCTACCCCTTTATCTATAGAACATTTGCAACTCTCTTTTCCCATTCCATAGGTAGGCTATTAGTTTTTTTGACTGTTTCCTTTACTATAAAAAAGCTTGTTACTTTCCAATGTTTCAATACTTAATTTTTGCTTTTGTTTCCCTTGTTTCTGGAGATGTGTTAGCAAGAATTTGTTATGGTCTAGGTCAAAGAGGTTGCTGGCTATGTTATTCCCTAGGATTTTGATGGATTCCACATTGACATTTAGGTTCTCTCACCAATTTGGGGTTAATTTTTGTGTATGGTGTAGGAAATTGGCCTAGCGTCATTCTTCTTCATGTTGTTGTCCAGTTTTCCTATCAACATTTCTTGAAGAGATTGTCTTTTTTTTCTGTCTGATTGTCTTTCCTGCTTTGCCAAAGACTGGTTGACCATAGAATTGAAGATCTATTTGGGGGCTCTCAATTCTGTTCCATTGATCAATGTGCCTGTTTATGCCAGTAACATAGAGTCATGCTGATGACAGCTTTGGGATATAGCTGGAGGTCTGGGATTATGATGTCTCAAGGTTTTGTTTCCTTTTCAACATCACTTTGATGATTCAGAAACTTTTCTGGTCCAATACAAATTTTAAGGTTGTTTGTTCCAGCTCTGTTAAAAAAAAAAAAAAAAAAAAAAGTTGATCTTATTTAAATAGGGATTGCATTGACTGTGAGATTGGTTTGGGTAGTGTAGATTTTATAACAATACTTGTTCTTGGAATGTTTTTCTATTTCTTTGGAATGTTTTTCCATTTCTTTGTATCTTCTTCAGTTTCTTTCATAAGTGTTCTATAGTTTTCACAGTAAAGATTCTTTGCCTCTTTGGTTGCGTTTATTCCTTGTTATTTTATTATTTTTGGTGCCATCGCAAAGGAATTAATTATTTGATTTCCATTTCCTCTGCCCAATTTTTATTGTGTAGAAATGCAACTGACTTTTGCACATTGATTTTGTATCCTGTGACATTGCTGAATTCCTGTAAGAGTCCTGTTTCCTATGTCATTTTTTTATTGTAGTCTTTTCGGTTTTCTACATAGGCTTTCATGTCATTGGCAAAGAGTGAGAGTTTCATTTCTTCCCTGCCAATTTTTATGACTTTTACTTCTTTTTGTTGTCTTATTTCTGAGACTAGGCCTTCCACTCCTGAACTGAACAACAGTGGTGATAGTGGACATCATTATCATGTTTCTGACCTTAGTTGAAAAGCTTTCAGGTTTTCCCTGTTGAGGATGATGCTCACTGTGGAGTTTTTGTGTATGGGTTTCATGATACTGAGGTCCGCTCTCTTTCCCCTCCCTGGAAGAGAATTTTTATTAAGAAAGGGTGCTGCAGTTTGTCAAATGGTATTTCTGCATCTATTGAGAGTATCCCATGGTTCTTGTCCTTTCTTTTTATTAATGTGGTGTATCACACTGATTGATTTGCGGATGTTGAACCACAGTTCAGCCAAAGAATAAATCCCACTTGGTCCTGGGGAGTAATCCTTTTAATGGACTTTTGGATCATATGGGCTAGTATCGTGTTGAGAGTTTTTGAGTCCATTCATCAGGGATATTGGTTTGCAATCCTTTTTAGGGGGATCTTGATCTGGATTTGGGATTAGGGATGCTGGCCTCATAGAATGAGTATGGAAGTTTTACTTCCATTTCTATTTTTTTTTTTTTGAAGAGTTTTAGAAGAATACATGTTAATTCTTCTTTATTCTTTAATGTAATTTTAATGTAATTAATTTTATTTTATTTTACTTTTTCAGTGTCCCAAGATTCATTGTTTATGCAACACATCCAGTGCTCCATGCAATACGTGCCCTCCACAATACCCACCACCAGGCTCACCTAACACCCACTTCTGTCCCCTCCAAAACCCTCAGCTTGTTTCTCAGAGTCCACAGTCTCTCATGCTTCCTCTCCCTCTCCGATTTCCCTCAACTCCCTTCTCCTCTCCATCTCTCCATGTCCTCCATGTTATTTCTTAATCACCACAAATAAGTGAAACCATATGATAATTGACTCTCTGTGCTTGACTTATTTCACTCAGCATAATATGTATAAAATATAATATCGTTGTGAGGAGAGAGAGAGTTTGACTTCTTTGCCGATTTGCATACATTTTATGTCTTTTTGTTGTCTGATTTGCTGTTGCTAGTACTTCCAAGACTATGCTGAATAATAGCGGTTTGAGTGGACATCTTTGTTGTGTTCCTGATCTCAAAGGGAAGGTTGTCAGCTTCTCCCCATTGAGAATGATACTCGCTGTGGGTTTTTCTTTTTTTTTCTTTTTTTTAAAGATTTTATTTATTTATTTGACAGAGATCACAAGTAGGCAGAGGCAGGCAGAGAGAGAGAGGAAGGGGAGCAGGCTTCCTGCTGCGCAGAGAGCCCAATGCGGGGCTCGATCCCAGAACCCCAAGATCATGACCTGAGCCGCAGGCAGAGGCTTCAACCCACTGAGCCACCCAGGCGCCCTGTCTGTGGGTTTTTCATAGTCAGATTTTATGAAGCTGTGGCATGTTCCCTCATTCCCTATGCTTTGCAGAGTTTTAGTTAGGAACAGATACTATATTTTGTCAAATGCTTTTTCTGCATCCATTTAGAGGATCATGTATGTCGTCTTTCTCCTCGTATTGATTTGTCCTATCACATTGATTGATTTGTGAATGTTGAACATCCTTTGCATCCCAGGGATAAATCCCACCTGGTCCTAGTGGATAATCTCTTTTAATATACTGTTAGATCCTATTAGCCAGGATCTTGTTGAGAATCCTGGCCTCCTTTCCATCTCGGTTATTGGTCTGAACTTCTCCTTTTTTAGGGTCTTTGCCTGGTTTAGGAATCTGGATAATGATGGGTCCATAGAAAGAGTCTGAGCATTTCCTTCTCTTTCTATTTTTGGAAACACCTTTAGTAGTATTTTTTTCTTCTTTGAATACTTGGTAGAATTACCCAGGAAATCTGTCAGGACCTAGGCTCTTGTTTTTTTGGGGAGTGGGTTGGCGGTTTTGATCACTGCTTCAATCTCGTTACTAGGTTTTAGTCTATTCAGGGTTGTCTGTTTCTTCCTCTGTCAATCTTGGAAGTTTATAGGTTTCCAGGAATGCATCCATTTCTTTTAGGTTGTTTAACTTATTGGCATACAACTGTTGATAACAATTTCTGATGATAATTTCAACTTCCTTGGTGTTAGTCATGATAATTGTCTTCCATTCATAAGTTTATGAATTAGGGTCCTCTCTCTTTTCTTTTGAATGAGTCTGCCCAGTGGTTTTATATCTTTGATTCTTTTGAAGAAACAGCTTCTAGTTTTATTGATGTGTTCTACTGAATCTCTAGTTTTTAAATCATTGATCTCTGTTCTAATATTGATTATTTACCTTCTTGGGCATGTAGTTGGCTTAATTTGCTGTTGATTTTCCTGTTCTTTAAGGTGTAAAGAGAGATGGTGTATTCTGGATTTTTCAATGTTTTTGAGGTAGGCTTGGATGGCTATGTGTTTCACCCTTAGCACCGCCTTTGCAGTATCCCATAGGTTTTGGACTGAAGTGTCTTCATTCTCATTGGTTTCCATGAATTTTTTAAGTGCTTCATTGATTTCTTGATTGGTCCAAACATTCTTGAGCAGGGTTATCATTAACTTCCAGGTGTTTGAATTCCTTCCAAAGTTTGCCTTGTGGTTGAGCTCCAGTTTCAAAGCATTGTGATCTGAGAATATTCAGGGAATAATCTCAATCTTTTGGTATCAGTTGAGACCTGATTTGTGTCTCAGTATGTGGTCTATTCTGGAGAGTTCCATGTGTGCTCAAGAAGAATAAGTATTCTGGTTTTTTTTAGGGTGGAATGTTCTGTATATATCTATGAGGTCATCTGGTCCAATGTGTCATTCAAAGTTCTTGTTTCATTATTGCTTTTCTGCATGGGTGATCTGTCTATTGCTGAGAATGGCATGTTAAGATCCCCTTTTATTAATGTTTTTGTATCCATATGACTTTTTATCTTGTTTGACAGCTGGATTTTGTAGATGACTGCTCCTATATTAAGAGCATAGATATTTACAATTGTTATAACTTCTTGGTGGATAGACCCTTTCAGAATCATGTAATGTCCTTTATTTCTGACTATAGCCCTTTGCTTACAATCTAATTTATCATATATGAGAATCTCTACCCCAGGTTCTTTTGAGTTCCGTTAGTATTAAAGATGCTTCTCCATCCCTTCACTATCAGTCTGGATGTATCTTTAGGTTCCAAATGTGTCTCGTTTAGACAGTATGTGGATGTGTCCTGTCATTTAATCCTATCCACAACCCATTGCCATTTCATGGGAGCATTTATATTATTCACATTGAAAGTAATTATTAAAAGATTCATTTTTATTGACATCATGGTGCCTTGTAAGTCCTTGTTTCTATAAATTGTTTCTATAAATTTCTGTTCTATGTCATTCTTGGGCTCTACTTATGTTATAGACCACCACCCCCTTAATGTTTCTTTTAGTGCTGGCGTGGTGGCCACATAGTCTTTTAAATATTTCCAGTCTTGGAAGCTCTTTATCTCTCCATTCATTTTGAATGTCTACTTTGCTAGATAAAATATTCTTGGCTGAATGCTCTTTTCATTTGGTGCTGTGATATGTCTTGCAGCCCTTTTTGTCTTTCCAGGTTTCTGTGGACAATTCTGACGTTATTCCGATGGACCATCCTCTGTACGTTAGGAATCTCTTCCCGCTGGCTGCCCTTAGGACCTCATGTCTAAAATTATGATTCATGAGCTTTGCAATTAAGTGTCTGGCGGTCTTTCTAGATTCAATGATCTTGGTGGATATCCTTTCTGCCTGTAGGACATAAACCCTTGTTCCATTCCCCAGACTGGGGAAATTTTCATCCAGAAATTTTCAGCTATGTCTTTTAATTTTATCTCTTTCTTCACCCCTTCAGGATTCCCAATAATTCTGACGTTAGAATGTTTCATGGCATCACTTATTTCCCTAATTCTGTTTTCATGGTTTCTAAGCTGTTGGTGTCAGGCCTCCTTCTGATATGTCTTTGCCATCAGTTCGTCTTCTAGATCACTAATTCTACCTTCTGCCTTAGCACCCTAGCTGTTAAGAGTATTTAGATTAGATTGGATCTCATTGATAGCCTTTTTAACTTCTGCCAGATTGGCTCACTTCCACCCTTAGAGATTCTATGTTGTCAGTCATGGTTTTCTCCAACCTAGACATTGCCTGGATAACTGTTACATTGAATTCCCTTTCTAGCATACTGTTTATATCCATATCCAATAGTTCTATGGGAGAGGGCACAGTCTCTGATTTTTTCCTCTGTTGGGTGTCCCTCCTCCTAGTCATTTTGGTGAGAGGTGTTTGAGGGGATGTATCAACCATGATCCAGGCAGGTTGCACTCTGGAAAATTTCAGAGTAATCAGAAGTCACCAAGAAAAAAGGAAGAAAAAAAGAAAAAAAGAAGAAAGAAGAAAGAAAGAGAAAAATAAGAAAGTGAAAATCCAGCTAAAATGAGCTCCAAAAGTAGATTTATGAGGTACATAAAAATGAACAAGAAAAAGGCTGACAAAAGTAAATGATGGTAAAAAAAAAATGGAGAGTCCAGCCTAAATGCACCCCAAGATTAAGATATATAATACCACAGCAAAAACAAATACACAGAAACACTGGCAGAAGAATAAGATGAGAGGGTGGTTATTTATCCTCTATATGTGCAAGGAAGGTTATTTTGGTTCTTTCTGGGTGTATGTTGATATCTTTGTTAAAAGACTCAACTTTCCAGAGATAATGGAAAATTAAAACTGGTTTATATGTAAGGAGTAGTATAGAATAGGGAAAAAGGATTAGTTTGAAGCTTATATCTATATCTATCTATAGCTATAGCTGTAGCTATGTCATCTATATCTATATCATATACATCTCTCTCTATGTGTATATATATATATATATATATATATATATATATATATATATTTAAAAGAAGAACAGAGATGCAAAAGAAAAAGAAAAGAAAAGAAATAGAAACACAGGTATATGTGTAAAAAATTT
The DNA here is from genome assembly GCA_020311275.1 of Eira barbara. Lineage (NCBI taxonomy): Eukaryota > Metazoa > Chordata > Mammalia > Carnivora > Mustelidae > Eira > Eira barbara. The sequence continues at coordinate 91,884 of JAHRIG010007510.1, read as the reverse complement.
CAAATTAAAAATTATTATGGAATATGTTGTATTAAACCTCTAGTTGTATGGTAAGTAGGTTAAAAAAATAAAAGAACAAGAATCGTGAGAATGAATTAAAAAATTGTATCCATGAAATATACAGGTTTTAGGGCAATATCCAGAGCTTAATATATTCTTTTTCCCTGATATTGGGGCTTTACAATTTCATGGGAACCCTTGAATGTCCTCTCCTTCATTTAGTTTTTCTTCTGGGGCAAGGGCCTGCAGGTTTTTAAGGGGCCAGGCTCTGTGGAAACCAGTTTTCCAGGTTTCTATTCTCTGGAGGTTTTGTTCTTTGGCAGTGTTTGGCTGCATTTCAGAAGGTCGGAGCAAAGAAAGAATTCGTTTACACCCAGACCTCTGCTTCAGAGAGAAGACTCAGACTGTTCCCCCTGGGTGGTTCACAACACATAGACTCCCCTCTGAAAACACCCTTGAACAGCGCAACCTACCACAGGTGGTGTGCATGACCCCAGCCACAGTCCCGGTGGTCACCTGAGGCCCCCGGTTGACTGCACTTCAATGTCACTAAACTGAGAGCAATATTGGTCCAGGGAGCCCACTTCCAGTGACTGTCTTTGCAGGACTGCTGTCTGGAGTTCAGGACGACCAGGTATACTCAGGCCCGGTGGTGGCACAGTTTGTGGAAGGCTACCTCCAGGGAATCCTGACCAGATATCATGCCAGGTTCTCTCAGGCACAGGCTGGGAGGATTCCCAGAATGTGGCTGGTCATGAAATGCTGAGGTCCTAGAGATCACCTTGGCGCCCAAAACAGGTTCTCAAGTAGGGGTAATAGAGCGCCCAGCCAAGCGGTAGTGCAAGAGACAGTAAACCCTGGGCAAAGGGACCACAGACTGAGGCCCTGCCTACATTCCCAGGATGGCCACACTCATCAGACACCACTGGTGTCCACCTCTGTCAGAAAGAGTCTGGCATTGTTTGGTCAATTTCACCAGTTGCCTCTTAAGATCTTTTGCTCTTTTTGAGTACTTTTATTTTATTTATTTATTTTTTAAAATTTCTATTCAGTGTAACAATATTCATTGTTTTTGCACCATACCCAGTGCTCCATGCAATATGTACCCTCCTTAATACCCACAACCTGGCTCCCCCAACCTCCCATCCCCCACCCCTTTAAAACCCTCAGGTTTTTTCCCAGACTCCATAGTTTCTAATGGTTCACCTCCCTTTCCAATTTCCCTCAACTCCCTTCTCCTCTCCATCTCCCCATGTCCTCTATGTTATTTGTTATGCTCCACAAATAAGTGAAACCATATGATACTTGACTCTCTCTGCTTGACTTACTTCACTTAGCATAATCTCTTCCAGTCCCATCCAGGTTGCTACAAAAGTTGGGTATTCATCCTTTCTGATGGAGGCCTAATACTCCATAGTGTATATAGACCACATCTTCCTTATCCATTCGTCCGTTGAAGGGCATCTAGGTTCTTTCCACAGTTTGGCAACCATGGCCATTGCTGCTATAATCATGGGGGTACAGATGGCCCTTCTTTTCACTACATCTGTATCTTTGCGGTAAATACCCAATAGTGCAGTTGCTGGTTCATAGGGAAGCTCTATTTTTAATTTCTTGAGGAATCTCCACACTGTTCTACAACATGGCTGCACCAACTTGCATTCACACCAACAGTGTAAGAAGGTTCTCCTTTCTCCACATCCTCTCCAACACATGTTGTTTCATGTCTTGCTAATTTTGGCCATTCTAACTGGTGTTAAGTTGGTATCTCAGTGTGGTTTTAATTTGAATCTCCCTAATGGCTAGTGATGATGAACATTTTCTCATGTATCTGATAGCCATTTGTATGTCTTCATTGGAGAAGTGTCTGTTCATATCTTCTGCCCGTTTTTTTGATACGATTATCTGTTTTGTGTGTGTTGAGTTTGAGAAGTTCTTTATAGATCCTGGATATCAACCTTTTGTCCGTACTGTCATTTGCAATTATCTTCTCCCATTGCGTGGGTACATTTAAACAGACTCCAAGTTAATGCTGGTCCCGAGTCACAGAGCACTTTTGTAATGAGGTATTACTGTCCAAAGGTTTGGTTCTGGTGGCTCCCTCTGCCTTCAATTTATCCTCCAATATCAGTGTGAGTGCTCCCACTCTGCTTTAGCTCTCCATTGATATCTTCTGCACCACAGAGATCCAGAAGTCTATCATCATACATCTCAGGCTAATTTCCTGGGGTTTCAGAATGTTCTGGTATATATTTAGCTCACATTAGGGGACCAGTTGAAACAGTGGCTACTACTTCTCCATGATCTTCCCCATCCTCCACCAGATAATCGGTCCTTTCTCTTTTCTTTTGGAAAAGTCTGGCCAGTGGTTTATCGATATCATTAATTCTTTCAGAGAACCCTCTTCTAGTTTTGTTGATATGTACTACTCTAATTCTGGTTTCTAATTCATTGAACTCTTCTTGTCCATGGCTTAGGCTCAATTTTTGGTTGATTCTCCAGTTCTTTAAGGCATAGAGATAGTTTGTGAATTCAGGATTTTTTTTTCTTTTGAGCGAGTCTTAGATGGCTATGTGTTTTCCCCCGAGGATCCACGTTTTTATATCCCATAGGTTTTGTACTGATGTGTTTTCATTCTCATTGGTTTCCATGAATTTTAGAAATTCTTTTTGGTTTCCTGGTTGACCCAACATTCTTTAGCAGGATGGTCTTTAGCTTCCAAGTGTTTTATTTCCTTCCAAACTTTTTTTCTTGTTGTGAGATCCATTTTCAAAGCACCATGGTCTGAGAATATGCAGGCAATAATCTCAGTCTTTTGGTATCAGTGGAGACCTGATTTGTGACCTAATAGGTGGTCTATTCTGGAGAAAGTTCCATATGCACTCTTGAAGAATGTGTATCCTGTTGTCTTTAGGGTGAATGATCTGCATATCTATGAGGTCCATCTGGTCCTTCTGGTCCAGTGTGTCATTCAAAGCTCTAGTTTATTTGATGAATTTCTGCTCAGATGATCTGTCCATTGCTGAGAATGGAGTGTTGAGGTCTCTCACTATTACTGTGTTATTATCAATATATCTCTTTAATTTGGTTAACAACTGGATTCTGCAGTTGGCTACTCCAATATTGTAGGCATAGATATTTACAATTGTTAGATCTTTTTGTTGGATACACCCTTTCAGGATGATATGGTGCCCTTCTGAATGGCTAACTACAGATTTTAGCTTAAAATCTAATTTGTCTGATATGAGAATTTCTACCCTAGCGGGTTTTTTTTGTTTGTTTTTTTGTTTTTTGGTTTTTTTTAGGTCTGTTGACATGAATGTTGTTACTCCATCCCTTCACTTTTACTCTGCATGTATCGTTCAATTCAAAATTAGTCTCTTGGGGGTATAGCTCAGTGGTAGAGCTTTTGACTGCAAAATGAGTCTCTTATACACAGCGTGTGAAGGGTCCTGTCTTTTTATCCAAACTTCAAAACCATGCCATTTTTATGGGAGCATTTAGGCCATTCCCATTTAGAGTGATTATTGAAATATATGATTTCATTCTCACTGTGTTGCCTGTGAAGTCCAGTTTCTATAGATTGTCTCTATATATTTCTTTTCAGTATCGCTCTTGGGGTCCTTCTCTTTAATATGACTCCCACCCCCCTTAATATTTTTTGCAGGTCGTGCTTGGTGGTCACATATTCTTTCAGTTCCTGCTGGTCCTGTAAGCTCCTTATCTCTCTATCTGTTCTGAAGGCAGCCTTGTCAGATCAAGAAAATGTGGGTGTATGTTCCTCTCATTTAGTGCCCTCTATAAGTCTTTGTAGCCCTTTCTCACTTGCTGGGTCTCCGTGGACAGGCCCGATGTTATTCTGATGTTGCTCCCTTTGTACCTAAGGAATTCTCTTCCCTCTAGCTGCCCTTACGATGGTTTCTTGGTTCTAAGATTTGGGAGTTTTACTATGGGATGCCAGGGAGTTTTTCTGTTCCTCTTCATTTGGGATGGGTCCTCTGCCTCTAGGACAGGAACTCTCATTTCATTCCCTGGGTTAGGGAAGTTCTCAATGGTGGTTTACTCTGTTATATCTTCTAGTCCTCTCTCTCCCAACCTCTTCAGGGATATCAATAATTCTGATATTGGAATGTTCATGGCATCATTTATTTATCTAAATCTGTTTTCATGGGTTTTGAGCTGTTTGTTCTAAACCTGCTCCTTTTCTTTTTTTACTATCATTTTGTCTTCTAGATTGTCTTATAGACCACTAATTTATTCTTCTGCCTAATTTACCCTAGATGTTGGGATATTAGATTAGATTGTATCTCATTGAGATCATTTTTAACTTCTGCCAGTTCAACTCTCATTTAGGCCCTTAGGGAATCTATGTTGCCATTAAATATTTTATGCATCCTAGTTATTTTCTGAATCACTGTTATTCTGTAGTCTATTTCTGACATCTTGCTTATATTCATATGTATTTGTTCGGTGGCAAAAGTCACAGTTTCTGAGTTTTTCCTATGTTGAGGATTACTTTTATGAGTCATTCTGTTGAGGGGTGGTTGAGGGAGTGTGCAGAGTACAGATTGCTGACCACAGCCCAATCAAAATGCACCTGTTTTATAGGTACCTTTGGTTTGTTGACCTCTTGTTCTTCCAGCCTGTCCTCTGCCATGGTGTTGCTCAGGCAATCCCGTTTGGGTAGAGATGCCCTGTTTCCTGTGGCGGGGAGGTTTGTGACCAAGGAAAACTGGTTTTGGAGGATTTTGTTCTCTGGTGACTTTCTCTGGTGCATTTCCACAACACCCCCCCCCCCCATGGGTAAGAACAGAAGTGACCTTCTCTAAACCTCTGTCTCGGAACAGAGATATCACATTCTGCCCAGTCACTGAGCTCTGCCTGCCACAGTGTCCCTCTTTCCGTCTGTGATGCCAAAAACTACAGCACCCTGTGGTGTGTGCCCCACTGCAGCATACCCAGCCCTCACTTCCAGGTTGAGGACATCTCTGCCCTTTGTGCTTCTAGAACTGCATGTCATCCCCAGTTTGCGTGTGTGCCCCCACACCTGCAGGTCTCAGTGTGTGGTAGCTCCCCCAAATAGTTTCCCTGCTATACTGGTCTGCAAGTCTGTGCCAGGTCCCCAGCGGTGGAGGCATTTGAGGTCCAATGGTTCCCTAAGCCTAACATTTATCTTCAATATTCACCCACAATAGCATGGTTCTTCCCACCCCCAAACACCAACTTAAAGAACATCCAGCAGCGATATTCTTTTTTAGAGATCCGATCTATCTTCTTACACCCCAGGCTGATTTTGTAGGTTCTGAATGGACAGATAGCTATCCAGCCCATTTTAGGGGACTGGTTGAAATAGGGCCCCCCCCTCCTCTGTGACCTTTGCCCATTTGACCATTCTTTAACAGGATATTCTTTAACTACCACGTGTGATCTCCCCACTTTTTTTTTCTTGCTGTTGACTTTATGTTTTATAGCACTGTGTTCTAAAAACATGCATATTTTGTTCTCAAATTTTTATACTTGCCAAAACCTGATTTTTGGTCCAATATATGTTTTCTTGGGGAAAATATTCCATGTGCACTTGTGGAGAATTTGGGTTCTGCTGCTGTAGGGTGAACTGCTCTGAATATGTTTGTTAAGTCCTTCTGGTCCAGTGTGTCATTCAAAGCCCTCAATTCATTATTGATTTCTGCTTAGAGAATCTGTCCATTGCTTTGTGTGGGGTGTTAAAGTCCTCCAATATTTACTTTATATTTCTTTATGTTTACTATTAAATGTTTATATATTTAATTGCTTCCATATAGGAACATGAACAAGTTTTCAGTCTCCTTGATGGAGAGACCCCTTGCTGATGACATAATTCCCTTCTTTATCTCACGTTAAACTCTCTGGTTTAAACTCTAGTTTGTTTGTTAAAAGCAATCTATTCTGGGTTTCTTCTGACATTCATTTGCATGATAAATTGATCTCTGTCGCCAATATTTTAATCCTCAAGTGTCCTTAGGTTTAAAATGAGTCTCTTATTTTTATTCAGAGAAATTATTAATAGATCTGTCTTTAGTATCATTTTATTCATTATCTTGCCTTTACTTCTGTACATTTTCTCTGTTCCTTTCTTGTCCTAGTCATTTTTGGTTTCACCTTTTCAGACAAAAAGTGTCCTTTGATATTTCATTTAGGCCTGAAATACTAACCGTTAATTTCTCTAGGGTTTGTAAGTCTGGAAAACTCTTCATCTTTCTTTCTATTCTGAGTGACAGGTTTGTTATATAGCATACTCACGCTTTAGACTTTCCCCATTCGGCACTTTGAATAAGTCACGTCATTGTCTTCTAGCTTGCCAAATTTCTGTGGGGAGATGTGCAGTTAGCATATGGGTCTTTCTTTGCAACCTAAGGATTCTTTTGTCTTGCCACTTCAAAGATAATTCCTCTATGGCTAGATTTTGGGAATTTAATAACTCTATGTCTTGTGTTGGCCTGCTTCTGTTGATGTGATAGAGTCCTCTGTGCCTCTGATTCTGGATCTCTGTTTCTACCCCAGTTTAGAGAAGTGTTCATCTATGATTTCCTCAAATAAATTTTCAGCCTTCTTTTCTCTCTCTCTCCTAGAACTCCTACAATATGCATATAACTACATTTGATGGAGTCAATTATTTCCCTAAGTCCATTCTCACGTTCCATAATTCCTCCAACTCTCTTTTGTTTAGCTTCATTATTTTCCATTATTTCATCTTCCAGGTCACTAATTTGATCCTCCAGTTCTTCTAGCCTACTGTTCATGGCACCCAATCTGCTTTTCATCTTTTGATTTCTCTTAACTCTTTTATATCTGCAGTAAGGGTCACCCTGATGTCTTCTCTTCTTTCCTCAAGCCCAGTGAGTATCCTGGCTGCTGCTTTAAATCCTCCATCATGCATTTTACATGTATCTGTTTCACGGGAAATAGCCATGATCTTTGCTTGTCCTTTCACTTGGGATAAATTGATTCTTCCATCTTTCATTTGGTCTAAGTCTCTGTCTTCTTCTCTGTATGAGAAAAGCCCATTGTGTTTTCTGCTGCTGAGGGTAATGGCTTTAGGTAGAGAAGATCACGTAATGCCCAAGGTCTGGCGCTTCAGGGAATCTCAGGTGTGTGTTGCATGTACTCTGCTGCTGTGTTGTTGCTGTTCTCTGTCATTCAGGGCAGACATCTGCGGAGGCTCTGCTTGCCTGAAGTGGGGAGTGTTTGGTGTCTGGCCTGAATATGGTGAGGTTTAGCTTGGTGGGCTCTGGTCTGCTGTGAAATGAGGCTTGAGACCAACTCAACAGAGCTAAGGTCTTCAGAATGCTATAGCCAGGAGGCAGGATGTGGGCAGGGGTTTATTCTAGTCCCCTACTGGATGGCCTGTTCTACTGGGACTTAGCCAGTTTGACTGAGAAAGTCAGTTCCACCAGAGTGCAGGGTTTGGGACTATGTGTTTGCAAGTTAGGCAGCCAATGTCCTCACTGCCTTGCTTTTGGCAGGTTGGCCAAAAGAAGGTTGCTTGTTATTCATGCTGGAGGTAGTAGAGCCCAGTGTTTTCTTTGCTCCCATAAGAGGCATCTACGTGAACAGTGTAGATCAGGGATAGGCTCCAGGAACAAATAATCTCCCCACATTGTCTCCAGGTATTGTCTCTGATCATGTTTCCAGGCTGTCTGCACCTGGTTGTTTGCCTGTGTTCTCTCCAGGAGCAACACAGTGTTCTCTGGACTCATGTCAGCCAAGCCTTCTGAACTTAATACTCTGGGCTTTAAGCCACTCTGGTTGCAAGGTCTCATGTCATTCAGTCCCTCTCATTTTCACAATCAACGGCTTGGGGAAACATTCTCCTTGTGGGTTCCCAGTGTGCTCCTCTCTCATATGCCATTCTTTTTGGCCATTTCTTGTTGGAAGGATGGTTAGTGAGTATCGCTGTGAATAAAGGGGATTAAATGTGACTTTAGTTGCAGGAAATGTGACTGAAGGTAAATTAAAATGAGTTCCCTATGCCATTGATGTTACATTGTTTTAAAAAAGAGACTTTTATCTCTAGAAATGTCATTATAAGCCTTATATTAACCACAAATGATAAACTTATAGTAGATACATAACAGATAGGAGGGAAGTAAGGAATAGACTAAAGGATGTAAACCCCAAAAGAAAACACCAAATAAGGTAAAAGTAGAAAAGAATCAAAGTCAGAAACCAACAAAATGAAGCAGATTATTCCTTACATATCAATAATTAATTAGAGCACTCAGCCCTAAATTCCCGTATCAGTAAAAAACAGAGGGGCTGAATGGATTAAAAAGAAAAGATAAAAACAGAAAAACAACAACAACAACAACTAAACAAGATCAACAATATGTTGCCCATAATAGATTCAATTCAACTTTAAAGATATGCATAGCTTGAAAGTGAAGGAATGGGAAAAAGATAGTTCATGCAAAGGGCAAGCAAAGTAGAGCAGAAGTGGTTGTGCCCATGTCAGATAGATAGATTCTAAGTCTAAAGTAGTTACAAGACACAAAGAAGGTCCTTAGTCTTGATAGAGTATCAATTCATCAAGAAGGTACAAAAATTGCAAATATATGTGCCACCAACATTGGAGATTCTAAATACTTGAAGCATGCTACCAGAATTGAAGGGAGATATAAACCACAATAAAATAATGGTAGGACTATGACATCTCACCTTCAGCACAGGGTAGATCATCCAGATGGAAATGTGGTAAAGAATAGCAGACCTCAAGGGCACTATGGGCTTAGAAGACACATGCATAAGACTGCGTCTATCAGCACCATAGTAGAAGTTCTTCTCAAGTGCAGACCTAACATTCTCTATCATAGATCTTGTGCTGGGCCACAAATCCATCTCCAGCCTTACCTAATTTAAAAAAGATTCAAATCCTATTTTCTATATTTATCACCACAGTGATATGATAAAAGAAATCACATAGAAAAGGAAAACTAAGCAATATCTTAATAGTTGGAAGTCTAAACACACTTCTGAACAATCAATGGATCAAAGAAGAAATCAAAAGGAAAATCAGAAAGTATCTCAAACAAAGGAAAATAAAGGAACTTATGGGATGATACAAAACCATTTCTACGAGGGAAAAATATAGGAGTAAATGTGTATATTAAGAAAAATTAAAAGACCTAAATAACCTAAATTGACACAATAAGGAACCAGAAAAAGAACAAACTAAATCCAAACTTAGGAGATAAAATGAAATATTATTCATTATTGCGTAATTAAATGAAATACAAACAAAAAATAGAAAAAGACCCATAAAACCACCATTTATTTAATTTAATTTAATTTAATTTTTAATTCCTTTTTAGTGTTCCAGAATTTGTTGTTTATGGACCACATCCAATGCTACACGCAATACGTGCCCTCCATAATACCCACCACCAGGTACAAAACCACTCTCCCTCTTCAAACCCTCAGTTAGTTTCTCAGAGTGCACAGTCTCTCATGGTTTGTCTCCCCCTTCAATTTCCCCAAATCCCTTCTCCTCTCCATCTCCCCATGTCCTCTATGTTATTCCTTATGCTCCACAAGTAAGCTATAGCATATGGTAATCGAGTCTCTCCATTTTACTTATTTCACTTAGCAATGAAATCTCTTCCAGTCCTGTTCTAGTTGCTACAAAAATTGGGTGTTCATCCTTTCTGATGGAGTCATAAGAGTCCATAGTATATACGGACCATATCTCTATCCATTTTTCCATTGAAGGGCATCTTGGTTCTTTCCACAGTTTGGCAACATTGGTCATTGCTTCTATGTACATTGGAGAACAGATGGTCTTCTTTTAACTACATCTGTATCTTTGAGATAAATACCCAGCAGTGCAATTGCAGGGTCATAGGGAAGCTCTATGTTTAATTTCTTAGTGAATCTCCACACTACTTTTAAAAGTAGCTGCACCAACTTTCATACCCACCAACAGTGTAAGAGGGTTCCCTTTTCTCCACTCCAACACACGTTGTTTACTGTCTTGTTCATTCTGGCCATTCTAACTGGTATAAGGTGGTATCTCAATGTGGGTTTGATTTGAATCTCCTTGGTGGCTAGTGATGATTAACATTTTTTCATATGTCTGTTAGCCATTTGTTTGTCTTCATTGGAGAAGTTTTCTTCAAGTCTTCTGCCCATTTTTTGACATAATTATCTGTTAAATATGTGTTGAGTTTGAGTTCTTTATAGATCTTGGATATCAGCCTTTGTCTATACTATCATTTTTTAATATCTTCTCACAGTCTGCGGGTTGCCTCTTTGTATTGTTGACTATTTCCTTTGATGTGCAGAAGCCTTTGATCTTGATGAAGTTCCAAAAGTTTTTTTTCTATTTTTTTTCCCTTGCCTTTGGAGGTGTGTCTTGAAAGAAGATGCTATGGCCGATGTCGAAGAGGTTACTGCCTATCTTCTCCTCTAGGATTCTGATTGTTCCTGGCTCACATTGAGGTCTTTTATCCATTTTGAGTTTATCTTTTGCATATGGTGTAAGAGAATGGTCATATTTCACTCTTCTACTCATAGCTGTCCAATTTTCCCAGCAACATTTATTGAAGAGGCTCTTTCCCACTGTATATTTTTTCCTGCTTTGTCAAAGATTAGCTGACCATAGGGTTGAGGGTCCATATCTAGACTCTCTACTCTGTTCCACTAGTCTATGTGTCTGTTTGTATGCCAGTACCATGATATCTTGGTCATCATAACTTTGTAGTAAAGCTTGAAATCAGGCAACATGATACCCCCAGTTTTGTTTTTCTTTTTCAACATTTCCTTAGCAATTCGGGGTCTCTTCTGATTTCATACAAATTTTAGGATTATTTGCTCCAGCTCTTTGAAAAATGCCAATGGAATTTTGATCGGGATGACATTGAATGTATAGATTGCTCTAGGCAGTATAAACATTTTAATAATGAGTGTTCTTCCAATGCATGAGAATAGAGTGATCTTCCATCTTTTTGTGTCTTCTTAGATTTTTTTTTTTTTTTCATGAATGTTCTGTAGTTCCTCGAGTATAGATCATTTACCTCTTTGGTTAGGTTTATTCCCAGGTATCTTGTGTTTCTTGGTGCTACAGTAAATGGAATCGATTCTCTAATTTCCCTTTCTGTATTTTCATTGTTAGCAAGAAAGCAACTGATATCTGTACATTGATTTTGTATCCTATCACATTCAGAATTGCTGTACACGTTCTAGTAGTTTGGGGTGGAGTTTTTTGTGTTCTTCATATAGAGTATCATATCATCTGTGAAGAGAGAGTTTGACTTCATCATTGCCAATTTGAGTAACTTTTCTTTCTTTCTTTATTTCTTTCTTTTTTTTTTCTTTTTTGTCTGATTGCTGTTGCCAGGACTTCTAGTTCTGTGTTGAACAGTGTGAAGAGAGTGGCATCCTTGTCGTGTTCCTGAACTCAATGGGAAGGCTGTCAGCTTTTTCCCATTGTGGGTGATATTCACTGCGAGGTTTTTATAGATAGCTTTTATGAAGTTGATGATTATTCCCTCTATCCCTATACTTTGAAGCATTTTAATCAGGAACTGATGCTGTATTTTGTCGAATGCTTTTTCTGCATCAATTGAGAGGACCATGTGGGTCCTTTCTCTTCTCTTATTGATTTGTTCTATCACATTGATTGATTCGGGCATGTTGAACCATCCTTGCAACCCAGGGATAAATCCCACCTGGGGGATAATCTTTGTAATGTACTGTGGATTCAATTAGCTAGGATCTTGTTGAGAATCTTAGCATCCATACTAATCAGAGATATTGGCTTGAAATTCTCCTTTTTGGTGGGGTCTTTTCTGGGTTTGGGGATTAGGGTAATGCTGGGTTCATAAAAAGAGTCCGGAAGTTTTCCTTCTGCTTCAATTTTTTGAAACAGCTTCAGGAGGATAGGTATTATTTATTCTTTGATAGTTTGGAAGAATTCCCCCAGGGAATCCATCAGGTCCTGGGCTCTTGTTTTTTTGGGAGGTTTTTTGTTTTTGTTTTTGTTTTTGTTTTTTTAATTAATCACGCTTCAATCTCATTAGATTTTGGTCTAATCAGGTTGTCAATTCATTCCTGATTCAGTTATGGAAGTTTATAGTTTTCCAGTAATGCATCCGTTTCATTTAGGTTGCTTAACTTATTGACATATTTCTGATGACTTTATGTTTATTTGACGTTAGTTGTGATCTCTCCCTTTTCATTGATAATTTATTAATTTGGGTCCTCTCTCTTTGGCCAATGGTTTATTAATCTTATTCCTTCTTTCAATAAACCAGCTTCTAGTTTTGTTAATGCATTATACTGTATCTTTGTGTCTTTAGTTTCTGTCTCATTAATCTCTGCTCTAATCTTGATTATTTCCCTTGTTCAGTGTGGGATTGGCTTAATTTGTGTTGATTCACCAGTTCTTTATTGTGTAAGGAATTTCTTTCCCTTAGCTGCTCTCTAGAGCTTCTGTGTAAAATTATGATTCATCAGTTTTACAATCAGGTGTCTAGAGGCCTTTCTAGATGCTATGATCTTGGGGGGTGACATTTCTGCCTTTAGGACATGTATGCTGGTTCCATTACCCAGATCGGGAAAATTTACACGGAGAATTTCTTCAACTATATCTTCTAGTGTTCTTTCTTTCTCCTCTCCTTCAGGGATTCCAATAATTCTGATGTTGGAAAATTTCATGGCATCATTTATTTCCCTAATTCTGTTTTCATGATTTCTAAGCTGTTTTTTGAAGGCCTCCTCCTGATACTTTTGCTCTATCACTTTGTCCTCTATGTCACTTAATTCCCCTAGGTGTTAGAGAATTTAGATTAGAATTTAGATTAGATCGTGACCTATTTGTAGCTTTCCTCAATTCTTCCGTGGTGCCTTTCACTTCTGCCCTAATCAATTCCATCTTGTCATTCATGGTTTTCTCCAATCCAGCCATTGCCTGGATAATTGTTATCATGAATTCCCTTTTTGACATACTATTTATGTCCATATCCAATAGCTCTGATGGAGAAGGTGCAGTCTCTGAATTTTTCCCCTATTGGGTGTTCCTCCTCCTACTCATTTTGGTTGGAGATGACTGAGGTGATGTATAGCTGAATGTATGAACTGTGATCTGGGCAAGGTACACCCTGGAATGCTTCTGAGGAATTGTGAGTCCCCACCAAAAATAAAGAAAAAAGAAAAAGAGAGAGAGAGAGAGGGAAAAAAGTGAATACCCAGTCATAATGAGTCCAAAAGTTAAGAATTATAAGTTATATGAACAAAAGTGGACAAAAAGACTGACAAAATTAAATGACAAGAAAAAAAAAAAAAAGAAGAACCCAGTGAAAATGAGCCCCAAGTATTAGATTTATATAATACCAGAATGAAAACAAATAGAAACACTGACAGAAGAAAAAGATTGGAGGGTGGTTATAAATTATCAGTGTGGGCGAGGAAGGTTATTTTGATTCTTCCTGGGTTTATCTTTATACCTTTGTTAAAGGACTCAACTTTCCAGAGATAAAGGGGGATTGAAACTAGATTATATGTGGGGCTAGTACTGATTGTGGAAAGAGGATTACCTTGAAGCTTACCTTTATATGAATATTAAAAAAGAGAGAAGCAATAAAAAATAACACGAATATGTATTCAAAAAGGTCAAGTTAAAATGTTACTATGGAATTTGTTGTATTGAACCTCTTGTTGTGCTGGTAAATAGGTGAAAAATATTTTAAAAAGTTAAGAAGAATGAGAAGAGTGGAAACAAGTTAAAAATAAAACTTGTATCTTTGAAAAATGCAGGTTTGGGGGCAATACCGGAATCTTAATATCTTCTTTTCCCCTGATATTGTGGTTTTACAGTTTTATGGGAACACCGTGGTGGCTGTCCTCTCATTTTTTGGCTGGATTTCTGGGGGAGGGGCCTGCTGTGTTATTTTTCAGGTTGTCTTGCTTGAGTTGAGTCCTCCTGCCACCTATCAAGGGGCTAGGGTCTAAGAAAACTGTTTTTTTTCAGGATTTTCTTTTTCTCCAGAGGCGTTTTGTTTTGTTTTGTTTTCCCTTGGCAGCTTTTGGTAGTTCTTTGGAAGTTTAGAGGAAAACAAACTACCCCCAGACCTCTGTCTCTGAGAGAAGCCTCAATCTCTTACCCTCTGGGTGGTTCAGAGCACACAGACTCCCCCTCTGCCTCCTCCCACCTAGAGCACATACCCAGCCACAGTCTCAAGGGTAACAGGAGCTCCTGCTTATCTCTGTACCCCAGTGATACTAAAACCACAAGCCATAATGGTCCAGAGAGCCCGCTTCCAGTGGCTGCCTTTGCAGACTGTTATCTGCACAGGTCCAGACCGCCAGAGAGACCCCGTCCTGATATAGTGCACTGAGATTTTCACACCCATATGTGCTGGGAATGTTCAAACTCTTGGCCTGCACAGGCCTCTCTCAGGAGACTGTGGATTTGGGCTCAGGCTCCATCACCTAGCATGCATACAGAGTGCAAAAGGCTGTGGTTCTAGAGAGCACTAGCTGGCATCCACTCAGACTCTCTCATGTGCACCAGCAGCTTAGGAACCATGGCCCAGAGACTTTGCTGCACTCTCTCTGACACGGGTGGTTGCTGAGAGTGGCTGCCCTGGGTCCCTGGGCTTAAGCCTGTGCCTGTGAGCACTTAAATCCACCAGGTGCCCCTTAAGTTCATTTGCTCCTTTTGAGTGCTTCTAACCAGACTCCAAGTTAAAGTTTGTCCCCAGTCACAGGACACTCTCATGTTAGGTAATACTTTTTGATGGGTCACTTCTGTGGCTCCCTCCCCCTTCGTTTTATCGTTGGATATAAGTCTGATCATTCAAACTCCGCTGCTTTAACTCACCTCTGGCGCACTGACGTGTTCTGCCCCCATAGAGATTTGGAAGTGTATGAACCTACATTTCAAGCTGATTCTATGGGTTTTCAGAGTGTTTTGGTAGATAAACAGCTAACTTTGGGGAATTGGTTGATAATCAGCTAACTTTAGGTTTTCCTACTTCTCTTCCATCTTGTCTATAACTCACACTTAAGTTTGAAAACATAAACAAACCTGAGGAGCCTGGATCTGGATAAATCAAGAAGCATACAGCTATAATTACGAGAGGGGAGACATCACAACTGATGGAAGGGGAAAAAGAAACCTAAAATGCCCCTATAAATGATTATGCCAGCAAATCCAATAAATGAGAGAAAAGGATAAATTCCTGGAAACATACCGCCTATCAAGGCTAGGTCATGAAAAGTACAAAATCTGAGCAATCTGGTAATGAATAAGAAGTTTGTAGCACTAATCAAACACCTACAAACATACAAAAATCCAGGACCAAATAATTTCCATGGAAAATTCTTCTAGACATTTAGTGAAAGTAATGTCAGTTCTTCCCATCTACTCCAGAAATTCAGGAGGAGGGAACACTCTAACGAATTTACAATTTCCTAATACAAAATTCAGATGAGAACATTGTAAGAAACAAATTATATTCCACTTTAATAAAATAAAGATTAAAAGAAACCATATAATTCTATCTAAATTTGTTTCTGTCCTTAATTCTCTAATTCTTAAAGGGCTGCTATTTAAATTTATTTTATTATGTTCAGTTAGCCAACATATCATATGTCATACATTTTTCATATAGTATTCCATGATTCCTTAGTTGCATATAATACCCAGTGCTCATCATAACATGTGGTGCACGCCTCAATACCCATTACCCAGTTACCTGATTCCTCCCATGCCTCTCCCTTCTGTAACCCTCAGCTTGGTTCCCAGAGTCCTGAATCTCTCATGGTTTGTCTCATTCTCTGACTTCTTCCCATTCAGGTTTCACTTTCTTCTAGTAATGTCGATGCTATTCCTCAAGTCCCACATATGTGTGAACCCATATGATATCTGTCTGTCTCTACTTGACATTTCATTTAGCATAATCCCCACCAGTTCCATCCATGTTAATGCAAATGGGGGGTATTCACCCTTCCCGATGGCTGAGGAATATTCCATTGCATATATGGACCACAACTTCTTTATCCATTAGTCTTTGGAAGGGCTTCTCTGCTCCTTCCACAGTTTGGCCATTGCAGACATTGCAATCCCTTCAATATATGCAGTTTATTGAACTGCATAAACCGCAGTTGTTGTTTTTTTTTTTTTTTTCCTCTGAATAAAGCCAATTGGTAAACATGGCTATACCAATTATGAGGGGCATGTAGAATAAACTAATTGGGACAAATGACACTGTCCAGTGCTCTTCCTTAAGAGTAACTATAATGCAGAATATCACTGTCTTTGAAACCTGGCCTTTACAAAAGTGTTCAAGTTAAAATAAGGTAGACTGAGCCCTATTCCATTATGACTGGTGTCATATGGAACACAGACAACACAATGCATCCATGCACTAGCATCTTTCCCTTTAAAAGTGACTTTCCTTCCTTTTTTTTCTTATACAGATCACAGAGGAAAAGAGCTAATATAGGACAATTTCACGTGCTAGATGATAATCCTCACAGATAGCCAAGGATGCCCAAGAGTGCTCACTGTTTATTTAGATCTTTAGAAGTTGCAGTTGAAATAGGAACACCTGCCTACTTCAGGAGAAAATTTGAGGCAAATTATGGTATACTGACCCTCATGTTTTTTTTCTCTTTGTATAAACACAAAAGGACAACCCACACCTAAAATGCACCTATTTGAAAGGCTTTTGTGCCAGTTTCAAGAAGACAACATGTATCTCTGAAGGGCCCATTGAAGATGTTTCAAATATGTAAGAACACTGAACATTCCCACAAGGCAGGTTCCTCTGTTGAACTGAATCAAGAAGTTGCAACACAAGCCTGTCTTAACCCTCTAATTTTCATCCGTGAAATATTTTCATGAAAAAAACTGGCAGTGCAAAATACGGATTATGGGAATTTCTAATGGAGCCAGAAGAGGATGAAAACTGTGAGAACAAAGGGCCATTGCAGTGAGAGGGACAGAGGATGCTATAAGTTGGTGATGAGATACAGGAAGAGGAAGAAGAGGTAAAAGAACAGGAGATATCAGAGCCAAGATCTGGCATTTTAGGATGGTGGGAGGATCTCTATACCTGATTGCATTCCATGGGGACATATGTCAAAATTAAATAAACATTCTCTGGTCCAAGTAGGTCCTTGTTATCTTTTTTTTTAAGTTGTGTATGCATGTATCTGACAGAGAGTGACAGAACACAGTCAGAGGGGGAGCTTGAGAGGGAGAAGCTGACTTCCACTCAGCAAGGAGCCACATGCGGGACTCGATCCCATGACCTTGGCATCATGACCCAAGTTGAAGGGAGCCACTTAACTGAAGGAGCCAGCCAGGTGCCCCATCTTTGTAGTCTTAATGCCTCATTGTTCTATACCAGAACAACTGCTATATCATTGCTCAGAATTTCAGATGTACTGATTTTGGGTTGGGAGGTAAGTTGCTCTATCAGACCTGATTTTATACTTAGCATAACTTGTAGTCTTGGAGACATGGACTTGGCTATATACAGACTACTCTCTCAAGCATATTTTGGTGATGAAATCATATAAACACATAATATCCAGAGGGTTTTTTTTTCCCCATTCCTTTATAGTTACCTCTCTATTTGTATAAAGGGAAGAAAGTTTCAACACGGGAGTCTTATTTTGAATTATGAAAATCCTCTCCCTGAGCCCTTTGATCTATACAAAGTGAGCTAATGTCTTTCCTGAAATTTAACTTCCTTCCTAGTCTACAGTTACCCCTCTTCTTTACCCAGAGGCAGTGGAGTAAATGTAAAGTCATAATGCATAGCTTTAGAGAAGATAAGATTATGGCAGGGCTGGGGATAAATGAAGAATATGGGAAAGTGGGGATAGGAACTGGATGAATGACCAAGTAGGGTTGGGGAGCTCTGATGCAGGGTAAGCAATTATTAATGTATTTCTGTTTGTTACGGAGAACAGCAAGGGTCCTAGAGACCCTACTTCATCGAGATAGTTCTCATTGAGCCTCTCCTCTTGTCACCTACGCACATTGGGGAAGGCCTTGATGAGCAACAAGATCTAAAATCAGAGTCATTTCTCACCTTATTCCACAGAGTCATCATGAGATTGTTTTGCACCTGTTGGATACCAGTCACTAAGCCTTTAAATCACAGAAACCTATCCCCTAACCTATTGTCTTTTAATACCTCTGATGAGGGAGCCATTCTCTGACCTTCCTGGAGTCACACCCATTTTCCCCTAAGCACTCAATGATGTCCCGTGAGTGCTTTTTATATGTTTTTAGTATAATTGTCTGAGAAAGACTCTCATAATCATCCTTTGACCTATTCTCAATCACACTAAAGCATTGACTAGACATGCAAAAACTTCACTAGCACCCCTAAGAAATCCTTAAAAGGCGATTGTAAGCCTCTGTATAACAGTTTGGCCAAACTCCAACATCCTAGTGGGAAGGGGATGTAGGAAGCCTCACATGCTTGCAAGTAGAGAAGGAAGAGTGTACTGTAATATAATCTAAAGTCTTTCACTTATGGACATGATATAGTTGTGGCAGTATGTAAAGACAAGAAGCATAACAAGTACACTCAACATGAAATCCCTTGGCTCTTTAGTTCAAGGACAAATCTGTCCAAGCAATTCCATAGCCTATTCCTGGAGTAGGAAGAGATTCACTTGGGCCTTAAGATTTCCTTTCCCTTTTGCTCCAAAGTCTGCCATTTCACTCACTGCTATATGCAAGGGACAAGTTATATTATCTCCTAAGAGAGAGAGAAAAGAAAGTTACAACATCACAGAGTCCCCAATGGCAGACAGAGAACTCTTTACAGTGAACAATGAAGGTGTTGTCCCAAAGGTGAATTGGCTCAGTTGAGAAGAGTCTGGTTTTGTTTTGTTTTCTATACTCCACACATAAGTGAAATCATAGGGTGTCTATCTTTCTCTGGCTTATTTCACTTAGCATAAGACTCCCCGGTTCCATCCATGTTGAGAAGGGAGGCGAATTGGGGGATGGGAAAAATAGATACAGGGGATTAAGAGTTATAAACTTCCAGTTATAAGATACATACATCACACGGATAAAAAGTATGCATGGGGAATATAGTCAATAATACTGTAATAGCCTTGTGTGGTAACACATGGTGACTACACTTCATAGGGTTAGCACTAAGTACAGTAAAGAATTTACAAATTACTATATTATACATCTGAACCAATGTAACCTTGTTATGTTAATCATGCTTCAATATTAAGAAAAATAATTACAAAGAAGACACCTGTCAATAATTGATGTACATTGATGTAAACATCATTTATTGGCTGTCTTGGTTTAAGTGCTAGTAAACGCAAAATAGTTTTGAGGTGGCCACGTGCTCAGAGCACAGGTGTGATGATTAGGTATTTCTATTAATCTTTTTTTCTGCTCAGGTTCATTAATTCAGCCTATGGGAACTCTAAGACCAATGTTTAATCCCATCAAACTCTCTGTGCTGTGGATGTATTTTGGTTTTCCTAGAGAAATCTCTGATTTTTCAAATTTGTTCCAAGAGCAAACTTACAAACCACTGAGATTACAACACGGAAGGTAACAGTGAGCAGGATGCAGATATATTTTGAATCCAAGTGGCATTTCTTACTAACTCCCTAATCTCAGGACAGTTCTTGTTTTCCTTTGGTGCAAGATTAAATTCATGATTCTTCTCTTATGAGTGATGGTTAAAGCTCTCCATTTGTACAACACAACTCTTAAGAGAATAAGAATTCCCAAAATATGAAGCTCTCATTCCAAAACTATTTTCCTCAATATCCTCCATTTAACATAAATCAAAGCCAATCTTTGGCAATCATGAAAGGTCCTTTTGTGGTTTATGTGTTTAATTATTGTGGAGAATAAGCTCCATTGAAATATAGCCATGACATCTCCAGGAAACTAAAACAAGACCTGGGTTCATGAGCAGGAGGTTAAAATGTCCATGAATGACTACAGTTAGGTGAAGGAACAATGTTTCAAAAGAGGAGCTGACGATGTTCTCTTTAGAACACTAAAAATGTTCTGGATCATGGATGTCTTGCAAAAAAAAGTATGTTATTTACATAGTCTGACAAAGAATTCTACTTGTAAAGTATAATTTTACTTAAAAAATCTTGCATTCTCATGGCTTAAATAAAGTGGTTGAATAGAGAGATGGAAGCACTATCCTTCCATGTAGAAAGAAGTCTCTTGAGGTCAAGGAATAGCCAGTAGTTTAAGAAGTTGAGGAAGATAACTTACGAAAAGGCCTATGTCTTTGGTGGGAACCACATGATTTCCCATCTTAGAGAGAGAATGTGGTTTTCTGGCCATGAGATGGAGGGATAAGGGAGACTATTCCCTACGTATTCCTCTATATCATCTCTGGGAAGTGGATTTAGAGCCAAGCATCATGGAATCCAGCAGCATTTCCCCAGAGGATGAGGAGAAGCCACGGAGACTACTAAGGGGTCAAGGGAGAATCGGGGTTTAAGAGAGGATTCTTCACTGTGAAGACTGCATTTATAGAAGTATCAAGTGGCCCTTAGTGTTTAATATTAATAGGAACATCAATATTAATAGATGTATAATGATGAGAATTAACCATGCCTATTGGTAAAAACAACGTTAGGGACATGACAAGTTCTGATAGCCCAGCAATATACACAGGGATGGAGGCAGAAAATCTAAATAACTCTTTTGATATATAAGGGGAGATTTGAAGGGATGGGAAGCAAGATGGCAGAGAAATAAGAGGCGCTGTTTCAACTGGTCCCCTACCCTGAGCTGATTATCTACCAGAGCACTCTGATCAAACGTGAAATCAGCATGAAATTGGAATTATACTGGGGGCAGAAGGCGCTAGTGGAGAGG
Organism: Eira barbara; assembly: GCA_020311275.1. NCBI lineage: Eukaryota > Metazoa > Chordata > Mammalia > Carnivora > Mustelidae > Eira > Eira barbara. The sequence goes on along the minus strand of JAHRIG010007510.1, from coordinate 71,003 downwards.
CAAAGTGGAGTGGGAACATCAGACCGATATTGGAAGATAAACAAAAGGTGAGGGAGACACCAGAAGTGACCCATTGGAAAGTAATACCCCCATACGAGAGTGCCCTGTGACTGGGGAAGAGCATTAACTTGGAGTCTCATTGAAAGCACTTAAAAAGATCAAACGATCTTAATGGGAAATTGGTGGGATCAGGTAGTTAGGGACACCAGCTTATGCCCAAGGACCCAGGACAGCCACCGCTGGTGCTGTGCCAAAGAGAGTGTGGTAAAGAAGTCAGGTGTTGTTCCCTGAGCTGCCGGCACATGTAGACCATCTGGGTGACTGCGCCCATGAGAGAGTCAGGTGTGAATGCCAGCTGGTGCTCTCTAGAACCACAGTCTTTTGCACACTGAATGCATGCTGCATGACCAGGGTCTGAATTGTGCTTCACACCCTCCCCCAAGAGAGGTCCATGCAGGCGATAGCTGATGCTCTCTAGGACTGTAGAGAGTCTAAACACTCCCAGTACAGACCAGTAAGAAAATCTCAGTGTGCTGTCTCTGGTTGGGACCTCTCTGGCGGTCTGGACCTGCCCAGACAGCCACAGTGGAGGCAGCTGCTGGAAGCCAGCTCTCTGGACTAATACTTCTCATCATTTTGGTAGAACTGGGGTACAAGCTGGAGCTCATGCGACCCCCAAGACTGACTCTGACTTTGCTCTGCTGTGGCAGAGGGGGAGTTTATGTGTTCTGGAGCACCCAGAGGGGAACAGACTGAGGCATCTCTCTCAGATGGAGGTCTGGGTGCAGTTTGCTTCCCTCTAAAGCTCCAAACAACCATCAAAACCTGCTAAGGGGAGGAAAATAAAACAAAAACAAAAATGAAAACAAAAGCAAAAACAAAAAACAGACAACAAAAGCCTGAAAATCAAGTTTCTTCAGAGCCCAGCCCCTTCATAGAGGGCAGGAGGATTCAACTCTAACAAGACTGCCAGGAAAGCCATGAGGCAGACCCCTCCCCCAGAAAGCCAGTCCTAAATAAATAAATAAATAAATAGGAAAAAAACCCAAGATACAACTTTTATTTTTAATTTGTTACCACTATTCTTGTTCTTTTTAATTGTTTAAATAATTTTAACCTATTGACCATCACAATAAGATGTTCAGTACAACAAATTCCATAATAACATTTTTTTGTGTGTGTGAGAGTTTTTTTATTTATTTGAGGGAGAGAGTGAGCAAAGGAGAGAGAGAGAAAACCTAACTTGAAAATTTTTTGATACATATGCCAGTGTTTGTCTTTTGCTTTTCTATTTTTTTTAATATTCATATAGAGATAAGCTTCAAGGTAATTCTATTTCTCCAGTCAATACTACCCCTATATATAAACCAGGTTTAATCCCAAATTATCTTGGGAAAGTTGATTCCTTTAACAAAGTTATCAAGACACACACAGGAAGAATCAAAATCATGTTTATCTACTGTCAATATTTCTCTGTATTGGTTTTTGTTCTGGTAGCATATAAATCTTATATTTGGGGTTCATTTTAGCTGAGTTATTACATTTTCTTTTCATTTACTTTTATCGGTCTTTTTCTTTGTCTTTTTTTGTTTATATCCTTTATAAATCTTACTTTTGGGGCCCATTGGGGCTGGACCTTCTTTTCTTTTTACTCCCCCCCCCACTTTCTCTCTTTTTTACTTTTTCCTTTCTTTTTGTTGAGGACTACTGATTGATGAGAAGCATGCCCAAAAGAGGAAAAATTCAGAGACTGTGCCCTCTCCATCGGAGCTATTCGATATGGACATAAACAGTATGTCAGAAAGGGAATTCAGGCTAACAATTACCCAGGCAATGGCTAGGTTGGAGAAAGCCTTTAATGACAACATGGAATTGATTAAGGCATAAGTGAAAGCCACCAGAGAAGATATTAACACTGCTATCAATGGGTTCCAATCTAATCTAAATTATCTCACAGCTAGGGTAACTGAAGCAGAAGATAGAATTAGTGATCTAGAGGACAAACTGATAGAGAAAATGGATCAGGAACAAACAGCTTAGAAGCAATGAAAACAGAACTAGGGAAATAAATGACACCATGGAATGTTCCAACTTCAGAATTATTGGAATCCCTGAGGGGGAGGAGAAAGAAAGAAGACTAGAGGATATAGCTGAACAAATACTCCATGAAAATTTTCGAAATCTGGTGAATGAACCCAATGTTCATGTCCTAGAGGCAGAAAGGTCTCCCCCTAAGATCATAGAATCTAGAAAGATCTTGACACATCTGATTCTGAAAATGATGAATCATAATTTTAGACAGGAGAGCTTGAAAGCAGCTAGGGGGAAGAGATTCTTTATGTACAATGGACAGCGCACGGAATAACACCAGCCCTGTCCACAGAAACCTGGCAAGCCAGAAGGGCTAGCAAAATGTACTCAGGGCACTAAATTAAAACATCATGCATCCAAGAATACTTTATCCAGCAAGATTGACATTCAAACTGGATGGAGAGATAAAGAGCTTCGAAGACTGTCAAGGTTTAAAGGAGTATGTGACCACCAAGATGGGACTACAAGAAATATTACGGGGGGGGGGGCTCTATAAAAGAGGAAAACAACCAAGAATATTATAGAGCATAAATTTATGGAGACAATCTATAGAAACAAAGACTTCACAGGTAACACAATGTCAATAAAAACTTATCCCTCAATAATCACTCTCAAGGTCAGGAGTCAAGATGGCGGAGAAGTAGCAGGCTGAGACGACAGCAGGTAGCAGGAAATCGGCTCGATAGCTTATCAAACCATTGTGAACACCTACAAATCCAACGGAAAATCGAAGAGAAGAAGAGCAACAATTCTAGAAACAGAAAATCGATCACTTTCTGAAAGGTAGGACCTGCAGAGAAGTGAATCCAAAGCGATGGGAAGACAGACCCCGGGGGGAGGGGCCGGCTCCCGGCAAGCGGCGGAGCAACGGAGCACAACATCGGGACTTTTAAAAGTCTGCTTCACTGGGAGACATCGCTCCAGAGGCTAAACCGGGGGAAACCCAGGCAGGGTCAGCGTAACACCGGGTCCGGCGGGGTCACAGAAGGACCGGGGGTGTCTGAGGGCCACAGAGATCACAGGTATTAGAGCAGGGAAGCCGACTACAGCGACAAAGCCGAGGAATGAGCTATCAGCCCGGAGTTACCTTGTGCCGGTCGCAGGCTGGGTGGGCTCGGAGCGCGGCCGGAGGCCACAGAGACAGAAGCGACAGGGCGCTTTTCTCCAAGTGCCAGCAATTGACTGCTTTCCTCAAGGCGCTACCACAGGCCAGGAAGGCGGGGCGGTTGGGCGATTTTCTCTGAGGGCGCAGTGAGGAGCGGAACCCCAAGCTCTTGGCTCCTCTGGGCCGGAGATTGGGAGGCCGCCATCTTCATTCCTGTCCTCCAGAACTCTATGGAAAGTGCTCAGGGAACAAAGGCTCCCGAAAGCGAACCCGAGCAGATTACTTAGCCCGGCCCCTGGCAAGGGTGGTGCAATTCCGCCTGTGGCAAAGACGCTTGAGAATCACCACAACAGGCCCCTCCCCCAGAAGACCAACAAGAAACCCACTTAAGACCAACTTCGCTCACCAGGAACAGCGGAATTCCACAGCAGGAGAAAGCAAATCTTATCTGGACAAAAGGACAAGATGGAAAAACTCACCTCAAAAAAAAGAACAAGAGGCAGTACTGAAGGCTGGAGACCTAATCAATACGGACATTGGTAATATGACAGATCTAGAGTTCAGAATGACAATTCTCAAGGTTCTAGCCGGGCTTGAAATAGGCATAGAAGATATTAGAGAAACCCTCTCTGGAGAGATAAAAGCCCTTTCTGGAGAAATAAGAGAACTAAAATCTAACCAAGTTGAAATCAAAAAAGCTATTAATGAGGTGCAATCAAAAATGGAAGCTCTCACTGCTAGGATAAATGAGGCACAAGAAAGAATTAGTGACATTGAAGACCAAATGACAGAGAATAAAGAAGCTGAGCAAAAGAGAGACAAACAAATACTGGACCACGAGGAGAGAATTCGAGAGATAAGCGACACCATAAGACGACACAACATGAGAATAATTGGGATTCCAGAAGAAGAAGAAAGAGAGAGGGGAGCAGAAGGTATATTGGAGACAACTATTGGAGAGAATTTCCCTACTATGGCAAAGGGAACAAACATCAAAATCCAGGAGATGCTAAGAACGCCCCTCAAAATCAATAAAAATAGGTCCACACCTCGTCACCTCATAGTAAAATTTACAAGTCTTAGCGACAAAGAGAAAATCCTGAAAGCAGCCCGAGAAAAGAAGTCTGTAACATACAAGGGTAAAAACATTAGATTGGCAGTGGACCTATCCACAGAGACCTGGCAGGCCAGAAAGAACTGGCATGATATATTCAGAGCTCTAAGCGAGAAAAACATGCAGCCAAGAATACTATATTCGGCTAAGCTATCATTGAAAATAGAAGGAGAGATAAAGAGCTTCCAGGACAAACAAAAGCTGAAAGAATTTGCAAACACCAAACCAGCTCTACGGGAAATATTGAAAGGGGTCCTCTAAGCAAAGAGAGACCCTAAAAGTAGTAGATCAGAAATAAACAGAGACAATATACAATAACAGTCACCTTACAGGCAATACAATGGCACTAAATTCATATCTCTCCATAGTTACCCTGAATGTTAATGGGCTAAATGCCCCAATCAAAAGACACAGGGTATCAGAATGGATAAAAAAACAAAACCCATCAATATGCTGCCTACAAGAAACTCATTTTAGACCCGAAGACACCTCCAGATTTAAAGTGAGGGGTTGGGAAACAATGTACCATGCAAATGGACAGCAGAAGAAAGATGGGGTGGCAATCCTTATATGAGATCAATTAGATTTTAAGCCAAAGACTATACTAAGAGATGAGGAAGGACACTATATCCTACTCAAAGGGTCTGTCCAACAAGAAGACCTAACAATCTTCAATATCTATGCCCCTATCATGGGAGCAGCCAACTATATAAACCAATTAATAACAAAATCAAAGAAATACATCGACAGTAATACAATAGTAGCAGGGGATTTTAACACTCCCCTCACTGAAATGGACAGATTATCTAAGCAAAAGATCAACAAGGAAATAAAGGCCTTAAATGACACACTGGACCAGATGGACATCACAGATATATTCAGAACATTCCATCCCAAAGCAACAGAATATACATTCTTCTCTAGTGCACATGGAACATTCTCCAAAATAGACCATATCCTGGGTCATAAATCAGGTCTCAATCGGTACCAAAACATTGAGATCATTCCCTGCATATTTTCAGACCACAATGCTCTGAAGCTAGAACTCAATCACAAGAGGAAATTTGGAAAGAACGCAAATACATGGAGACTAAACAGCATCCTTCTAAAAAATGAATGGGTCAACCAGGAAATTAAAGAAGAATTGAAAAAAATCATGGAAACAAATGATAATGAAAACACAACGGTTCAAAATCTGTGGGACACAACAAAGGCAGTCCTGAGAGGAAAATACATAGCGGTGCAAGACTTTCTCAAGAAACAAGAAAGGTCTCAAATACACAAACTAACCCTACACCTAAAGGAGCTGGAGAGAGAACAACAAAGAAAGCCTAAACCCAGCAGGAGAAGAGAAATCATAAAGATCAGAGCAGAAATCAATGAAATAGAAACTAAAAAAACAATAGAACAAATCAACAAAACTAGGAGCTGGTTCTTTGAAAGAATTAATAAGATTGACAAACCCCTGGCCAGACTTATCAAAAAGAAAAGAGAAAGGACGCAAATAAATAAAATCATGAATGAAAGAGGAGAGATCACAACCAACACCCAAGAAATACAAACAATTATAAGAACATACTATGAGCAACTCTACGCTAACAAATTTGACAATCTGCAAGAAATGGATACATTGCTAGAGACATATAAACTACCACAACTGAACCAGGAAGAAATAGATAACCTGAACAGACCCATAACCAGTAAGGAGATTGAAACAGTCATCAAAAATCTCCAAACAAACAAAAGTCCAGGACCAGACGGCTTCCCAGGGGAATTCTACCAAACATTTAAAGAAGAATTAATTCCTATTGTCCTGACACTGTTCCAAAAAATAGAAATGGTAGAAAAACTTCCAAACTCATTCTATGAGGCCAGCATCACCTTGATCCCAAAACCAGACAAGGATCCCAACAAAAAAGAGAATTACAGACCAATATCCTTGATGAACACAGATGCAAAAATTCTCACCAAAATACTGGCCAATAGGATTCAACAGTGCATTAAAAGGATTATTCACCACGACCAAGTGGGATTTATCCCAGGGCTGCAAGTTTGGTTCAACATCCGCAAATCCATCAACGTGATACAATACATTAATAAAAGAAAGAATAAAAACCATATGATACTCTCAATAGATGCTGAAAAAGCATTTGACAAAGTGCAGCATCCCTTCCTGATTAAAACTCTTCAAAGTGTAGGGATAGAAGGCACATACCTCAATATTATCAAAGCCATCTATGAAAAACCCACCGCAAATATCATTCTCAATGGAGAAAAACTGAAAGCTTTTC
>JAHRIG010007510.1:0-49402 GCA_020311275.1 Eira barbara | reverse complement strand
TTGACAAAAGCTCAACAGAACTAAGGCCTTCAGAATGCTATAGTCAGGAGACAGGATGTGGGCAGGGCTTTATTCTAGTACCCTAAGGGAGGGCTTGTTCTACTGGGACTGAACGAGTTAGACTGAGAAAGGCATTCACAGTGGAGTGCAGGGGTTGGAACTTCATGTTTGCAAATTAGGCAGCCAATGTCATCACTGCCTTGTTATCTCCCCACTGTGTCTCCAGGTAGTGTCTCTAACCATTGTTTCTAGGCTGTCTGCACCTGGCTTATTCCCTATGTTCTCTCCAGGACAAACACAGTGTTCTCCAGACTCTATGTAAGTCAAGACTGCTGGCCTTTTAACTCTGGGCTTTAAGACCTTCTAGTTGCAAGAACTCATATCATTCAGTCCCTCTAATTTTTACAGTCAATGGCTTTGGGGTAACATTCTTCAAGTGGGTTACCAGTGTGGTCCTCTCTCATGTGCCTTTCTCTTTGGCCAGGGCTTCCTCCCCTCTGAAGCACCAACAATCCACTTTCCCCCTAAACCACATCTCCACATTTCCTCCCATATCCCATGTGACTTCTTCTCTCTTTTGCTGTGGAGTTTAATCTGTAGGCTTTAGGTCAATTTCTGCCAGGTTTAGGTTGATTTTATGATATTCCAGTTGCGTTCATGACACAAGACAAACCTGGAGTTCTCCTACTCTACTATCATCACCCTGTCCTCCATATGCACCATGGACTCTTACTCAGCCATATGCAAGTACAAAATCTTAGCACTTGCTACTTGTGGGACGGAGCTAGAGAGAAAATGCTAAGTTAAATCTATCAGCCACAGAAAGACAAATAGCAAATTATTTTCCTCATTCATGAAACTTAAGAAACAAATGAGCAAATGAAGAATAAGGAGACAAACAATAAACCAGACTCTTAAATGTGCGTACAAACCTGAGATTGTTAGAGGGCTATTTAATGGGTATATGTGTGAAATAAAAGGGATTAAATGTGATACTAGTTGCAGGAAATGTGGCTGAAGATGAAGTAAAGTGAGTTTCCCATGCCACTGAAGTTACATTGTTATCAATAAAAGAGAATTTATATCTCTGGGAATTTCATTATATGTCTTATGTTAACCACGATAGAAAAATTTAGAGTAGATACTCAAAAGATAGGAAACCAGTGAGGAACAACACTAAAAGAAGTAAATCCCAAAATAAAGCACCAAACAGGGAAAAACACAAAAGAATCAAAGTCAGAAACCAATAAAATGAAACGGTTATTTTCTTATCAATCAATAATTAATTAAAGAATTCAGGACTAAATTGTATATTAAGAAACAGGAACTGAATAAATAAAAAATATATAAAAGCAGACAATAAACAAAACAACAAAACAATATCTAAAAATATGTTGTCTATAAGAGATTTACTTCAACTTTAAAGATACACATAGCTTGAAAGTGAGGGAATGGGAAAAGATAATTCATGCACAAGGCAAGCAATGGTGAGCATAAGCATTTGTGCCTATGTCAGATAGATAAATTTTAAGTCTAAATCAATTACAAGTCGGAAAGTAGGTCCTTAGTCTTGATAGAGTATCGATTCATCAAGAAGATACAAGAATTGCAGACAGAGGCACAACCAACATTGGAGTATCTAAATATTTGAACATATTAACAGAATTGATGGGAGATAGAGACCACAATTAAATAATGGCAGGGGACTATGCAATCCTACTTTCAGCCCAGGACAGATTATCCAGATAGAAATGTAATGAGGAATAGCACACCTCAAGGCACTCTAGACCACCTGGACTTAAGAGACACAATTGCATCTCTCAGCACCATAATGGAAGTTCTTCTCAAGTGCAGACCTAATATTCTCTATCACAGATCTTGTGCTAGACTACAAATCCAGCCTTAAATAAGTAAAAAAAAAAAAATTCAAATCCTATTTTGTATATTTATGAGCACAGTGGTATGAAAACAACAACAATAAAAAATTTCCCTTATGAAAGGAAAACTAAGCAAGATACTAATAGGTGGGAATCACAACCCACTCCTGAACAAACAATGAATCAAAGAAGAAATCAAAAAGAAAATCAGAAAGTATCTTGAACAAAGGAAAATAAAGAAACTTATGGGAGGCTACCAAAATATTTCTATGAGGGAAGGATATGGGCATAAATGCATATGTTAAGAAAAATTAAGAAGACCTAAATAAAGGAATCTAAATTTACACTTAAGGAACAAGAGAAATAACAAACTAAATCCAAAACTAGCAGATAAAATGAAATAATGAATAAAATTGCAGAATTAAATGAAGTACAAAACAAACAATAGAAAAAAATCAGTAAAACTCACCCTTAATTTTTGAAAATTTAAACAAACCTGAGGAGCTGGATAAATCAACCTTGAGCTGGATAAATCAAGGAGCAAAACATACAGCTAAAATTATGAGAGTAGACATTGGAAGTGATAGAAAGGAAAAAGGAAACCTTAAAGACCCCTATAAACAATTATGCCGACAAATCCAATAACTGAGAGAAAAGAATAAACTCCTAGAAACATACCACCTACCAAGACTAGATCATGAAAACAAAAAATCTGAGAAATTGGTAATGACTAAAGAGATGGAAACAGTAATCAAATACCTCCCAAAACATAAAAAGCCAGGACCAAAGCATTTCCCTCTAAACTCATCTAGACATTTAATGCAGGTAATGTCCGTTCTTCTCATCTATTCCAGAAATGGAGAAGGAGAGAACACGCTAATTTACAAGACCTCAAGACCAAATTCAGATAAGAATATTATAAGAAACAAATGATACCCATTTTAATTAAAAAAAAAAGATTAAAAAATCTTTCTTTCTTTCATTCTTTCTTTAGTTCTTTCCTTCTCTAGTTGTTAAAGGGCTTGTTTTTTTTTTTAATTTTATTATTATGTTCAATAACCCAAGTTATCATACACTATAAGTTTTTGATATAGTGTTCAATGATTCATTATTTGTGTATAACATCCAGTGCTCATCATAACATGTTCTGTGCCTCCTCAGTACCCATTACCAGGTTACCCCATTCCCAAAATGCCTCTTCCTTCTGTAACCCTCAGCTTGGTTCCAGAGTTCTGAGTTTCTCATGGTTTGTCTCCCTCTCTGACTCCCCTCCATTCAGATTTCCCTTCCTTCTACTATTGTCCATGTTATTCCTCATGTTCAACCTTTGAGTGAAGCCATATGACATTTGTCTTTCTCTGCTTCATTTAACATAATACCATCCAGTTCCATCCATGTCAATGAAAATGGTTGGTGTTCAATCTTACTGATGGCTGAGGAATATTCTGTTGCATATATGGACCACCACTTCTTTATCCATTCGTCTTTGGAAAGGTGTCTCAGCTCCTGCCACAGTTTGGCTATTGTGGATGCTGCAATCCCTTCAATATATGCAGTTTATTTTCCTCTGAATAAAGCCAATTGATAAATACAGCTATACCAATAACCGAGGGCATGTAAAATAAACGAATTGTGACAAATAGTGCTTCCCAGTGCTCTTCCTTAAGGATTAGCTATAATACAGAATGTGACTCTCTTTGAAACCTGGGCCTTACAAAGCTGTTTAAGGTAAGTAATGAAGATAAAGTAAAATAAGGTAGAGTGAGCCCTAGTCCATTATGACTGGTGTTGTAGAAGACTAGGAGATTAGAACACAGACAACACAATGCATCCATGTGCCAAGATCTTTCCCTTTAAAAGTGACTTTCCTTCCCTTCCTCATATACAGACCACATAGGGAAAAGAAGTTAATAAAGGGCTCTCTCACACATATGATGACAATCCTCACAGATAGCTCATGATTCCAAAGAGCCCTCACTGTTCATTTAGATCTTTAGCAGTTGCAGTTGAAATAGGAGCACCTGCCTATTTCAGAAGAAAAGTTGACCTAAAGTATGGTATACTGAACCTCATTATTTTTCTCTTTGTGTAGAAAGGGGTAGTGGAAAATAAACACAAAACCTGATTTCATGATCAGGTTAACAATGCTTTCTTTCTGTCCTTACTAGGGCTTTCTAGCTAAGGCCGTAGAAGGCAAAGACCAGTGAGAGAAGGACTGCTGCTTCAGTGAAGCTTGATTCTGTGAAGTCACAATGCTATGACATCATGGCAACAACTCCCCCAACCACCCCTAATATTGACACTTGGGTGGAGTAATCATGGATCAATGAAGAGGGTCACAAGACTCCAAAACCATTGGAGTAGCCTGGTTATTTCACCCAAGTAGTTTGCCAAGTGTATTGTAATCACCTTCTCCATGGCCAAACTTGTAGTCTATGGTCATGACTGTCATCATCACACCTCTGAACTCCTGATAAGTTCAAGAGTCCACAATTCCATCCTACACACTACATGTCAGAAGAGAGTCTAAACTGAAGGACTCCACCCCATGGGCATTTCCGTGGTCCTCAATCCCAATCAGGGCACTTATGACCAGCAAAACTACAGCCCGAGGAAAGCTCACAATTAACACCCACATCCTTGCAAAGATATCTGGAGTCTTAAACTGGAAAGACACGAGTGCCTCGACCATCTCCAGAAATTGTGCCAAAAAGACCTCCCAATCTATAAAGCTGACCAAGCAGGAAAGGCAGACTCTACAGCATAGAACCTTAGGCCAAAATCAGACTCATCAGTTTGGAGCCAATAGTAGCAAGTGTAGAGCATTTTGGAAGAGACCCATACCAAAAGTGAAGCCATGTGAAAGGCTTTTGTGCCAGTTTCAAAAAGACAACCTATATCTTGAAAGGGCCCATTGAAGAGGATTCAAATCTCTTTGAGTACTGAGCATTTCCACAAGGCTGTGCAGGTTCCCTCTTTGGAACTGAATCAAGAAAGTTGCAGCACAGTCTGTATTAAGCCTCTAATTTCCACACCCCAAATATTTTCATGCAAAAACCTGACAGTGTAAGGTATGGATAATGGGCATGTTCTAATGGAGCAGGAAGAGGATGAAAAAATGTGAGAACAAAGGGCCATTGCAGTGGGAGGGACAGGATGCTACAGGTTGGTGATTAGATGCAGGAAGATGAAGAAGAAGAGAATGAACAAGAGAGCTCAGGGCCAGGATCTGGCATGTTAGGATGGTGGGAGATCCCTGCATTTCCTGGGGACATATATGTCAAAATTAAATAAACTGTTCTCTGTCCCCACTAGGTCCTTGCAGACTTATTTTATAAAGATTTGTACACATCTTTTTGACATAGAGAGACAAAGAGAGCACAAGCAGTGGGGGAGCTGGAGAGGGAGAAGCAGACTTGCCACTGGTTAAGGAACCCGATACAGGACTCAATCCCATGCCCCTGGGATAATGACCTGAGCTGAAGGCAGCCACTTAACTGACAGAGACACCCTGGTACCCAATCTTTTTCGTCTTAATGCCTCAGCATTTTAGACCAGAACAACTGGTCTCTCATTGCTCAGAAATTCAGGTGATATGGATTTTGGGTTGGAGTGGGGTTACGTGCCCTATCATACCTGTTTTTATATTTAACATAGCTTGTAGACTTGAGGTTAGGATCTTGGCAATATACAGAGTATTCTCCCAAGCATATTTTGGTGATGAGATCATATAACCACATATTATCCAAAGGCTTTGTTTTTCCTTTATAGATACCTCTTGAGTGGTATTATGGAAAGAAAGTAGAAAATCGGGAGTCTTATTTTGAATTATGGAAATCCTCTTCCTATGCCCTTTGACCTGTAAAAATTGGGTTGAATGACTTTCCTGACATTTAACTTCCTATCTAGTCTACAATAACCACTCTCCCCCACCCAGACGCAGTGGAGTAAATCTAATGTCAGACGCACGCGTAGGTTTAGAGAAGGCTGGTAATAAAGAAAGAATATGGGAAATTGGGGATAGGAACTGGCTGATTGACCAGATAGGGTGGGGGAGCTCTGATGCAGGATCAGCAATTCCTATAGTAGTTCTGGTTGTCACAGGGATCACTGAAGGGTCAGAAAGACCCCACTTAATCTACTTAGTTCTCAATGAACCTCTCCTCTTGTCACCTACAGACGTTGGGGAAGGCCTCTTGTCACCTACATACATCGTGAGCTACTTCATCTGAAATCAGAGCCATTTCCCAGCTTATTCCATAGTGTCACCATGAGATTGTTTTGGACCTCTTGGCCTACAGTCACTGTTTCTTTTAATCACAGAAATCTACCCCTAACCTTTTGTATTATAGTACCTGTCATAAGGGAGCCATTCTTTCACGTTGCTGAAGTCATAATGCATTTTCCCCTAAGCAGTCAGTTATATCCCATGAGTGCTTCGTATATGTTTTTAATGTTTGTCTGAGGGAGACTATCATCATCCTTTGACCTGTTCTCAATCACATGAAAGCAATAAATAGACATGTGAACTCTTCACTAGAACCCCAAGACACCCTTAAAAAGTCATTCTAAATGCCCGGTTAGGCCAAAATCCTACAGCATGTGAAGGGGACATAGGACGCTATACATGCTTGCAAGTGGGGATGGAAGAGTGTACCATCATAGAATCTAAAGTCTTTCACTTATGAACATGATATAGATGTGGCAGCAGGTAAATACAGGAAGAAAAACAAGGTTCACTCAACAGGAAAGCATGTGGCTTTCTGGTTTAATGAGAAGCATGTCCAAGTGACATGATTTAGCCTAATCCTGGAGAAGGAAGAGATACATTTGGGTATTCAGATTTCCTATCCCTCTTGCTCCAAAGGCTGACACTTCACTCACTGCTCTAGGCAAGGAAAAAGATGTATCTTCTCCAAAGAGAGAGAGAAAAGAAAATTGCGACATCATAGAGTCCCTGAAGGCAGACAGGGAGCTCTTTTTAGTGAAAAAGAAAGCTGTTGCCCCAAAGGTGAATCAGCTCTGTACACAAGTGTCTGTTTTTGTTTGTTTTCAATACTCCACACATAAGTGAAATCATAGGGTTTCTATCTTCCTCTGATTGGCTTATTTCACTTAGCATAAGTCTCTCCAGCTCCATCCATATTGAGAAGGGGAGGCACATAGGGGATGGGCAAATAGATAAAGGAGACTAAGAGTTATACACTTCCAGTTATAACATAAGTAAGTCACAGGGATAAAAGCTATGGCTTAGTGAATATAGTCAGTAATATTGTAATAGCATTGTATGGTAACCCATGGTGCCTACACTTCTTAGGGTGAGCACGAAGTACAGAAAAGAATTGCCAACTCACTCTATTAAACATATGAACCAATACAACCTTGTTATGATAATCATGCTTCAATCGTAAAGAAAAAAAACATGATTACAAAGAAGATATCTATTGAAGTAAATATCATTCCTTGCTAGTCTTAGTTTAAATGCTGAAAAACTCAGCACAGGATGGGGGTGGCCATGTGCTCCTAGAACAGGTATGGTGAGTAAGTATTTTATCTTTGTTCTCTTCATGGTCACATATTCAGCATATGGGAACCCTAAGGCCAATGTTGAATCCGATCCAAATATCTGTACCGTGGGTGTATTTTGTTTCTCCTACTGAAATCTCTGATTTCTCAAATGAGTTCCAATATGCTAGTGGAAATAGGCAAACCATTGGGATTACAGCAGGGAAGATAACAGTGTGAAGGATGGAAAGATAAATTGAAGTCCATATGACATTATTCACTAACTGCCTAATCTCAGGACAATTGTCTGTTTTCTTTATTGCATGGTTAAATTCGTGATTCTTCTCTTATGAGTGATGGATAAAGTTCTCCATTTGTAAAACATATTTTTTATTTTAATTTTTTACTTTTTTCAATTTCTTTTCAGTGTACCCAAATCCATTGTTTATTCAACACACCTGGTGCTCCATGCAATACCTGCCCTCCATAATACCCACCACCAGGCTCACCCAACTTCCCACCCCACCCCTTCAAAACCCTCAGATTGTTTGTCAGAGTCCAGAGTCTCTCATGGTCTGCCTCCCCCTCCAATTTCCCCCAACTCCCTTCTCCTCTCCATCTCCCCATGTCCTCCATGTTATTTGTTATGCTCCACAAATAAGTGAAACCATATAATAATATGAATATTTCACTCAGCATAGTCTCTTCCAGTCCCACCCATGTTGATACAAAAGTTGGGTATTCATCCTTTCTGATGGAGGTATAATACTCCATACAGTATATGGACCACATCTTCCTTATCCATGCGTCCATTGAAGGGCATCTTCATTCTTTCCACAGTTTGGCGACCGTGGACATTGCTGCTATGAACACTGGGGTACAAATGTCCCTTCTTTCCACTACATCTTTTTCTTTGTGGTAAATACCCAGTACTGCAATTGCAGGGTCATTGGGAAGCTCTATTTTTAATTTCCTAAGGAATCTCCACACTGTTTTCCAAAGTGCCTGCACCAACTTGCATTCCCACCAACAGTGTAAGAGGGTTCTCCCCTTTCTCCCCATCCTCTCCAACACACGTTGTTTACTGTCTTGTTAAATTTGGCCATTCTAACTGGTGCGAGGTGGTATCTCAATGTGGGTTTGATGATGAACATTTTTTCATGTGTCTGATAGCCATTTGTATGTCTTTATTGGAGAAGTGTCTGTTCATGTATTCAGCCCATTTTTTGACATGATTATCTGTTTTGTGTGTGTTGAGTTTGAGGAGTTCTTCATCGATCTCAGATATAAGTCCTTTGTACTGTTATTTGAGAATAACTTCTCCCATTCCGTGGGTTGCTGCTTAGTTTTAACTGTTTTCTTTGCTGTGCAGAAGCTTTCGATCTTGATGAAGTCCCAAAAGTTCATTTTTGCTTTTGTTTCCTTTGCTTTTGGAGACATATCTTGAAAGAAGTTGCTGTGGCTGATGTCGAAGAGATTATTGCCTATGTTCTCCTCTAGGATTCTGATGGATTCCTCCCTCACGTTGAGGTCTTTTATCCATTTCGAGTTTATCTTTGTGTACAGTGTAAGCAAATGTTGGAGTTTCATTCTTCTACACATAGCTGTCCAGTTTTCCCAGCACCATTTATTCAAGAGATTCTTTTCTCTGCCGTATATATTTTTCTGCTTTGTTGAAGACTCATTGTCTATGAAAATGAGGGTCCATATCTTGGCTCTCCACTTTGTTGTACTAGTCTAAGCATCTGTTTTTGTGTCAGTACCATGCTGCCTTGGTGATCAAAGCTTTGTAATAAGGTTGAAATCAGGCACCACGATGCCCCAGATCTGTTTTTCTTTTTCAACATTTCCTTCATGATGATGGGGTATTTTCTGGTTCCATACAAATTTTAGGAGTGTTTGTTCCAGCACTTCAAAAAATATCGTTGGTAGTTTACTTGTGATGGCGATGAAAGTGTAGATTGTTCTGGTCAGGCTATTCTTCTGATCCATGAGCATGGAATCTTTTTCGGTCTTCTTCTGACTTCTTTGATTTCTATCATGGGGTGTCTATAGTTTCTTAAGTATAGATCCTTTCCCCCTTTGGTTAGGATTATGCCAAGGTGTCTCATGTTTTTTGGTGCTATTGCATTGGAATTGATGCTCTAATTTCTCATTCTACTGTTACATTGTTAGTGTATAAAAATGGAACTGATTTCTGTGCCTCATTTGTGTACCCTGCCACATCAGTGAATTGCCATAGGATTTCTTGAAGTTTGGGGGTGCAGTGTTTAGGGTTTTCCACCGAAAGTGTCATGTCATCTTCAAAGAGAGAGAGTTTGATTTTTCTTTGCCAATTTGAATACCTTTACTTTCTTTTTTTTTTGTCCAGTCGCTGTTGCTAGTGATTCCAGTTCTATGTTCAGTAAGAGTGGTGAGAGCGGGAATCCTTGTCATGTCCCTGATCTAAAGGGCAATGCTCTCAGCTTTTCCCCATTCAGAATGAGAGTCCCTGTATGTGTCTCATAGATGGATTTTATGAAACTGAGGAATGTTCTGTCTATCCTATACTTTGAGGAGCTTTGATCAGGAAATATTGCTCTATTTTGTCAAATGTTTTTTTACTGCATCATTAGGAGGACCATGTGGTTCTTCTTTATGCTCTTATTGATTTTTCCTATCATAGTGGTTGATTTGCAAATGTTGAACACCTCTTACATCCCAGGGATAAGATCCTTTTAATGTATGGTTGAGTTTTATTAGATAAAATCTTGTTGGGAATTTTGGCATCCACGTACATCAGAGATATTGGTGTGAAATTCTCTTTTTTGTTGGGGACTTTGGCTGTTTTGGGGTCACAGCAATGCTGGACTCATGGGATGAGTCTGGAAGTTTCCTTCTCTTTCTAGTGTTTGAAATAGGTTGGGGAGTATGAGTATTATTTGTTCTTTGAAGGTTTGGTAGAATCCCACAGGAAATCCATCAGGTCCTGTACTCTTGAATTTTGGAAGATTTTTGACCACTGTTTCAATATCATTACTGGTTATTGTTCTATTCATGGGTCACTCAGTTCCTCTTTCAGTCTTGGTAGTTAATAGGTTTCCAAGAATATA
This sequence comes from Eira barbara, assembly GCA_020311275.1. NCBI lineage: Eukaryota > Metazoa > Chordata > Mammalia > Carnivora > Mustelidae > Eira > Eira barbara. The sequence continues at coordinate 38,928 of JAHRIG010007510.1, read as the reverse complement.
TCCGTTTCTTCCATGATGCTTAATTTATTGGCATATAGCTGTTGATGATAATTTCTGAGAATTGTTTCTATTTCCTTGGTGTTAGTCGTGATCTCTTCCTTTTCATTCATACTGTTCTTAGTTTGTGTCCTTTTTCTTTTCTTTTGGAAGTCTGGACAGTGGTTTATCAATATCATTAATTATTTTCAAAAACCAGCTTCTAGTTTTATTGGTGTGTTCTACTGTAATTCTGGTTTCTAATTATCCATCTATTCTCTTGCATTGCTTAGGCTCAATTTGTTGTTGATTCCCCAGTTCTTTAAATTAAAGAGATAGTTTGTGTATTCAGATTTATTTATCTATATTATTATTATTATTATTATTATTATTATTATTATTATTATTAAGGCTTAGATGGCTATGTGTTTCCACCTTAGGACCCGCTTTGCCATATCCCATAGGTTTTGGACTGATGTGTTTTCATTTCCATTGGTTTACATGAATTGTAGAAGTTATTCTTTAGTTTCTGTGTTTACCCAAAAATTCTTAAGCAGGATGGTCTTTAACTTCCAAGTGTTTGAATTCCTTCCAAATATTTTCTTGCGATTAAGTTCCAGTTTCAAAGCACTGTGTTAGACAATAGGCAGGAATAATCTCAATATTTTGCTATCAGTTGAGACCTGACTTGTGACCTAATAGGTGGTCTATTCTGGAGAAAGTTCCATGTGCACTCGAGAAGAATGAGTATCCTGTTGTCTTAAGTGTGGAATGTTCTGTGTGTATCTATGAGGTCCATCTGGTCCAGAGTGTCATGTAAAGGTTTTGTTTCCTTGTTGAATTTCTGCTGAGATGATCTGTCTGTTTCTGAGAGTGGAGCATTTACTTCTCTCACCATTACCATGTTATTATCAATATGACTCCTTAGTTTGGTTAAGAGCTGGATTCTGCAGTTGGCTGCTCCCATGATGAAGACTAGATATTTTCAGTAGTTAGGTCTTCTTGTTTCATAGGCCATTTAGGGTTGATATATTGCCATTCTGCATCTCTAACTTCAGATTTTAGCTTAAAATCTAAAATGTCTGATATGAGAATTGCTACTCCAGCTTTTCTTTGAGATCTATTGACATGAAAGATGTAACTCCATGCCTTTACTTTTACTCTGATGTTTCATTCAGTTCAAAAAGAGTCTCTTATAGATAACATGTGGATGAGTCCTGTCTTTTTATCCAATCGGCAACACATGCCCTTTTCTGGGAGCATTTAGGCTATTCACATTGAGAGTGATTATTGAAAAATGTGATTTTATTGTCATAATGTTTCCCTGAAGTGCTTGTTAATTTAGATTGTCTCTGTATCTTACTCTTCTGTATCACTCTTTTGGTCTTTCTTTTTTTATACGACCCATGCCGCCCTTAATATTTACTTTCAGTTCCCGCTGGTCCTGAAATGTCCTTATCTCTCCATCTGTTTTGAGGTACAGCCTTGACACATAACAAATTCTTGAGTGCATGTTCCTGTTGTTTAGTATCCTGAATATGTCTTGCTAGCCCTTTCCCGCTTGCTGGGTCTCCTTGGACAGGCCCGATGTTATTCTGATGTTCCTCCACTTGAACAACAGGAACCTCTTCCCTCTAGCTGCCCTTAAGACGGTTTCTTGGTTTTAAGATATGTGAGTTTCACTATGACATGCCAGGGTATTGTTCTGTTCTCCTTGTTTTGGGAGGGGTCCTCTCTGCCTCTAAGACAGGAACTCTTGTTTCATTCCCCAGATTAGGGAACGTTTCATTATGAATTGCTCTAATATATCTTCTAGTCCCCTCTTCCTTTCTCCACCATCTCAGAGATCCCAGTAATTCTGACATTGGAATGTTCATGGTGTCATTTATTTCTCTGCTTCTGTTTTCATGGCTGCTGTGCTGTTAGTTCCAGGCCTGCTCCTGTTCCTTCTTTTCTATCACTTTGTCTTCTAGACAAATACTTTGTTCTTATGCCTCATTTACCCTAGCTGTTAGAGTATCTTGACCAGATTGGATCTCATTGAGAGCTTTAAATTCTGCCAGATCAATTCTCATTTCTTCCCTGAGAGAATCTATGTTGCCATTAAAGGTTTTGTGCATCCTATCTATTGTCTGCATCACTGTTTTTCTGAAGTCTATTTCCAACATCTTGCTTATATCCATATGCATTTGTTTTGTGGTAGAGGTCACAGTCTGAGTTTTTCCTATGTTGAGGGTTTCCTCTCTGAGTCATTCTGCTGAGGGTGGGTAGAGGGAGTGTATAGAGTCCTAATTATTGACAACAGCCCAAGGAAAATGTACCTGTTTTATTGGGACCTTAGGGTTGTTGGCCTCTTGTTTTTCCAGCCTGTCTTCTGGGAGAGGGGCCTGCCACACTGTTGCTCAGGCAACCCTGTTTGGGCAGAGATTCTCTGATCCCTGTGGGCCACTGGGCTCAGTGAAAACTAGGTTAGGGGCTTTTGTTCTCTGGTGGCTTTCTCTGCTGGCTTTCCACGATTACACCCCCGTCCCATGGTAAGAACAGAAGTGACTTTATCCAAACCTCTTTCTCATAACAGGGTGATGACATTCTGCCCCTCAGTGAGCTCTCCCAGCCACATGGTCCCTGGTTCTGTCTGCACTGCCAAAAACCACAGCACCCTTGTTTCTGTGCCCGACTGCAGCACTCCCAGCCTTGGCTTCCATGTTCAGGCACACACCAGTCCTTTGTTTTTCTAGAACAGTATGTCATCTCCAGTTCGGATGTGTGCTTCAACAACTCCAGATTTCTGAGGTGGGGTTCTCCCCACAGGTGCTTTCCCTACTGCTTCTTGTCTGCAAGCTGGGCCTGGTCCCCACCGTGGGAGGTGTTTGAGATCCAATGGTTCCCTCCACCTTTCATTGATCTTCCCATATCACAGTTCACAGAAGCATGGCTATCCCGCCACCCCCATACTTAAAGACCAATCACCGGAGATACTCTATTTTTAGAGATGCGATCTATGTTCTTACACAACAAGCTGATTTTGCGGGTCTTCAGTTAGGTCTGCTAGATATCTAGCTCAATTCAGGGGATTGTTAGATATAGGGCCCCCTACTTCTCCGTGAACTTTGCCCAGTCTCATTCATTTTTTCCCAAAGATTTTATTTATTTATTTGACAGAGAGATCAAGAGTAGGCAGAGAGGCAGGCAGAGAGAGAGGGGGAAGCAGGCTCCCTGTTGAGCAGAGAGCCTGATGCAGTGCTTGATCCCAGGACCCTGAGATCATGACCTGAGCTGAAGGCAGAGGCTTTAAACCACTGAGCCACACAGGCACACCTCATTCGTTCTTTTTTTATTTTTTTTTAAGATTTTTATTTATTTATTTGACAGAGAGATCAAAAGTAGGCAGAGAGGCAGGCAGAGAGAGAGAGGGAAGTAGGCTCCCTCCTGAGCAGAGAGCCTGATGCAATGCTTAATCCCAGGACCCTGAGATCATGACCTGAGCTGAAGGCAGAGGCTTTAGCCCACTGAGCAACCCAGGAGAACCCCCTCATTCATTCTTTAACAGGATATTCTTTAACTTCCATCTGTGATCTTTCCACATTTTTTTTCCTCTGGTTGACTTTATGTTTCATAGCACTGTGGTTTGAAAACATGAATAATTTGGTGTCAATCTCTTTATACTTGCCAAGACCTAATTTTCAGGCCAATATCTGTTTTCATATGGAAAATGTTCAGTGTGCACTTGTGAAGAATTGGGGTTCTGTTGCTTTAGGATAAACTCTCATGAAAATATTGGTTATGTCCCTCTAACCTAGTGGGTCATTCAAAGCCCTGGCTTCCTGGTTGAACTTCTGCTCGGATGATCTGTCCATTGCTTTGAGTGTGGTGTTAAAGCCCCCTAATATTTGTTTTATGTTCTTTATGTTTGCTATTAATTATCTATATATTTAGCTGCTTCCAAAGTAGTGTCATAAACAAGTTTTTGGTCTCCTTGATCTAGAGACCCCTTGATGATGACATAGTTCCCTTCTTAATATCATGTTACACTCTGGTTTAAAGTCTAGTTTGTTTGTAAAAAGTATTACTATTCTGGCTTTCTTTGATACCCATTTGTTCTCAATCTCCTCAGTTTCAATCCGTAGGTGTCCTTAGGTCTAAAATGAGCTTATTATTTTTATTCAGTGAAATTACTGATAGATCTGTATTTAGCATCATGTTATTCATTATCTTCCCTCTATTTCTGGAGATTTTCTCTGTTCCTTTCTTGTCCTAGGCACCTTTGGTTTCTCCCTTTCAGACAAAGAGTGTCCTTTTATATTTCTTATAGGGCTGATTTACCGACCGTTAATTCCTCTAAGGTTTGTAAGTCTGGGAATCTTATCATCTTTCTTTCTATTCTGAGTGACAGGTTTGTTGTATAGCATTTTCATTACCGTAGACTTGCCCCACTCTGCACTTTGTACAAATCACGTCCGAAGTGAAATATATCATGTTGTTGTCTTCTAGCTTGCCAAGTTTCCGTGGAGAAAATTGTAGTAACTTGAAGGTTCTTCCTTTGTAAGCTAAGGACTTCTTTTGTCTTGCCACTTTGAAGAGAATTCTGCTACTGATAGATTTTGAAAATTTAATGACACTGTGTCTTGTGTTGGCCTACTTCTATTGATCATGGTCAGAGTCCTCTGTGCCTCTGGATCTGGACCTCTGTTTCTTCACCCAGATTAGGGAAATGTTCAGCTATGATTTCCTCAAAGAAATTTTTGACCCTCTTTTCTCTCTCTCTTCTAGGACTCCTACAATATGCATGTTATTACATTTGACGGAGTCAATGTTTTCCCTAAGTCCATTCTCATGTTCCAAAATTCTTCCTTCTTGCTTTTGCATAGCTTCATATTTTCCATTATTTTGTCTTCAGGGTCACTAATTCAAAGATCTGGTTATATTAGCCTACTGTTCATTGCATCCAGTCTGCTTCCAACCTTTTCATCCTTGATATTTTTGTACACTCCTTTGTAATTGTGGTCTCCCTGATGTCTTCAATTATTTTCTCAAGCCCAGTGAGTATCCTGGCTACTGCTTTAAATCCTCCATCATGCATGTTACATGTATCTGTTTCACTTATATTGCCTGGCCATGATCTTTTCTTATTCTTTCACTTCGGATAAATTGATTCTTCTATCTTTGCATTTGGTCTAAGTCTCTGTCTTCTTCTCTGTAGTAGAAACACCCATTATGTTTTTTGCTTCTGAAGGTAATGACATTAGGAAGAGGAGGTCACGTATTGCTTAAGGCCTGGTGCTTCAGGGAGTCTCAGGTGTGTGTTGCATGTACTCTGCTGTTGTGTTGTGGCTGCCCTCTCTCTTTAGGCTAGTCATTTGCAGAGGCTCTCTTTGCCTCCAGTGGAGAATCTTTGGAGTCTGGTACTGAATATGGTGAGGTTTAGCTTGGTGGGCTCTGGTATGCTTGTGAAATGCGGCTTGAAACCAATTCAACAGAACTAAGGCCTTTGAATGCTATGGAAGGAGAGAGGATATGGGCAGGGCTTTTTTCTAGTCCCTTACAGGAAGGCCTGTTCAAGTGAGACTGAGCAAGTTGGACTGAGAAAGCCAGTCCCACAGAGTGCAGGGTGGGGACTTCGTGTTTGCAAGTTAGGTAACCAATGTCATCACTGCCTTGTTTTGGCAGGAGGTTCGGTATTTGTGCTGGCAGCACTAGAGCCCAAAGCTTCTTGGCCCCATAGAGGCATCTTTACAAACACTGCCTATCAGGGAATCACTCTGTGAACAAATAATTTCCCCACTGTATCTCCAGGTAGTGTCTCTGATCACTGTCTCCAGGCTGTCTGCACCTGATTGTTCACCCGTGTTCCCTCCAGGAGCAACACAGTGTTCTCTGAGATCTATGTTAGCCAAGACTGATGACCTTAAAACTCTTGCTTTAAGCTCCTCTGGGTGTAAGAACTCATGTCGTTCAGTCCCTCTAATTTCCATAGCCAATGGCTTGGGGAAAGTTTCTCCTTGTGGGTCCCCAGTGTGTTCTTTTCTCATATGTCTTTCTCTTTGGCCATGGATCCCTACCTTCTGAAGCACCAACCATCCACTCCACCCCTAAGCCATGTCTCCACACTTCCTCCCATATTCCATGTGACTTCTCTCTTTAGTTTAATCTGTAGGCCTCAGGTCAACTTCTGACATATTTAGGCTGATTTTGTAATTTTCTAGCGCCGTTCATGGCTCAAGATGAGCCTGGCGTTCCCCTCCTCAACCACCATCTCCCTGTCCTCCATATGCACCGTGGACTCTTATACAGCCATAAGCAAGAATTAAGGGTTGACACTTGTTACATATGAGAGGGATCTAGAAAGTATAATGCTAAGTGAAATCTTTCAGTCACAGAAAGACAAATAGCATATGATTTCACTCATTTATGAAACTTAAGAAAGAAAGAAAGAAAGAAAGAAAGAAAGAAAGAAAGAAAGAAAGAAAAAAAGAGACAAATAATAAACCAGACTCTTAAATGTAAACACAACTCTCTGGTCATTAGAAGGCAGGTTAGTGCATATATGTGTGAATAAAAGGGGATTAAATGTTACATTGGTTGCAGGAAATGTGGCTGAAGGTGAAGTAACATGAGTTTCCTATGCTATTGAAATTACCTTGTTATCAATAAAAGAGAGAATTCATATCTCTGGAAACTTCATTGTAAATCTTATGTGAACAACAAAAGAAAAAATTAGAGTGGATACAAAAGATAGGATGTAAGGGAGGAATAGCAACAAAGGAAATAAATCACAGAAGAAAAGACCAAACATAGGAGAAGCACCAAAGAATCAAATTCAGAAACCAACAAAATGAAACAGTTAATTCCCTCCCTATCAATAATTAATTAAAGCTTTTGGGACTAAATTCTCATAACTACCATTCAGTTGAAGGGAGACTGAATTGATTTAAAAAAAAAATAAAAAAGACAAAAACAAAACAACGACAAAACAAGATCTAACATTCTGTTGCCCAAGAGTTTCACTTGAACTTTAAAGATACACATGGCTTGAAAGTGAATGAATGGGAAAAGATAGTTCATGCAAACGGCAAGCAGAGAGCAGAAATGGTTGTGCCTATGTCAGAGAGAGAGATTTTTAAGTCTAAATCAGATAAAAGACATAAAAAAGGTCCTTAGGCTTGATAGGGTATGAATTCATCAAGGAGATACAAGAATTGCAAACATAGGCGTTTTCAACCTTGCAACGTTGGAGTATGTAAATATTTGAAACATATTAACAGAATTGAAGGGAGATATAGACCACAATAAAATAATGGCGGGGACTACAATATCCCACTTTTGGCACAGGACAGATCATCCAGTTGGAAAGGTGGTAAGGAATAGAAGACCTCAAGGGCACTGTAGACCACGTGGGCTGAAGAGACACATGCCTAAAATTACATCTGTCAGCACCATAACAAAAGTTCTTCTCAAGTGCAGACCTAAATTTCTCTATCACAGATCCCGTGACCACGAATTCTGCTTAATTAATTTAAAAAGATTCAAATCATTTTTGTGTATTTATGACCACAACGGTATGAAAAAATCATTTAAAGGACCTGTCTTTTTAAATTATTTTTATTATGTTCAGTAAGCCATTATCATACATCATAAATTTTTTATACAGTGTTCAGGAATTCATTAGTTACGTATATCACCCAGTGCGCATAATAACATGTGCTGCATCTGCTCAATACCCGTTACCTGGTTATCTCATTCACCCCATGCCTTTCGATTCTGTAACCCTCAGCTTGATTCCCATAGTTCATGGTCTCTCATGGTTTGCATTACTCACTCACTTCTTCCCATTTAGTTTTAATGTGGATTGGGGTGTGGCGACTTGCTCTATCAGACCTGTTTTCATACTTAGCATACTTTGTAATCTTGGAATCAGGGACTTGGCTATATACAGACAATTCTCCCAAGAGTATTTTAGTGATGAGATCAGATAGCCACATATTACCCAGAGGCCCTCCCTCCTCCTCCTCCTCCTCCTCCTTCTTTTCCTTTAAAGGTACCTCTCTATTTGTACAAAGGGAAGAAAATATCAACTCAGAAATCTTATTTTGAAATATGAAAATACACTTCCTAAGTCCTTTGACCTGTACAAATTGGGCTGAATTGCTTTCCTGACATTGAACTTCCTAGTCTACAATACTGCCTAGTCTACAGAACTGCCTAGTCTGCAGTAACCTCTCTGCCCTACCAAGATTCAGTGGAGTAAATCTAATGTCAGATACAATGCATAGGTTTAGAGAAGATAAGATTCTGAGAGGGGTGGGAATAAAGGAAGAATGTGGCAAAGTGGGGATGGGAACTGGCTGATTGACCAAGTAGGGTGGGGGAGCCCTGACACAGGATCAGCAATTCCTATGGTAGTTCTGTTTGTCACAGGGTCAAGAGACCCCACTTCATCTAGTTAGTTCTCAATGAGCCTCTTCTCTTGTAACCTACCCACATTGGGAATGGCCTAGACATCATGAGCTACTTGATCTGAAATCAGAGCCATTTCCCACCTTATTCCAGAGTCATCATGAGATTGTTTTGCCCCTGTTGGCCTACTGTCACTTCATCCTTTAATCACAGAAATATATCTCCTAACCTATTGTATGATAACACTTGTCATAAGGGGGCCATTATCTGACATTCCTGAAGTCATATCCATTTTCCCCTAAGCACTCAGCTATGTCCCATGAGTGTTTTGTATATGTTTTTAGTATATTTATCTCAGGAAGAATACCATGATCACCCTTTGATCTGTTCTCGATCACATGAAAGCAATAAATAGACATGAAAAAACTTCACTAAGTCCCCAACACATCCTTAAAAAGGGAATATGAGCTCTGGATAACAGTTCGGGCAAACCCCAAGAGACTGGTGGGAAGGGGATGTAGGAAGCTTCACATGCTTGCAAGTAGGGAAGGAAGAGTGTACTGTCATAGGATCTAAAGTCTCTCACTTATGGACATGATATAGATGTGGCAGCAGGTAAATAGAGGAAGCAGAACAAGGTACCCTCAACAGGAAATCTGGTGGGTCTCTAGTTCAATGACAAGCCTGTCTAAGCCATGAGGTAGCCTATTCCTGGAGAAGGAAGAGATACATTTGGGCGTTAAGATTTCATTTCCATCTTGCTCCAAAGGCTGCCACTTCACTCACTGCTCTAGGCAAGGAAAACGAGGTATCATCTCCAAAGAGAGAGAGAAATGAAAATTACAACATCCCAGAGACTCCAAAGGAAGACAGAGAGCTCTTTTTAGTGAACAAGAAGGGTGTTGCCCCAAATGTGAATCACCTCTGTACAGAAGAGTCTGTTTTTGTTTTGTTTTCAATACTCCACACATAAGTGAAATTATAGGGTATCTATCTTCCTCTGATTGGCTTATTTCACTTAGCATAAGTCTCTCAATTTGTTGTTGATTCTCTAGTTCTTTAAAGTATAGAGATAGTTTGTGTATTCAGTACTTTTTAGTTATCTTTTGAGTGAGACTTAGATGTCTATGTGTTTCCCCCTTAGAACCCGCTTTGCCATATCCCATGCGTTTGGAATGATGTGTTTTCATTCTCATTGGTTTCCAAGAATTTTATAAATTCTTCTCTGTTTCTTGGGTTGATTCAAACATCCTTAAGCTGGATGGTCTTTAGGTTCCAAGTGTTTGAATTCCTTTCAACCTTTTTCTTGTGACTGAGTTCCAGTTTCAAAGCACTGTGGTAGGGAATAGGCAGGGAATAATCTCAGTCTTTTGGTATAGGTGGAGACCTGATTTGTGACCTATTGGGTGGTGTATTCTGGAGAAACCTAAATGCGCAGTTGAGAAGAATGAGTATCCTGTTGTCTTTAGGGCGGAATGATCTGTGTATTTTTATGAGGTCCATCTGGCCCAGGGTGTCATGAAAAGCTTTCATTTCTTTGTTGAATTTCTACTCAGATGATCCATCTATTGCTGAGAGTGAAGTGTTGACTTCTCTCAACATTACCGTGTTATTATCCCCCTTTAGAAATTATATAGTGCCCTTCTGCATCTCTAACTACAGATTTTAACTTAAAATCTAAAATGTCTTATATGAGAATTGCTACCCCAACTTCCTTTTAAGGTCTCTTGACATGAAAGATGTTACTTCATCCCTTCACTTTTACTTTGATGTATCCTTCAGTTCAAAAAGAATCTCTTATAGATAGTATGTGGATGGGTCCTGTCTTTTTATCCTATCTGCAACCTTGTGCCATTTGATGTGAGCATTTAGGCCATTCAAGTTGAGAAATTAATGAAAAATGCGATTTTATCGTCATCATGTTTCCTTGAAATGCTTGTTTCTTTTGATTGTCTCTGTATCTTACTGTTCTGTGTCACTATTGGGGTCGTTCTCTTTATATGACCCAATACCCCTTTAATATTTCATGCAGGGCTTTCTTGGTGGTCACATAATCTTTCAGTTCCTGCTGGTCCTGAAAGATCCTTGTATCTGCATCTGTTCTGAATTAAAGCCTTGCCAGATAACAAATTCTTGGGTGCATGATCCACTCATTTAGCACCTTCCATATGTCTTGCTAGTCCGTTGCTCTTCCTGGGGCTCCATGGACAGGCCCAATGCTATGCTGATGTTCATCCATTTGTACATTAAGAATTTCTTCCCTCTAGCTTCCCTTAAGATGGTTTCTAGGTTCTAAGATGTGCAAGTTTTAATATGACATGCCATCTTTTCCTTCGTTTGGGAGGGTCCTTTCTTCCTCTAGGACAGGAACTCTTGCTTCATTCCCGGGTTGGGGACGGTCATGGTGCTGATTTGCTCTAATATATCTGCCAGTCCACTCTCCCTCTCTCTACCACTCAGGGATCCCAATAATTCTGACGTTGGAATGTTCATGGTATCACTTATTTCTCTAATTCTGTTTTCGTGGGTACTGAGCTGTTAGTTCCAGGCCTTCTATCACTTTGTCTTCTAAACCACGACTTTGTTCTTCTGCCTCATTTACCCTAGCTGTTGGAGTATATAGACTAGATTGGATCTCATTGAGAGCATTTTTAAGTTCTGCCAGATCAACTCTCATTTCTTCCTTGAAAGAATCTAGGTTGCCATTAAAGATTTTGTGCATCCTAGCTATTGTCTGCATCACTGTTATCCTGAAGTCTATTTCCAACATCTTGCTTACATCATATGAATTTGTTTTGTGGTAGAGGTCACAGTCTGAGTTTTTCCTATGTTGAGGGTTACCTCTCTGAGACATTCTACTGAGGGGTGGTTGAGGGAGTGTACAGAGTCCAAATTAATGACTACAGCTCAAGGAAAATGCACCTGTTTTATAGGGACCTTAGGGGGTGTTGGCCTCTTGTTCTTCCAGCCTGTCTTTGGGGACAAGAACCTGTTGCACTATTGCTCAGGCAATTCTGTTTGGGGAGAGATTATCTGCTCCCTGTGGGGAACTGGGCTTAGTGAAAAATGGTTTTGGGGGTCATTTGTTCTCTGGCTGCTTTCTCTGGTGGCTTCCACAACCCTACCATGGGCAAGAGCAGAAGCGACCTTATCCATACCTCTGTCTTAGAACAGAGTGATGGTAGTCTGTACTTTAGCAAGTTCTCCCAGCCCTAGGGTCCATGTTTCTGTCTGTGCCAAAAACCACAGGACCTGGGTTCCATGACTCTATGCAGCACTCCCAGCCCTCACTTCAGTGTCCAGGCACACATCTTCCCTTTGTGCTTCTAGAACTACATGTCATCCCCAGTTCGCATGTGTGTCCCTACAATTCCAGGTATCCTAGGTGGGGCATTCCCCACAAGTGCTTTCCCTGTTACTACTGGTCTACAAGTCAGTTCCTGGTCCAATCATGGGAGGTGTTTGAGATCCAACGACTCCCTACCTCTTCCATTTATCTTCCAATATAACCGCACAGGAGCATGACTCTCCCCCCACCCCCTTACTTGAAGTCCAACCACCAGAGATATTCTGTTTTTATTTTTTTTTAATGTTCTAAATTTCTTTTCAGTGTACCAGAATTGATTGTTTATCCCATGCCCAGTTCTCCACGCAATACGTGCCATCCATAATACGCACTCCCAGGCTCACCCAACTTCCCACCCCCTGCCCCTTCAAAACCCTCGGATTGTTTTTTAGAGTCCCCAGTCTCTCAGGGTTCATGTCCTCCTCCAATTTCCCTCATCTCCCTTCTCCTCCCCATCTCCCCATGTCTTCCATGTTATTTCTTATGCTTTACAAAAAAACATATGATAATTGACTCTCTCTGCTTGACTTATTTCACACAGCATAATCTCTTCCAGTCCCATCCATGTTGATACAAATGATGGGCTTTTATCCTTTTTGATGGAGGCATAATACTCCATAGTGTCTATGGACCTCATCTGCCTTATCCCTTCGTCCATTAAAGGACATCTTGGTTCTTTCCACAGTTTCGTAACCGTGGCCATTTGCTGCTATGAACAGCGGGATACAGATGGCCCTTATTTCCACTACATCTGTATCTTTGGGGTAAATACCCAGTAGTGCAATTGCAGGGTCATAGGGAAGCTCTATTTTTAATTTATTAAGGAATCTCCACACTGTTTTCCAAAGTGACCTTACCAACTTCCACTCCCACCAACAGTGTAAGAGGGGTCCCCCTTTCTCCATATCCTCTCCAACACACGTTATTTACTGTCCTGCTAATTTTGGCCATTTTATCTGGTGTAAGGTGGTATCTCAGTGTGGTTTTGATTTGAATCTTCCTGATGGCTAGTGATGATGAACATTTTTTCATGTGTCTTTTAGCCATTAGTATGTCTTCATTGGAGAAGTGTCTGTTCATGTCTTCTGCCCAATTTTTGACATGGTTATCTGTTTTGTGTGTGTTGAGTTTTAGGAGTTCTTTATAGACCTTTATAGATCTTAGATATCAGTCTTTGGTCTGTACTGTCATTTGCGAATATCTTCTCCCATTCTGTGGGTTGTCTTTTTGTTTTGTTGATGGTTTCCTATGCTGTGCAGAAGCTCTTGATCTTAATGAAGTCCAAAAATCTCATTTTTTCTTTTGTTTCCTTTGCCTCTGGAGATATATCTTGGAAAAATTTGCTGTGGCTGATATCGATGACGTTACTGCCTATACTCTCCTCTAGGATTCTGATGGATTCCTACTCCATGTTGAGGTCTTTTATCCCTTTCGAGTTTATGTTTGTGTATGGGGTAAGAGAAAGGTCAAGTTTTATTCTTCTACATATAACTGTCCAATTGTCACAGCATCATTCATTGAAAAGACTGTCTTTTTTCCACTGTATATTTTTTCCTGTCTTGTCGAAGATTATTTGACCATAGACTTGAGGGTCCATATCTGGGCTCTCTACTCTTTGTTCCACTGGTATATGCCTCTTTTTAATGCCAGTACCATGTTGTCTTGAAGATCACAGCTTTGTAGTAAAGCTTGAAATCAGGTAACATGATGCCCCCAGTTTTGTTTTTCTTTTTCAACATTTCCTTAGCAATTTGGGGTCTCTTCTGATTCCATACACATTTTAGGATTATTTGCTCCAGCTCTTTGAAAAATGCTGGTGGAATTTTGATCAGAATGTCATTGAAAGTGTCGATTGCTCCAGGCAGTTTAGACATTTTAACAATGTTTATTCTTCTGATCCCTGAGCATTGAATGGTCTTCAAAATTTTTGTGTCTTCTTCGATTTCTTTCATGAATATTCTGTAGTTCCTTGTGTTACGGATCCTTTAAATCTTTGGTTAGGTTTATTCCCAGGTATCTTATGGTTCTTGGTGCTATAGTAAATGGAATTGATTCTCTAATTTCCCTTTCTGTATTTTCATTGTTAGTGTATATGAAAGCAAGTGATTTCGGAACACTGAGTTTGTATCCTGACACATTACTGAATTGCTGAGTGAGTTCTAGTAGTTTGGGGGTGGAGTCTTTTGTGTTTTCCATATAAATAATCATGTCATCTGTGGAGAGAGTCTGCCTTCTTAATTGCCAATTTAAATACCCTTTATTTCTCTTTGTTGTCTGATTGCTGTCACTAGGACTTCTAATACTATGTTGAATAAGCGTGGTGAGAGTGGGCATCCTTGTGGTGTTCCTGATCTCAAAGGGAAGGCTGTGAGCTTTTTCCCATTGAGGATGATATTTGCTGTGTGTCTTTCATAGATAGATTTGATGAAGTTCAGGAATGTTCCATCTATCCCTAAACTTTGAAGCGTTTTAATCACGAAGGGATGCTGGATTTTGTCAAATGCATTTTCTGCATCAATTGAGAGGACCATGTGGTTCTTCTCTCTTCTCTTATTGATTTGTTCTATCACATTGATTGATTGGCGAATGTTGAATCATTCTTGTAACCAGGGATGAATCCCACCTTGTCATGGTGGATAATCTTTTTAATATGCTGTTGGATCCTGTTTGCTAGGATCTTGTTGAGAATCTTAGCATCCATATTCTTCAGGGATATTGGTCTGAAATTCTCCATTTTGGTGGGGCCTTTGCCTGGTTTGGGGATTAGGGAAATGCTGGCTTCATAAAAAGAGTCTGGAAGTTTTCCTTCTGCTTCATTTTTTGAAACACCTTCAGGAGAATAGGTGTTCTTTTTTCTTTGAAATTTGGTAGGATTCTACAGGGAATCCCTCAGGTCCTGAACTCTTATTTTGGGGGAGGTTTTTGATCACTGCTTCAATCTCGTTACTAGATGTCAGACTATTCAGGTTGTCAATTTCTTCCTGGCTCAATTTTGGGAGTTTCTAGTTTTCCAGGAATGCATCTATTTCATCTCGGTTTCTTAACTTTATTGATATATAATTTTTGATAATAATTTCTGATGATTGCTTCTACTTCCTTGGTGTTATTTGTGATCTCTCCCTTTTCATTCATAATTTTATTAATTTGTGCCTTCTCTCTTTTCTTTTGGATTAGTTTGGCCAGTGGTTTATCGATCTTATTGATTCTTTCAAATAATCACCTTCTAGTTTCATTGATGCGTTCTACTATATCTCTAGTTTCTATCTTATTGATCTCTGATCTAATCTTGATTATTTCCCTTCTTGAGTGTGGAGTTGGCTTAATTCATTGTTGATTCTCCCGTTCTTTAAAGTGTAGAGACAGATGGTGCCTTCCGGATATTTCCATTTTTTTGAGGGAGGCTTGGTTGGCTATGCATTTCCCCCTTTGGAGTGCCTTTGCAGTATCCCATAGGTTTTAGATCAAATTGTCTTCATTCTCATTGGTTTCCATGAATTGTTGAAGTTCTCCGTTAATAGCCTGGTTGATCCAACCATTCTTTTTTTTAAGATTTTATTTATTTATTTGACTGACAGAGATCACAAGTAGGGAGAGAGGCAGGCAGAGAGATAGAGGAGGAGGAGGCAGACTCCATGTGGAGCAGAGAACCTGATGTGGGGCTTGACCCCATGAACCTCGGATCATGACCTGAGCAGAAGGCAGAAGCTTTACCCAACTGAGCCACCCAGGCACCCCGATCCAAGTATTCTTAAGCAAGGTGGTCTTTAGCTTCCAGGAGTTTGAGTTTTTTGGTTTTTTTTTTTTTTTAATTTGCCTTGTGTTTGAGCTCCCATTTCAAAGCATTGTGATCTGAGAATATGCAGGGAATAATCTCAATCTTTTGTTATCGGTTGAGCCCTGATTTATGACACAGTATGTGGTCTGTTCTGGAGAAGGTTCGATGTGCACTCGAGAATAATTCATATTCTGTCATTTTAGGGTTTAATGTTCTGTATGTATATATCTATGAGGTCCATCTGGTCCTGTGTGTCATTCAATGCTCTTGTTTATTTATTGATTTTCTGCTTGAATGATCTGTCTATTATTGAGTGGCATGTTAAGATCTCCTGCTATTAATGTATTCATATCAATATGATTCTTTATCTTGATTAACAGTTTTCCTATGTAATTGGCTGTTCCCATATTGGGGGCATAAATATTTACAATTGTTAGATCTTCTTGGTGGATAGTCCCTTTAAGAATTATGTAGTGTCCTTCTGTATCTCTCGCTACAGTCTTTAGTTTAAAATCTAATTTATCTGATATGCGAATCACTACCCAAGCCTTCTTTTGAGGCACATTGTCTGAAAGATGCTTCTCCATCCCTTCACTTTCAGTCTATGTATCCTTAGGTTCAAAATGGGTCTCTTGTCAACAACATGAGGATGGGTCCTGTCGTTTTATCCAATCTGCAAACCTGTGGTCATTTTATGGGCACATTTAGGCCATTCACGTTGAGAGCGATTATTGAGAGATACGTTTTTATTGACATCGTGTTACCTGTGAAGTCTTTGTTTCCATAGATTGTCTCCATATATTTCTTTTCAATGATATTCTTAGGGTTTTTTTTCCTCTTTTATAGAACTCCCCTTAATATTTCCTGCAGTATCTGCTTTACGATCACATACTCTTTTAAACCTTGCCAGTCTTGGAAGTTCTTTATCTCTCCAACCATTTTGAATGTCAGTCTTGCTGGATAAAGTATTCTTGGCTGTGTGTTCTTCTCATTTAGTGCCCTGAATACATCTTGCCAGCCCTTTCTGGCTTTCCAGGTTTCTGTGGACAGGTCTGATGTTATTCTGATGGGTTTTCCTCTGTACATAAGGAATTTCTTATTCCTACCTGCTTTCAAGAGCTCCTGTCTACAATTATGATTCATCATTTCACAATCAGTTGTCTTGAGGTCTTTCTAGATTCTATGATCTTGGGGGAAAACCTTTCTACCTCTAGTACACGAACACTGGTTCCATTTTTGAAATTGGGAAAATTTTCATGGAGAATTCATTCAACTATTTATTCTAGTCTTCGTTCTTTCTCCTCCCCTTCAGGGATTCCAATAATTCTGATGTTGGAATTTTTCGTGGTGTCATTTATTTCCCTAATTCCATTTTCATGGATTCTAAGCTGTTTGTTCCAGGCTTCTTCCTGATCCTTTTTCTCTATCTGTTTGTCCTCCAGCTCACTAATTCTATCTTCTGCCTCAGTTGCCCTAGCTATTAGAGAATTTAGATTAGATTGGGACTCTTGAGAATATTGTGAATGTCATCCCTGGTGGCTTTCACTTCTGCCCTAATCAATTCCATTTTATCATCAAAGGCTTTCTCTAACTTAGCTATTTTCCTGGATAATTGTTAGCCTGAATTCCCTTTCCAACATACTGTCTATGTCCGTATCCAATAGCTCTGATGGAGAGGGTCCAGGCTCTGATTTTTTCTTCTGAGATATTCTGTTTATAGAGATCTGATATATCTTCTTAGACCACAGGCTGATTTTGTGGGTGTTCAGTATGGTCAGCTAGACATCCAGCTTAATTATGACATCTGGTTGAAATAGGTTCCCTTATCCTCTGGGATCTTTGCCCACTCACATTTCTTCTTTAACAGGATATTCTTTAGCTTCCATTTTGATCTCCCTACTTATTGTTTTCTTGTGGTGGACTCTATGTTTCATAGCATTGTGGTCTGAAAACGTGCTGATTTTGGTGTCAATCTTTTTATACTTGTCAATACCTGATTTTTGGCCCAATATGTGTTTTCTTCTGGAAAACATTCAATGTCCACTTGTGAAGAATTTGGGTTCTTCTACTTTACTATGTGCTGCTCTGAATATCTTTGTTAAGTCCCTTTGGCCCAGTGTTTCATTCAAAGTCCTTGCTTCCTTGTTGAATGTCTGCTGAGATGATTTGTCCATTGCTTTGAGTGGGGTGTTAAAGTCCCCTAATATTTGTTTTATGTTTCTTTATGTTTACTATTAATTGTTTAATACTTAGTTGTTTCCATAGTAGGGGCATATATAAGTTTTTGGTCTCCTTGAAGGAGAGATCCCTTGATGATGACATAGATGACATAGTTCCCTTCTTCATTATCATGTTACACTCTCTGGTTTAAAATCTAGTTTGCTTGTGGGACGCCTGGGTGGCTCAGTTGGTTAAGCAGCTGCCTTCGGCTCAGGTCATGATCCCGGCACCCTGGGATCGAGTCCCACATCGGGCTCCTTGCTCCACCGGGAGCCTGCTTCTCCCTCTACCACTCTGTCTGCCTGTGCTCACTCTCTCTCTCTCTTTCTCTGACAAATAAATAAATAAATAAAATCTTTTAAAAAAAATAAAATAAAATCTAGTTTGCTTGTTAAAAATATTGTTGCTCTGGCTTTCTTTTGACACCCGTTTGCATGATGAATTTTTCTCCATCCACTGAGTTTCAATCTGCAAGTGTCCTTTGGTCTAAAATGAGCCTCTTGCTTTTATTCAGAGAAATTACTAATAGATCTGTATTTAGCATCGTTTCATTCATTACCTTACCATTGTTTCTGGAGAATTTCTCTATTCCTTTCTTGTCGTACTCACTTTTTATTTCCCCTTTTCAGACAAAGAGTGTCCTTTGATATTTCTTGTAGGTCCAATTTACTGAGCGTTAATTACTCTAGTGTTTGTAAGTCTGGGTATCTCAACCCCTTTCTTTCTGTTCTGAGTGACAGGTTTGCCGTGTAGCATATTCATGGCTGTAGACTTGTTCCACTCTGCACTTTGAATATATCACGTCATTGTCTTCTAGCCTGCCAAGTTTCTGTGGAGAGGTGTGCAGTTAGCATATGGATCTTCCTTTGTAAGTTAAGGATTCCTTTTGTCTTGCCACTTTAAAGAGAATTCCTCCATTGTTAGAATTTGCAAATTTAATTACACTATGTCTTGTGTTTGTTTTCTTCTATTGATTTTAATGGGAGTCTTCTGTGCCTCTGTGTCTAGATCTCTGCTTCTTCCCCCAACTAGGGATTCATCTATGATTTCAAATAGATTTTTAGCCCTTTTTTCTCTCTCTCTTCTAGGACTCCTACAATATGTATGTTATTACATTTGATGGGGTCAGTGATATCCCTAAGTTCATTCTAATGTTCCATAATTCTTCCTTCTCTCTTTTGTATAGCTTCATTAATTTCCATTATTTTGTTTTCCAGGTCATAATTTAATCATGTGGTTCTTCTAGCCTACCGTTCATTGCACCCTGTCTGCTTGCAATATTTTCCTCCCAGATTTTTTTTGTAAACTTTTTAATCTTTGTGGTAAGTGTCTCCCTGAAGTCTTCTATTCTTTTTCGAAGCCCAGTGAGTATGCTGGCTGTGCTTTAAATTGTCCATCATGCATTTTACATGTACCTGTTTCACTTAGATTTCCTGGCTATAAACTTTTCTTGTTTTTTCACTTGGGATAAATTGATTCTTCCATCTTTGCATTTGGTCTAAATCTCTGTATTCTTCCCTGTAATAGGAAAGCCCAATATGTTTTCTGCTCCTAAGGGTAATGGCTTTAAGAAGAAGAGATCATGTAGTGCCCAAGGTCTGGTGCTTCAGGGATTCTTGGCTGTGTGTCACCTGTACTCTGCTGTTGTGTTGTGGCTACCCTCGGTGGTCCTTCATGCCGTTCATCTTCAGAGGCTCTCCTTGCCTGCAGTGGAGAATCTTTGAAGTCTGGAGTGAATATAGTGAGATTTAGCTTGGTGGGATCTGGTCTGCCTGTGAAATGAGGCTTGACATAAAAATCAATAAACCTAAGGACTTCAGAAACTATGCTCAGGAGACAGGATGTGGGCAGGGCTTTATTACAGTGCCCTATGGGAGGGCCTGTTTTTCTGGGACTAGTAAGTTGGTCTGAGAAAGGCAGTCCCACCAGAGTGCAGTTTTTTGGGACTTCGTGTTTGCTATTTAGGCGGCCAATGTCATCACTGCCTTGTTTTCGCAGGTAGCTAGGTATTTATGCTGGTGGTGGGTGTGCCCAGTGTTACATTTGTCACCATAGAGGCATCTCCATGAACACTGCCTATCCGGGCTGTACTCCAAGAACAAGTAATCTCCCCACTCTGTTCCCAGGTATTGTGTCTGTTCATTGTTTCCAAGCTGTCTGCACTGGGTTGTTTGCCTGTGTTCAGTCCAGGAACAACATAGTGTTCTCTGCACTCTATGTAAGCCAAGGCTGATGTTATCAAAAAAAGAGAGACTTTATATATCTAGAAATTTCTTTATCAGTCTTATGTTAACCAGAAAAGAAAAAAAATATATAGATACACGAAAATAGGAAGCGAGAGAGGAATAGCACTAAGGAAAGTAAATCTCAAAAGAAATATAAACAAGTAAAAAGTCCAAAAGAATCAAAGACAGACACCAACAAAATGAAACAGTTAATTCTTTACCTATCAATAATTAATTAAAGCATTCAGGACAAAATTATGTATTAGTAGAAACAGAGGGACTGAATAGTTTTTTTCAAAAGATAAAATCAGACAAAATACAAAACATCAAAAACAAAACAAGAATCAACTATATGTTGCCCATAAGAGACTCACATCAACTTTAATGATACAGATAGCTTGAAACTGAATGATTGGGGAAAGATAGTTCATGCCAAGGGCAAGCAAAAGAGAGAAGAAGTGCTTTTGCCTATGTCAGATAGATAGATTTTAAGTCTAAATCAGTTACAAGACACAAAGAAGGTCCTTAATCTTGATAGAGTATCGATTCATCAAGAAAATACAAGAATTGCAAACATAGGTCCAACCAACATTGGAGTATCTAAATATTTGAATCATATTAAGAGAATTGAAGGGAGATATAGACTGCAATAAAATATTGGTGGGGACTACGATATCCCACTTTAAGCACAGGAAAGATCATCCAGTTGGAAAGGTGGTAAGGAATAACAGGCCTCAAGGGCAGTATACACCACCTGGGCTGAAGAAACACAAGCATTAAGATTACACCTGTCAGCACCATAATAGGAGTTCTTCTGAAGTGCAGACCTAACATTCTGTATCATAGATCCTGTGCTGGGCCACAAATCCAGCCTTAACTAATTTAAAAAGATTCAAATCCTATTTTCTATATTTATGACCACAGTGGTATGAGAACAGAAAGAAATCACTTGCAAAAGGAAAACTAAGCAATATACTAATAACTGAGAATGACAACACACTCCTCTAAAATCAAGGGACCAAAGAAGAAATCAAAAGGAAAATAAGAAAGTATCTTCAACAAAGGAAAATGAAGAAACTTACAGGATGCTACCAAAACATTTCTATGAGGGTAGAATATGGGGATAAATGCGTATATGAAGAGCAAGTAAAAAGACCTAAACAAAGGAACCTAAATTTACACAATAAGGAACTAGAAAAGAACAAACTAAATCCAAAGTTTACAGATAAAATGAAATAAAGCATTACTGCAGAAAAAAATTGAAATACAAACAAAAAGATAGAAAAAATCAGTAAAACCCACATTTAATTTTTGAAAAGATAAACAAACCTGAGGGGCCTTCAGCTGGATAAATTAAGGAGAAAAGCACACAGTTAAACTTTGGTGAAAGGAGACATTACAACTGATAGAAGGGGGAAAAGAAACCTAAAAGCTCCTATAAACAATTATGCCTGCAAATCCGATAACTGAGAGAAAAGGATACATTTCTAGAAACATACCACCTACTAAGACTAGACCATAAATATACAAAATCTGAGCAACCTGGTAATGACTGAAGAGGTTAAAGCAGTAACAAAACACCTCCCAACACACAAAAAGCCATTACCAAATATTACCCCAGTAAAGTCTTCTAGACACTTAATGCAGGTAATGTCCATTCTTCTCAACTATTCCAGAAATGGACGAGGAGGGAACACTCTAATTTACAAGGCCCTAAGACAAAATTAAGACAATGGCATTATAAGAAGCAAATTATATACCATTTTAATAAAGTAAAGATTAAAAAACCTTTCTTTCTTTGTTTCTTTACTTCTTTCTCTCTTTCTTTCTTTCTTTCTTCCTCTCTCTTTAATTCTTTCTGTCTCTACTGTTTAAAAGTCCTGTTTTTTTTAATTATTTTTATTATGTTCAGTAAGCCAGCATGTCAGACATTATACATTTTAATATAGCATTCAGTGATTCATTAGTTGCGTATAACACCCAGTGCTCATCATAGCATTGCTTCACCTCCTCAATATGCATTACACTGATACCTCATTCCTACCATGCCTCTCTCTTCTATAACTCTCAGCTTCATTCCCAGAGTCCTGAGTCTCTCATGGTTTGTCTCCCTCTCTGACTTCTCCCCATTCAGTTTTCCCTTCCTTCTACTAATGCCCTTGTTATTCCTCATTTCCACATATGAGTGAAACTATATGATATTTGTCTTTCTCTGCCTAACTTAATTCATTTAGCATAATCCCCAATAGTTACATTCATGTCAATGCAAATGGTGGGTGTTCATCCTTCCTGATAGCTGAGGAATATTCTGTTGCATATATGGACCACAACTTATTTACCCATTAATCTTTGGAAAGGCATTTCAGCTCCTGCCACAGTTTGGCTATTGTGGACACTGCAATCCCTTCGAGATATGCAGTTTATTTTTCTCTGAATGAAGCCAATTGGTAAAAATGGCTATACTAATTACCAGATGCATTTAGAATAAACTAATTGTGACAAATAATGCTTTCCAGTGCTCTTCCTTAAGGGTTAGCTATAATGCAGATTGTCACTGTCTTTGAAACCTGGCCTTTACAAAGGTATTTGGGCAAAATAAGGTAGAGTGACCCCTAATCCATTATGACCAGTATTTTGGAAGACTGGGAGATTAGGACACAGACAATACAATGTATCCATGCACTAGCATCTTTCCCTTTAAAAGTGATTTCCCTTCCCTGTTTCGTATACAGACCCCATAGGGAAAAGAAGCTAATAAAGGACTCTCTACTGCATATGATGATAATCCTCACAGATAGCTCATGATACCCAAGAGTCCTCAGTGTTTATTTAGATCTTTAGAAGTTGCAGACTTTGGGGCACCTGGGTGGCTCAGTGAATTAAAGCCTCTGCCTTCGGCTCAGGTCATGATCCCGGGGTCCTGGGATCAAGCCACACATCGGGTTCTCTGCTCCATGGGGAGCCTGCTTCCTCTTCTCTCTCTGCCTAACTGCCTGCCTACTTGTGATCTCTGTCTGTCAAATAAATAAATAAAATCTTTTTTTAAAAAAAAGAGGTTGCAGATTTTGGGAGAAAAGATGATCTACGACGTGGGATACTGAACCTCATTTTTTAATCTTTGTATAGAAAGAGGGAGTGGAAAATAATCACAAAAGGACAACCGGAGTTCATGAGCAGGCTAACAGTGCTCTCCTTCTGTCCTTACTAGGGGTTTCTACCTAAAGTGCTAAGAGGCAAATGTCAGTGAGAGAGGGACTGCTACTTCAGTGAAGCTTGCTTCTGTGAAGTCACAAAGCTGTAATGTCATGGCAACCATTCTTCCCCCAACCACCCCTAATCTTGACACATGGGTGAAGCAGTCATGGGTCAGCCAAGAGGATCAAAAGCCCTTCCAAGCCACTGGAGCAGCCTGGGTGTTTCACCCAGGCAATTTGCCAAGCATGTTGGTTTTACCTTCTCCATGGCAGGATTTGCAGTCTATGGTTGTGACTGTCATCACCAGCCCTCTGGAATCCTGAGAAGTGCAAGAATACACCATTCCATATTAAAGACTACAGGTCAGAAAAGAGTCAGGACTACAACTCAATCTAAACCTAAGAAAGCCACCCCACGGACATGTATATGGTCCCCAATCCCAATCAGGGCGCTTATGACCAGCAAAATTGTATTATTGGGTTTAGGGAATTACAGCCCAAGGGAAGCTCATAGTTAACGGCCCCAACCATGACAAAAATGTATCTGGAATCTTAAACAGCAAAGACAGGAGTTCCTCTACTATCTTCAGAAATTTTGCCAAAGACCTCCCAATCTTCAAAGCTGACCAAGCACAAAAGGCAGACTCTATAGTGTAGAACTCTTGGCCAAGGATGGACTCATCTGTTCAGAGCCAAGAGTAGCAAGTGCAGAGCATTTTGGAAGAGACCCGTACCCAAAGTGAAGCCATATAAAAGACTGTTGTGCCAGTTTCAAGAAGACAACGTGTATCTCTGAAAGGACCCATTGAAGAGGATTCAAATCTCTAAGAACACTGAGCATTCCCACAAGGCAGAGAAGTC
The DNA here is from genome assembly GCA_020311275.1 of Eira barbara. Classification (NCBI taxonomy): domain Eukaryota; kingdom Metazoa; phylum Chordata; class Mammalia; order Carnivora; family Mustelidae; genus Eira; species Eira barbara. Next base: position 14,937 of record JAHRIG010007510.1, on the reverse strand, counting down.
CCTCTGCTGAACGGAATCAAGAAGTTGCAGCACAAGCCGGTCTTAACCATCAAATTTCCATTATCCAAATATTTTCATGCAAAAACGTGGCAGTGCAAGGAATGGATGATGGGCATGTTCTAATGGAGTGGGAAGAGGATGAAAAATGTGAGAACAAAGGGCCATTGCTGCGGGAGGCACAGAGGATGCTACAGGTTGGTGATGAGTTGCAGGAAGAGGAGAGCTCAGAGCCCAGATCTGGGATCTGGATCTTAGGATGATGGGAGGTGGTCTCTACCTGGATGCATTCCCTGGGAACATATGTCAAAGCAAAATAAACCGTTATCTGTCCCCAGTAGGTCCTTGTAATCTTTTAAAATTGTGTATGCATGCATTTGAAAGAGAGATATAGAGAGAGCTCAAGCAGTGGGGGAGTTGGAGAGGGAGAAGCAGACTTGCCTCTGAGCAAGGAGCCCAATGGGGGACTCCATCCCATGATAGTGGGATCAGCCCTGAGCTGAAGGCAGCCACTTAATTGACGGAGCCACCCTGGTACCCAATCTTTATAGTCTCAATGCCTCCGTGTTCTAGAGCACAGAAACAATTATGTCATTGTTCAGAAATTCAGGTGATACTGATTTATCATTTGGTGGGGGAGGTGACTTGCTCTATCAGACCTGTTTTCATACTTAGCATAGCGTGTAGTCTTGACGTCAGGGACTTGGGTATGCACAGGTTATTCTCCCAAGCATTTTTTGGTGATGAGATCATAAAACCACATATTAACCAGAGAGTCTTTTTTTTCCCCTTTCCAAGTACCCCTCTAGTTGTATAACAGGAAGAATGTTCCAACTCCGGGGTCTTATTTTGAATTATGAAGACCCTCTTCCAAAGTCCTTTGACCTGTACAAATTGGACTGAATGACTTTCCTGACATTGAACTTCCTGCCCGGTCTACAGTGACCATTCTGCCCCACCCAGAGACAGTGGATTAAATCTAATGTCAGATACAGTGTAGGTTTAGAGAAGGTAAGCTTATGAGAGGGCTAGAAATACAGGAAGAATGTGGGCAAGTGGGGATGGGAACTGGATAATTGACTATGCAGCGTTAGGGAGCTCTGATGGAGAATCATATGTTCCTGTGGTAGTTCTGTCACAGAAAACAGCAAGGGTCTTAGAGACCCCATTTCATCTAGTTGGTTCTCAATGAGCCTCTCCTCTCGTCACCTACACACATTGGGAATGGCCTAGACATGATGAGCTACTTGATCTGGAATCAGAGCTATTTTCCCACCTTATTCCACAGTGTCATCATGAGATTGTTTTGCACCTGTTGGCCTACTGTCACTTCATCTTTAATCACAGAAATCTATACAATAACCTGTTGTTTATAACACCTGCCATTCTCTCATCTCCCTGAAGTCATATCCATTTTTCTCTACCCAGTCAACTATTTCTCATGAGTGCTTCATATATATTTTTAATATGTTTGCCTCAGGGAGACTACCGTAACCATCCTTTGACCTGTTCTAAATCACACTAAAGCAATAAATAGACGTGCAAATACTTCACGAGCCCCCAAGATATCCTTAAAAAGGGCACTGTAAACCTCTGGATAACTGTTTGGCCAAATTCTAACAGCCTGGGGGAGAAGGTGTTGAAGGAAGCTTCATATGCTTGGAAGTAGGAAAAAAATAGTGTACTGTCTTAAGTCTAATATCTTTCACTTATGTACATGATATAGTTTTGGCAGTATCTAAAGACAGGAAGAATAATAAGGCACACTCAATAGGAAAGCCTGTGGCTCTAGTTCAATGACAAACCTGGCCAAGCCATGATGTAATCTGTTCCTGGAGAAGGAAGAGATACATTTGGGTCTTAAGATTTCCTTTCCCTCTTTCTCAAGGCTGTCATTTCACTCACTTCTCTAAGCAAGGAAAAAGTTATATTAACTCCAAAGAGGGAAAGAAATGAAAATCAGAACATCCCAAATACCCCCAAAGGCAGACAGAGAGCTCTTTCTAGTGAACAAGAAACATATCTCCCCAAAGGTGAATCACCTCTGTACAGATGGGTCTGGTTTTGATGTTTTCTATACTCCACACATAAGTGAAATCATAGGGTATCTACCTTCCTCTGATGGGCTTATTTCATGTAGCATACAACTCTCCAGTTCCATCCATGTTGAGAAGCAGAGGCAAATAAGGGGGTGGGAAAAATAGATAAAGGGGACTAAGACTTATAAGCATCCAGTTATAAATAAGTCACAGGGATAAAAGGTATAGCACAGGGAGTAGCGTCAATAATATTGTAATACCATTGCATTGTAACACATGGTGACTACACTTCTTAGGGTGAGCACTAAATACGGTAGACATTTGCCAACTCACTATACTATACATCCGAACAAATATAACCTTGTTATGTTAATCATGCTTCAATAATAAAGGAAAATAATCACAAAGAAGATACCAACCAACAAGTGGCATGACCACCATTCTTTGCCAGTCTTAGTTTAAGTGTTGGCAAAGTCAGCACAGGTTTGGGTGGCCAGGTGCTCAGAACACAGGTATGATGATTAGGTATTTCAACTCATCTTTGTTTTACTCATGTTCATATATTAAGCCTATGGGAACCCCAAGGCCAATGTTGAATCCCACCAAACTCTCTGTAGCATGGATGTATTTTGTTTCTCCTACAGAAATCTCTGATTTCTCAAATGAGTTCCAATAGCAAATTGGCAAACAATTGGGATTAAAACTGGGAAGGTAACAGAGTGAAGGATGGGAAGATAAATGGAAATCCAAGTGGCATTCCTCACTAACTGCCTAATCTCAGGATAATTGTCTTTTTCCTTTGTTGCAAGGTAATTTGTGATTCTTCTGAGTGATGGATAAAGTTCCCCATTTTTAAAACACAACTCTTAAGAGAATATGAATTTCCACAATATGAGGCTCTCTTTCCAACAAGATTTTTGTCAAGGTCCTTCATTTAACTTAAAGCCAACCTCGGCAATTATTATTAAAGGTTCCCTATGACCCTGCAATTGCACTACTGGGTATTTACTCCAAAGATACAGATGTAGAGAAAAGAAGGGCTACTTAAACATAGGCTACCCCTATGTTTATGGCCACGGTCACCAAACTGTGGAAAGAACCAAGATGCCCTTCAACGGATGAATGGATAAGGAAGATGTGGTCCATATACATTATGGAGTATTATGCCTCCATCAGAAAGATGAATACCTAACTTTTGTATCAACATGGATGGGACTGGAAGAGATTATGCTGAGTGAAGTAAGTCATGCAGAGAGAGTCAATTATCATATGATTTCACTTATTTGTGGAGCATAACAAATAACATGGAGGACAAGGGGAGATGGAGAAGAGAAGGGAGTTGGGGGAAATTGCAAGGGGAGATGAACCATGAGAACTATGGACTCTGAAAAACAATCTGAGGGGTTTAAAGGGGTGGGGGATGGGAGGTTGGGAGATCCAGGTGGTGGGTATTTGGGAGGGCATGTATTGCATCAGCACTGGGTATGGTGCATAAACAATGAATTCTGTTACGCTGAAAAGAAATTTTTAAAAAAAGTTATGCTTTTGTGATTTATAATATGCATATCCTGATTAATTATTGTGGGGGATAATCTCCATTGAAATATACTCATGACATCTCCAGGAAACTAAAACAAGAACTAGGGTCAAGAGCAGGAGGTTAAACTGCTCAAGAATGACCAGAATTAGGTGAAGTAACAATGTTTCAAAAAAAGGAGCTGGTGATGTTCTCTTCACAACATTGAAAATGCTTTGTATGACGGATGTCTTTCCAATTAAAAAAAAAAAAGTATTTTAATTGCATACTCTGCCAAAGACTTATCTTTGTAAAGAAGAATTTTAATTAAAACATCATGCATTTTATGGCTTAAGTAAAATGGTGAATAGAGAGAGGGAATCACTACTCTTTCGTGTAGAAATAAGTTTCTGGAGATCAGCCAGTAGAAAATAAAAAATAAATAGAAAAGTAGAAAATGATAAAGAAATAGTAGTTTAGGAATTATAGGAAGATACCTTATTAAAAGGCCTATCCCTGTGATGGGAACCACATGAGATCCCATCTTAGAGAGGGAATGTGCTTTTTTGGTCATGAGATATAAGGATAAGGATGACTATTCCCTTTGTATTCCTCTATATCATCTTGGAAAATAAGCATGATATATATGTGCATTGAGGCAGAGAGGCTTTGTGAAATTCCAAACTCAAGTTCAATCTTTTCCAAGAAAAGGTCTTGAATCTATTTTGTATATATGGAGTTGAAGGTGCGTTTGAACGACTAGAAGAAGATAGTTACCAAGGTCATGAACTCACAGCAGAGCCTAAATATACACTTTTCTGAATCATAGTGTTTGGCTGGCACAGGGATAAGCATGGGTAAGATCATGAATTGAGACAGTATAGACTAGGAAATGGATTTAGAACCAAGCATCATTGAATACAGCAACAGTTTCCCAGAGGCTGAGAAGTCATGGGGGTGGGGAGTGTTGGGTTTTCCACAGATAGTATCATGTCATCTGCAAAGAGAGAGAGCTTGACTTCTTCTTTGCCAATTTGAATATCTTTTATTTCTTTTTGTCATCTGATCGCTGTTGCTAGGACATCTAGTGCTAAGTTGAATAATACTGGTGAGATTGGTCATCCCTGTCATGTCCTGATCTTAAGGGAAAGGCTCTCAGCTTGTCCTCATTGAGAATGAGAGTCGTTGAGGGTTCCTAATAGATGAATTTTACGAAATTAAGGAATGTTCTGTCTATCTTATACTCTGAAGAGCTTTGATCAGGAAAGGATGTTCTATTCTGTCAAACGCTTTTTCTGCATCCATTGGGAGGAACATGTGGTTCTTCTCTCTTCTCTTATTGATTTATCCTATCATATTGATTTATTTAAAGGTGTCGAACAACCCTTACATCTCTGGGATGAGTCCCACATGGTCGAGATGGATCATCCTTTTATGTACTGTTGGGTCTTATTGGCTAGGATCCTTTTGAGTATTTTGAATACTTATGCCTCGAATATTGGAGTAAAAATCTCTTTTTTGATGGGTCTTTGGCAATTTGGGGGATCATGGCAAACGTGTCCTCATATAATGAGTTGAGATGTCTTCCTTCTATTTCTATTGTTTGAAGCAGCTTTGGGAGAATAGGTACTGTTTCTTCTTTGAAGGTTTTGTAGAATGCCCCTTCAGGTCCTGGACTTTTATATTTGGGGAGGTTTTGGACCACTGCTTCAGTCTCCTTACTGGTTATTGGTCTATCCAGGTGGTCAATTACTTCCTCTTTGTTTTTCAGTAGTTAATAGGTTTCCAGGAATACATCTGTTTCATCCATGATGCTTAATTTATTGGCATATAGGTGTTGATAACAATTTCCCAGAATCATTTCTATTTCCTTGGTGTTCATTTTAATCTCTTCCCTTTCATTCATACTTTTATTAGTTTCTGTCCTTTCTCTTTTCTTTTGGATAATCTGGCTGGCAGTTTATGGATATCATTAATACTTTCTGAGAACCAGCTTCTAGTTTTGTTTGTGTGTTCTACTGTATTTCTGGTTTCTAATTCAACCATCTCTTCTCTCGTGGCTCAGGCTCAACTTTTGTTGATTCTCCAGTTCCTTAAATTATAGAGAGAGTTTGTGTATTCAGGACATCTTTTCTCTCTCTCTCTCTCTCTCTCTCTCTCTCGTGAGGCTTAGGTAGCTATGTGTTTCCCCCTTAGGACCCACTTTGCCATAACCCATGTTTTGGACTGATGTGTGTTCGTTCTCATTGGTTTCCATAAATTGTATAAGTTTTTCTTTAGTTTCTGGGTTGACCCAAGCATTCTTAAGCAGGATGGTCTTTAGCTTCCAAGTGTTTGAATTCCTTCCAAATTTTTTCTTGTGATTGAGTTCCAGGTTCAAAGCACTCTGGTCTGAGAATAGGCAGGGAATAATCTCAATCTTCTGGTTTTGGTGGAAACATGATTTGTGAGCTAGTAGGTGGTCTATTCTGGAGAAAGTTCCATGTGCACTTGAGAAGAATGAGTATCCTGTTGTCTTTAGGGTGGAATGTTCTGTTAATATCTATGAGGTTCATCTGGTCCAGGGTGTCATCCACAGCTTTTGTTTCTTTGTTGAATTTCTGCTCAATCTGTCTATTGCTGAAAGTGGAGTGTTGAGGTCTCTCACTATCACTGTGTTATTATCAATATGTCCTTTTAGTTTGGTTAACAGTCGGATTCTACAACTGGCTGCTCCCATGTTGGGGGCATAGTTATTTACAACCGTTACATCTTCTTGCTGGATCCACTATTTAAGGATTATATAGTGCCCTTCTGCATCTCTAACTACAGACTTTAGCATAAAATCTAGATTATTCTGAGTGAAATAAGTTAAGTAGAGAGAGTCGATTATCATATGGTTCCACTTATTTGTGGAGCGTAAGGAATATCACAGAGAACATGGGTAGATAGAGAGGAAAAATGTATTGTGGGAAATTGGAGGAGAAGATGAATGATGGGAGTCTGTGGCCTCTGAGATCCAAACTGAGGGTGTTGGAGGGGAGGTGGATGGGATGCTGGCTGAGCCTGGTGGTGGATATTATGGAAGAAAAGTATTGCATGGAGCACTGCATGTGGTGCATAAACAATGAATTATGGAACACTGAAACAAAATTTAAAAATAAATAAATAAATATTTGAAAAAATCTAATTCGTCTGATATGAGAATTGGCACCCCTGCTTTATTTTGAGGTTCACTGACATGAAAGACATCACTCCATTCCTTCACTTTTAATCAGGATACATTGTTTGGTTCAAAATGAATCTCTTGTAGACAGCATGTGGATAGGTCCTCTGTTTTTAATCCAATCTGCAACATCATGCTGTTTGATGGGAGCATTTAGGCCATTCACATTGAGAGTGATTATTGAAAGATATGATTTCATTGAAATCATGTTGCCTGTGCAGTCCTTGTTTCTATAGAAGGTCTTGGTATATTTCTGTTCTATATCATTCTTGGCCTCTTTCTCTTTTTATAAGGCCAAGTCTCCCTTAATATTTCATTCAGGGCTTGCTTGGTGCTCACATATTCTTTCAGTTTCTACTGTTCCTGGAAGGTCTTTATCTGTCCACTTGTTCTGAAGGAGAGACTTGTCAGATAAAGAATTCTTGGGCGCATGTTCATCTCCTTTAGTACCCTGCATATGTCTTGCTAGCCCTTTCTCGCTTGCCGGTCTCCATGGACAGGCCCGATATTGTTTTGATTTTCCTTCCTTTGTAAGTAAGGAATCTTTTCCCCATAGCTGCCCAGAAGATGGCTTTTTGGTTCTAAGATTTGCGAGTTTTACTATGCTATGCCAGGGTGTAGTTCTGTTCTCCTTGTTTTGGGAGGGTTCCTCTCTGCCTCTAGGACAGGAACTCTTGTTTTATTCTCCAGATTAGGGAAAGTCTTGGTTGTGATTTGCTCTAAAATATCATCTAGTCCTCTCTCCGGCTCTCCAACTCCTCAGGGATTCCATTAATTTTGACATTGGAATGTGCATCATTTATTTCTTTAATCCTGTTTTCATGAGTTTTGCGCTGTTTGTTCCAGGACTGCTCCTGTTCCTTCTTTCCTATCAGTTTGTCTTCCTGACTACTAATTTGTTCTTCTGCTTCACTTATGCTAGGTGTTAGAGTATATAGGTTAGATTGGATCTCATTGAGAGCATTTTTAAGTTCTGCCACATCAATTCTCATTTCTGCCCTTAGATAATCTATGTTGCCATTACACGTTTTATGCATCCTAGCTATTATCTGACATCTTGCTTATATACATATCCACATATTCTGTGGCAGAGGTAACAGTCTCTGAGTTTTTCCTATATTATGGTTTACTTCACTGAATCATTCTGTCGAAGGGTGGTTGAGGGAGTGTACAGAGTCCAAATTTTGACCACAGCTTAAGCAAAATGCACCTGTCTAATAGGGACCTTCGGATTGTTGGCCTCCTGTTCTTCTAGCTGGTCTTCTGGGAAAGAAGACGGTTGCTCAGGCAACCTCATTTGCACAGAGATGCCTTCTCCCTGTGGAGGGGTGGAGGAGGTGGCTCAGTGAAAACTGGTTTTGCAGTGGCTTTCTTTGGTGGCTTTCCATATTCTCACCAAGGGTAAAAGCGGATGTGACTTTATCCAAACCTCTGTCTAGGAACAGGGAGACTGCAGATTGTCACTAAGTGAAATTTCCCGGGCACAGGGTCCCTGTTTCTGTCAGTAAAGCCAAAAACCACAACAACCTTGGTTGTGTGCACCACTGCAGCTCACACAGTCCTCACTTCCAGGTCCAGGCACATGTCTGCCCTTTGTGCTTCTAGAACTGCAGATCATCCCTGGCACTCTCCTCAAGTGCTTTCCCTGCTGTTACTGGTCTGCAAGTCGGTGCCTGTTCCCAGCATGAGAGACTTTTGAGGTCCAACCGCTCCTCCCCCTTCCATTTTACTTCCAATATCAGCACACAGAAGCATGGATCCACACAAACCCATACTTAAGAAACAACCACTGGAGATATTCTGTTTTTAGAGATCCGATCTATCTTTTTACACCACAGGCTGATTTTGCGGGTGTTCAGAATGGTCTGCTAGATATCCAGCTCAATTCAGGTGACTAGTTAAAAATAGGATCCCCTAATTCTCTGTGATCTTTGCCCACTTGCATTCATTCTTTAACAGGATATTCTTTAACTTCTATCTGTGATCTCCCGGCCCCTTTATTTCTGTGGTTGACTTTATGTTTCATGGCACCATGTTCTGAAAACATGCATAGTTTGGTTTCACCTTTTTATACTTTCCAGGCCTGCAGCCTAATATGTGTTTTCTTCTGGAAAATATTCCATATGCACTTGTGAAGAGTTTTGGATCTTCTGCTTTAGGATGAACTGCTCTGAATATGTTTTTTAAGTCCCTCTTGTCCAGTGTGTCATTCAAAGCCCTTGCTTCTTGTTGATCTTCTGCAAAGATGATCTGTCCTTTGCTTTGAGTGAGGTGTTAGAGTTCCCTAATGGTTGTTTTATGATTTTTTTAATGCTTACTATTGTTTATATACTTAGTTATGAAGGCTCATACTAGGGGCATAAACAATTTTTGGACTCCTTGATGGAGAGATCCCTTAATTATAACATAATTCTTTTCTTCATCTCATATTAAACTCTCTGGTTTAACCTCTAGTGTGTTTGTTAAAAGTATTGCTATTCTGGGTTTCTTTTGATATCCATTTGCATGATAAATTGTTCTTCATCCACTCAGTATCTATTTGCTAGTGTCCTCAGGTCTAAAATGAGTCTCTTATGTATATTCAGAGAAAGTGCTAATAGATCTATATTTAGAGTCATTTTATTCGTTATCTTGCCATTGTTTCTGGAGATTTTCTCTGTTTCTTTCTTATCCTAGTCACTTTTGGTATCTCCTTTTCAGCCAAAGAATGTCCTTTGATATTTCTTGTAGGGCTGATTTACTGACAGTTAATGCCTCTAGGGATTGTAAGTCTGGGAAACTCTTCATCTTTCTTCCTATTCTGAGTGACAGTTGTGTTTTGCAGCATATTCATTGCCGTAGGCTTTCCCCACTCTGCACTTTGAATATATCACATCATTGCCTTCTAGCTTGTCAAGTTTCTTTGGAGAGATGTGCAGTAAGCATAAGGCTCTTCTTTTGTAAGCTAAGGACTTCTTCTGTCTTGCAACTTAAATATATTTCCTCTATTGCTAGATTTTGCTAATTTAATTGCACTATGTCTTGTGTTGGCCTGCTTCTGTTGATTGTGATGGAAGTCTTCTGTGCCTCTGAATCTGGATCTCTATTTCTTCAGCCAGATTAGAAAAGTTTTCAGCTATGATTTCCCCAAAGACATTTTGACCCTCTTTTCTCTCTCCCTCTTCTATGACTCCTACAATATGCATTCTATTACATTTGATGTAGTCAATGATTTCCCTAGTTCCATTCTCATGTTCCATAATTCGTCCTTCCCTCTTTGTTTAGCTTCATTATTTTCTATCATTTTGTTTTCCAGGTCACAAATTTGATCCTTTAGTTCTTCTAGCCACCTGTTTATTGCATCCAGTCTGTTTTTAAACTTTACATCTCTGATTTTTTTTAAATTCTTTTATCTCTGTGGTAAAGGGTCATCCTGATATATTCTGTTCCTTTCTCAAGCCAGTGAGTATCCTGGCTGCTGCTTTAAATCCTCCTGTTACTTGTATCTGTTTTATGTAGCTTTCCTGGTCATGATCTTTTCTTGTTTTTTACTTGAGATAAATCAATTCCTTCATGTCTGCATTTGGTCTAAGTCTCTGCCTTCTCTTCTTACTAGAAAAGCCCATTATGTTTTCTGCTCACGAGGGTAATGGCTTTAGGAAGAAGAGATCATGTAGGGGCCAAGGCCTGGAGCTTCATGGAGTCCTGGGTGTATGTAGCATATATTCTGCTGTTGTGTTTTGGCTGTCCTCTGTCCTTCAGGCCAGCCATCTGTAGAGGCTATCCTTGCCTACAGTGGGGAATGTTTGGTGTCTGGCCTGAATATGGTGAGGTGTAGCTTGGTGGGCTCTGTTCTGCCTGTGAAAGGAGTCTTGACAAAAATTCAGCAGAACTAAGGCCTTCAGAATGCTCTGGCCAGGGCAGAGAATATGTGCAGTGCTTTATTCTAGTCCCCTAAGGATGTCCTGTTCAACTGGGACTGAGCAAGTTGGACTGAGAAAGGCATTTCCACCAGTGTGCAGGGGATGGGATTCATGTTTGCAGTTAGGCTGTCAATGCCATCACTGCCTTGATATTCACAGGTAGCTCGGTATTTATGCTGGTGGTAGGAGAGGTCAATGTTTCTTTTGGTCCCATAGAGAAATCTCCACAAACACTGCCTTTCAGTGTTGCACTCCAAGAACAAATAATCTCCCACAATCTCTCCAGATATTGTCTCTCTTCTTTGTTCCCAGGCTGTCTGCACCTGGTTGTTTGCCTGTTTTCTCTTCAGGAGTAAAACAGACTTCTCCAGCCAAGCTGTCCTTAAAACTTGGGCTTTCAGCCCCGCTGGTTGCAAAAATTCAAGTCATTCATTCCCTCTCATTTTCACAGCCAATGGCTTTGGGAACATTCTTGTGGATTCAAAGTGTCCTCCTCTCTCATGTGCCTTTCTCTGTGGCATTGGCTCCTTCTCTGCAGCACCTACCATCCACTTCTGCCCTAAACCATATATCCACACTTCGTAGCATATTCCATGTGACTTCTCTCTTTACCTGTAGGCTTCAGGTCAATTTCTGCCATGCTTAAGTTGAATTGGTAATCTTCCAGTTGTTTTCATGACTCAAGACAAGCCTGGAGTTCCCCTACTATACCACCCTCTCCCTGTCCTCCATATGCGTGAAGGGATCTTACTCCGCCACAAGCAAGAATGAAATATTGTAACTTGCTACATGTGGGAGGAAGATAGAGAGCATAATGCTAGGTGAAATCTATCAGTCACAGATAGACAAATAGCATTTGATTTCACTCATTTATGGAATTTAAGAAACAAATGAACAAATGAAGAAAAAGGGACAAACAATCAAACAGACTCTTCAATATACACACAAACTTGTGGTGGTTAGAAGGAAGGATTGTGTGAGTGTGAGTAAAAGGGAACTAAATGTGACATTAGTTGGAGGAAATGAGGCTGAAGGGGAAGTAAAATGATTTTCTTATGCCACTTTCATTAAGTTGTTATCAAAACAAGAGAGACTTTATATCACTAGAAATTTCATTATCAGTGTTATGTTAGCCAGAAAAGAAAAATTCATAGTAGATACACAAAAATAAGATGCGAGTGAGGAATAGCACTAAAGGAAGTAAATCCCAAAGAAAACACCAAACAAGGAAAAAGCACAAAAGATTCAAAGTCAGAAATGAACAAAATGAAAGAGTTAATTCTTTACCTATCAATAATTAATTGAAGCATTCAGGACTGAATTTTACATTATAAACAGAGGGACAGAACTGATTAAAAAAGAAAGATAAAATCAGACAAAAAAGAAAACAACAACTACAAAACAAGATCCAACAATATGTTGCCCATAAGAGATTCAGTTCAACTTTAAGGATACACGTAGTTTGAAATTGAAAGTGAAGGAATGGGAAAAGATAGTTCATTCCAAGGGCAAGCAAAAGAGAGCAGAAGTGGTTTTGCCTATGTCAGATAGATAGATTTTAAGTCTAAATCAGTTATAAGACACAAAGAAGGCCCTTAGTCTTGATAGAGTATCAATTTATCAAGAAGATACAAGAATTGCTAATATATGTGCAACCAACATAGGAGTATCAAAATATTTGAAGCATATTAACAGAATTGAAGGGAGATACAGACCATAATAAAATAATGGTAGGGGACTATGATATCCCTCCTTCAGCACAGGACAGAACATCCAGATGGAAAGCTGGTAAGGAACAGTAGAACACAAGGGCACTATAGACCACCTGGGCTTAATATTGTGTCTGTCAGCACCATAGAGGAAGTTCTTCTCAAGTGCAGAGCTAATATTCTGTATCATAGATCCTGTGATGGACCACAAATCCAGCCTTAACTAATTTAAAAAGATTCAAATCCTATTTTGTATATCTATGACCACAATGGTATGAAAACTAAAAGAAATCACTTACAAAAGGAAAACTAAGCAATATCCTAACAGATGGAAATGACAACACACTCCTGTAAAAGCAAGGGACAAAAGAAGAAATTAAAAGGAAAATCCGTAAGTATCTGGAAAAAAAGGAAAATAAAAAAGTTATGTGATGCTACAAAAGCATTTATATGAGGGAAGAGAATAGGGATAAATTCGTGTATTAAGAAAAATTTAAAAGACCTAAATAAAGCAACCTAAATTTACACAATAAGGAAGTAGAAAAAGAACAAACTAAATGCAAAGTTAGCAGATAAAATGAAATAATAAACATTGTTGCATAAATACATGAAATACAAACAAAACAACAGAAAAATCAGTAAAACTCACACTTAAGTTATGAAAAGATAAACAAACTTGAGGACCCTTTAGTTGGATATAATCAATGAGAAAAGCATACAGCTAAAATTATGAGAGAGGAGACATTACAACCAATAGAAGGGGAAAAAATAAACCTAAAAGACCCTTATAAAGAATTATGCCAGCAAATGCAATAACTGAGAAAAAAGGATAAATTCTTATAAATATACCATATACCAAAAGCAGATCATGAAAAATAAAAAATCTGAGCCATCTGGTAAGGGCTAAAGAGGTTGGGGCCGTGATCAAACATCTGCCAACATACAAAAAGCCAGGACCAAATCATTTCCCTGGTAAATTCTACTAGACATTAAATGAAGGATATGTCCATTCTTCTCATCTATTCCAGAAACTGAGGAGGAAGGAACACTCTAATTTATAAGGCCCTAAGACCAAATTCAGATAAGGGCATTATAAGAAACAAATTATAAACTATTTTAATAAAATAAAGATAATAAACATATGATTCTTTCTTCCTTTCTTTTTTTCCTTTCTTTCCTTCTCTACTGGTTAAAGGGACTTTTTTTTCATTTTTTTTATTATGTTCAGTAAGCCAGCATATGATACATCATCTGTTTTTGGTATAGTGTCCAATGACTCATTAGTTGATGTTAACACACAGTGCAAGAGTCCATATTCCCATCTTAAACACTACAACTCAGTAAAGAGTCAGGACTACTACTCAATCTAAACCAAAGTACTCCACCTCACTGACATGTACATGGTCCTCAGTACCATACCGGATGCTTATGACCAGCAAAACTGCAGCCAGAGGGAAGCTCACAGTTAACATCCACAACCAGAACAAAGACTTGACTGGAGTCTTAAATGGCAAAGACAGGAGTTCCTCTACCAGATCCAGAAATTGTGCCCAAAAGACCTCCCAATCATCAAAGCTGACCAAGTACAAAACGGTAGACTCTTCACAATAGAACCTTAGGCCAAGGATGGACTCATGTGTTTGGAGCCAACAGGAGCAAGTGCGGAGCTTTTTGGAAGAGTCCCACACCAAGTGTGAAGCCATATAAAAGGCTTCTCTGCGAGTTTCAAGAAGACAAATTGTATCTCCAAAGGACGCATTGAAGAGCATTCAAATCTCTAAGAACACTGAGCATTCCCACAAGGTGGTGCAGGTTCCATCTGTGGAACTGAATCAAGAAGTTGCAGCACAAGCCTGTCTTAAACCTCTAATTTCCATTCGTCAAATATTTTCATGCAAAAACGTGACAGTGCAAAGTGTGGATGATGGGCATGTTCTAATGGAGCAGGAAGAGGATGAAAAATGTGAGAAAAAAGGGCCATTTCAGTGGGAGGCACAGAGGATGTTACAGATTAGTGATGAGATGCAGGAAGACGAGAAGAGGAGAATGAGCAGGAGAGTTCAGAGCCAAGATCTGGCATTTCAGGATGGTGAGAGATGGTGAGAGAACCTGGCTGCATTCCATGGAGACATATGTCAAAATTAAATAAACCATTATCTGGCCCCAGTAGGCCCTCATAATCATTTTAAAGATTTGTATGGAGAAAGCACAAGCACTGCAGGAGCTGGAGAGGGAGAAGCAGACTTGCCACTGAGCATTGAGCCCAATGGAAGACTCGATCCCAGCACCCTGGGATCATGACCTGAGCTGAAGGCAGCCACTTAACTGACAGAGCCACCCAGGTGCCCAGCCTTTGTAGTCCCAATGCTTCATTGTAATAGACCAGAACAACTGCTCTGTCATTGCTCAGAAACTCAGGGGAGACTGATTTTCAGTTTGGAAGAGAGAGGTGATTGCTCTATCAGACCTGTTTTCATACTTAGCATAGCTTGTAATCTTGGAGTCAGGGAATTCGCTATATGTAGGCTATCCTCCCAAGCATTTCTTGGTGATGAGATCATATAACCAC
>JAHRIG010007501.1:0-16187 GCA_020311275.1 Eira barbara | reverse complement strand
TAAAAAAAAAAAAAAAAAAAAAAAAGATTTACGTGTTGATTCATTAAAATTACACACAACTCTTTCTTTTGTTCAAAAGCATAGTAAAACAAAAGGACAATCGTCACTTCAAAACAAATTCACATATCTATCAAAGAGTCTGTTCTCTCGCAACAAAGACTTGGATTTTACTTTTTGTTTATAATAACTCTATAAATACAACGCATGGAAATAGAAAGAGACTACTGATGCCTCTACAAATAGATTACCCTGTATGCCTGTCAGGGAAGGTTGAGGCTATGCCTATACTAGCAACAACACATTTCAGTTGTTCAATGACAGTAAAAACTATGATTCTTTGTCTCACAGAGAACAGAGGCTAGGTTTAAAACAGTGCTTCCTATTGTTTCTGTTAGCTTAAAAATCACAACGTATAGTGAGATTTTTCAGAATGCCCAGAAGTTTGGTGTTCACAGCCAGATGACCTCACAAATACTAGATCCCATTCTGAAAATGAATATTTTTCAAGTGTCAATCTGTTTTTTTTTTTCTTGTTTTTTTTTTCTTTCTTTATTTTTTAAGAGAGGGAAGGAAGAGGGAGAAAAGTGAGAGGGCCAAAGAGAAAGGGAGAGAGAAAACCTCAAGCAGGCTCCATGCTCACAGCAGAGCTCAATCTCATGACCCTGAGACCCACGCCTGAGTCAGAATCAAGAGTGCACTACTTATCTGACTCATCCACCTGGGTGCCCTAGTTATCTATGTTTTTCCTAAACTGAGAAACTCCATATTAGTCAAAAGAATTAATTGCATTGACCTTTTGGTAATGATTCTCCTGATATTGCATCACTTATCTAGTTTTCAAGGGCCCAAAAAACGAAACAAGAATTTTATATGAGCTAAAAAACAAGCACGAAGTAGCATTTATTTATACCTCCCCTTCCAATTGGGAAAGATAAAGAGGACCCTGGAAGAAGTTGTAAAACGGAATAAATGTGATTCCATTTTTAAAATGGCTGTGTTTTTACTAGCAGCAATTTATTAATGAAATGCAAGATAAACAGAAGAAAGTCATTAAGATCTTTGATTTTCTAAGCTGTCTCTTCTGCAGTTACACTCAGTCAGTCATAAGGGCAAAGTCTTATTCTGAGAGGTCATAATTGAACATGAGAACCAAATGCCTGAAATTATTTTTTTAAATATTTCAATAGTGACAAAATTGATGGACTATTACCAGCTAATCTGTAAGTTGCTATCCACTTTGACTTTCTTTTTTTTAATCAGTTATATTCATTATGTATTCAGTCCCCATGTTCCTCTCCTGCTTCCCATATTATGGCTCAGTTAGAGTGTTTCGTATTAGATTATTTATCTTTCTGCCCATTACTAGAGAGCTGGGACTCTAACTTCTTTCCAACTTTCTCCAGTCCTTTAAAGATTATTTACTGGAATTCTGCTCTATAGTAGGGTTCTCTATGCATTCCCAAAGGCTAGTACAATGCCTGGTACAAACTATATACTCAAGAAGTGAAGGGTTATGTGATTTTTAAAATCCACTGTCCTCCATATCTATATCACTATCCACATACCAACCTTTCAGGGACTCTGTGGAATGCTGTTATTAAGGATATGTAAGCATTGCTATGGAACTGGTTGGGGAAGCATCATCCTTGTATACTGCAGACTACATCTTCTAACATAATGCTCATTTACCACTTTGAACTACAGGGTAAACATCTGATGATTAAAGTTAACTGCCTGCCAACAAATGGTGCAGGGACACCTGGATAGCCACATGCAAAAGAATAGTTGGACGCCTATCTCATACCATATATAAAAATTAACTCAATATGAATCAAAGGTATAAAATTAAGATCTAGAATTCAAAAAAAAAATAGAAAAATAAACATACACAGGCTATATGTTAGTTGGGATTAGGCAATGGTTTCTTAGTTATGACACTAACAGCTCAAGCAACCAAAGGAAAAAAATAGATAAATTGGACTCTGTGAAGATTAAAACCTTATACACTTAGAGGGATACTATTAAGAAAGTAAAATGAAAACCCACAGAATAGAAGAAAACTTCTATAAATCATATATTTGACAAAGGATTAGTATATGAAGAATTGTTTGTGAACTGTCACAATGAAAGATAAATAAGCCAGTTTTTAAGTGGCCAAAGGATCTGAGTGGACAGTTCTCTAAAGAAGGTATAGCAGTGGCCAATAAGCACAAGAGAAGATACTCAACATCATTAGCCATCAGGGAAAGGCAAATCAAAACCATGAAATGTGACTTTATACTCACCAGGATGGCTATATTAAAAAAGACATAGAAAGTGCCAGCAAAGACACGGATAGACTCAACTCTCATAAGCTGCTAGTGGGAATGTGAAATGGTGCTGTCACTTTGGGACCTATTTCAGACTTTCTTCAGGTGGCTAAACACAGAGTTACCTAGGATCCTACATTCACTCCCAGGTACATAAAACAAGAAATATGAACACATATCCAGAGAAAAACATGCACATGAAGGTTCACAGCAGCATTATTTAGAAGAGTTAAAAAGTGGAAAACAAGCTTAATGCCCATCACCTGGTGAATGAATGAACACATCGTGGTATATCCACACAATGGAGAATTACTCGGCCATAAAAGACACACTGTCATGTGTAACAACACTGATGAATCTTGAAAACATCGTGGTAATTAAACGACATCACTCCCAAAGGACCGCATGCTATTATGGTCCCATTTATATGTAACGTCTAGAGTGAACAAGTCTACAGAAACTGAAAGCAGCTTAATGTTTGCCCAGACTTTGAGGTGATAAGGTGGCTGGGACATGATGATGAAGGGGTGTGGTGTTTCCTTTTGGGGAATGAAAATATTCTGAAATTGACTGCAACAACAGATGAACCATTCTCTGAATATACTATGCCATGTGAATTATTTCTCAGTAAAGCTGTGAAAAGGAAAAATAAAGAGCTAAATACCAAACTACTAAGCCACTGGGTTCCATCCCAGCAAACTGGCTCAGAATCAAGAGTCATCATTTTCTTTATGTGTATACTAATCATCTGTAGTACAATACAAGTAAATGAAACTTACTTGCTTTCGACCATACATTTTTGTATGAAATGTGTGTTTGGCTCTCCATTTGAATTCCTCAGAGGCCTGAGGAATAGGCCCATCGGTCCCTGCCTGGGGCTTAGCTTTACTGTTTCCACACAGTAAATTTTCAGTAAAAGTGTATCAAATCAGTGAATTAACACTACTCATATCTGAGAGTTTAAGGTGGTAATACAAGTGTGCCGATGTAAGAAAATGAAACCGTAGACAGGTAACTGAAGAAACATATTTTTGATCTTTTGTTTTCAACAACTCAGAAAACACTCTTTACATAAAAACCTGTAGGTAGTCTCTCGTTAGAAGTTAACTACATATTAACTGAGAGATACAGTACTAATTTTGGAACCTCTAAATCATTCTGAATCTGGTCATTCCTAATTTTCACAGAGATCATAGGAAGAGAATGCCTGTAAAGTGAAAGGAAAAGGAAAAAAGATGTAAGCCTGGTGAACTGCAATTTTTCATCCTTTCTTCTGTTACAGTCACGTCATGAAGAAAAACATCGAAGCACTTCAGTTGAATTTAAGCCCACTGTGCTAAAGTCACTTCCAAACATTTAAATTTAGCAAAGCATTAAAATGAGGGCTTTCAGGGTTTGCTTCAGAGAGCAGGGCAGCCAGATACTCAATGAGGGCTTGGAGGAAAGCTTTTATAGAATTCAAATTTCAAGGCTAGAAAAAAAAAAAAAAGTTATCAAATTTACACATTAGCTTATTCAAAAGTAGCCATTAATCCTTTTGTGGCTAGTCTATACAATTTTGTAATCAATAAGCTGTTTCTTTCTTGTCTTCCCAAAACATCTGTAGTATTTAATTTGTGAAGACATACCTCGGAGACAGGGGCTCTGCAAAGAAACAAGAAAATTAGTTTTAAGCTTGCACATTGCTTCTATGTCCTATTGTCACAACCAGGTTTTGAGAACTGGCTGAGCTGAAGCTTCTCACTACTGTCACTTTGGTCTGGGATGAATGTGATCCTCTATTTACTCAAAATCATCCCGGCCAGAATCAATGCGAGCATTTCATTAACACAAATGTCATCACACCAGACCACTGTAAAAGGGTATACATTCTTTTCTGAGATTAAGAGAGAAATACTTTTACTTTTGCCTGTCTTTCCTCTTTCTGTGAGGCAATGATTTTGAAATAAAACAATAAACATGAGAATCTATGTAAAAAAGGAGAATGGATACTGGGCTGGAGACCGTGGAATTAAATTCTGCACCCTGGTCCTAGCACTTAACTTCTGAGCCCTCTCTGTGAAATGACAGAACCATCTGACCTAGCACAAAGAACAGAGTAAGATTATGTGTAAAACAACATGGTAGTGTAACATACCCGGTGAGGCTCTGGAGCACATAAGTAGGGTAGATACATAAATATGAGAGCAGACCTGTCCTTATACGTTATGCTTTGTTCCTCTGCTCCACTTGACCCATGCAGGCTTCTGGAATATCACTGTGGGCCTTGAGGTTGGCTGGACTTTCTTCTTTGGCAAAACCACCAGTTGCAACCTCAGGTTATGATTCCTTTTCAGCAGCACTGTGGAGTAGACAAGGTCAATCACCAGTGCCCTGTCCCTCATATTCCCTTACAAGGCGGGGTTTCATTACAGTTCTCCCATCATGGCCCAGACAAGGGGATAGGATTTACCCATGCATGGCACACCCTGCTAAACAGAGGCTCTCTGGCTGCCCTGGTAGCCACCTACCTGCTTAGCAGCCGAAGGGGGGACTGTAGCTGAGACATCTCTAATGGTTGGGAAGCTCTGCCTTGCAGCACCCTCTCACCTTCCTCATGCAGAGGGGAAGGGTATGGTCATCAAACTCAGGAGCCGTAATGGTAAGAAACAGAATGTGTAAAATGAGAATGGAAAGCAGGTCCACGTCTATCCAGATTCAGATGTATTTTAACCTAGCAAAGACTACTGCCAAAGCTTAGGTTCCAGAGGGTCAATACAGGGGTAGAAGAGGAAATACATAACCTTTCCTAGGTGTAAAATAGGATCCAGGCAAACTAGGAAAGCAAAAGGCCACAGAGAAGCTGGGTTTTCCACATCTTTGAAATGGGAGCTGATGTGGGCACACATACATTCCATTTTCAGAGTCCACGCACAAGTGAACAAACATCCAGAAACAGCTTTTACCTTTCAGTTGTGCCATGAGACAGCTCTCTGTCAAAACGCGGGCAAGGCTGCTCAGCACAGCACCCACACACAGTGCTGATAGGACTGTTTCTGCTGTTGGTTGGATGTCCCTAATCCAAACTTGTCCTAGATAAAGAAATTCAGACAGAAATAAAAAATATGAAATAAACTGGGCTGTGTCGACTGAAAGCCCCTTTCCTGGTAGCTGACAGAAAGGAGTTTCCTCTGCTCCCTTTCCAGCCGCCCACACTGTAGCTAAGTCCTCCGTTAAGTAAGCAAAGGCTAACCCTCACCCCCATCCAAAGCTGCTTCAGAAAACTGCTGCAGTTGCCAATACCAAACTGAGCATCCAGCTTGTGGGCTCTGTGCACACACCAGGAACGTCACAGTCCCTGAGATCTCCAACACTTAGGATACCAAGTGGGAGAGCAAGCTTTACCCTTGTTGAAACTTTTAAAGGTAGTGTGCTGCAGCTACCGTAACAAACAACAGACTGGGCAGACTGAACCACAGATATCTGGACATCTAGTATGCATAGTTTTGGAGGCTGGCAAGTCCAAAGTTAAGGTGCCAGCGGATTCAGTTCTTGCTGAGACCTTATTTCACATCTATAGCCGGCTGTCTGCCAGCTGTACTCTCTTCACATGGGGGACAGAGACAGACAGAGCGAGTAAGCTCTCTGGTCTCTTTTAAGGGCACTAATCCTATCACGGTGATTCTGCTCTCCTGACCTAATCTAACCCAGAGGATCAGGACTTCAATGTGAGTTTCCAGAGAAGGCACATTCAGTCCGTAATAGAGTTTTTTGCCAAATGCTCTGGGGATGAGAGAGGTATGAGTCGTGGAGCTACAGTGAATCAGAGTAACAAAATATGCATACGTTTCTTCACGCACTGTGTACACAAGTGTATGTACATGTAAGTGCATGTACATAGGCATATATAAGCTTGGTGTTAGTCATATATCCAGTTATTTCTGTGATATTTTATAGTTTACGAACCTGTATTAGTGGCAATCTAAACTGAAATCTAGTATATTTTCAGCTACTAGTAATTTCTAGGAAGGCAAGCTTTCTAATCACATATTTCTGTTATGTTGCTATATGGTTCTAAAGATGTCTTTACTTTGAAAAGAACAGCCACCAAGTCCTGGATGGCATGATAAGAACTTTGAAAGGATTCAGACATCTCAGTTACTGCGGTCTCCTTTACTGTACATGCCATCAAGCTGTGTCAGCTCTCCCAGTCTATGGAACACTGTGGGGGAGTGGGGGTGTGCTTTGTGGAAACGGTTCACGGTTTGTCCTGCAGACCCTTCCTGGACTCAAATCCTGGAACAATGGTGAAATCACAGAGAGTGGCAGATTGTTTCATAGCCATCTTCCCCTGGAACGGAAGCAACAACTGCACTATTTAGTACCTGTGACTTGTGAATTTTCAGTCTCTAAGTTGCAATTCTCTATTTTAACTATTTTACTTTAAACCGATCATTAATTTGTATCCAAATGTGCAAACATATGATTGTCCTTAAGTTTTGTTTTATAAAAAATACAATTTAGGAGTGCCTGCTTGGTTCAGTAATTAAACATCTGCCTTCAGCTCTGGTCATGATTTCAGGGTCCTGAGATGGAGCCCCGCTTGGGGCTCCCAAATCTACGTGTAGCCCGCTTCTCATTCTTCCACTCCCCCTGCTTGTGTTCCCTCTCTCGCTGTGTCTCTCTCTTTCAAATAAATAACATCTTAAAAAAAATAAATAAACAATTCATTCTGTTCTAATACATGAGTGTTAGAGTCATAAATTAATTTTTCTTTTGCCCCATTAAAACACACCGTTGTGTTCACATTGTAAGGAAATATAACTATGGAAGCAAAACTTTTCCCACACACTCAAGTTTCATGGCCTAAAACGTTTTCTGAATTCAGAGAGTTTCACCAGGCTGTGCCAATCATGGGACTGTCCAGAGAGGCACAGAATACAATGCACAAACATGTAACTCTGAGATATAATTCTCTAAGTTTGTGGAAGATGCCAAGCTTTCTGACAGTAAGTAAGACTAAGATACCAGCCTGGAAAGCGGATGTGGCTAAGGAACACCAGAAGGATGATGAGTGCGTTGTATAACACTTCTGAAAATGACAGATACGAAGGCGTTAAAATCAACCATTTCCAAGGTAATCAGCCTAGCAATTGCATCATTTATTGTCACTATTTGTTAATACTTACTGTAATTAATTTTATTGGCTATGTTGACTGCCCACAACGTGCCCAGATGAAACATTTCTAGGTGTGTCTGTGAGGTATTTCTTAATGAGATCGCCATTTATATCACTGGATTGAATAGGAGAGATGGCCCTCCCCAAAGTGGGTAGGCACTGGTCCATCTCTTGAGGACCTTCACAGAACAGGGTGGGGGAAGGAGAAATCTGCCCCTTTTTTCCCTGCCTCACTGTTGAGCTGGCACATCTCATCTCATCTTGCTTCAGGAAAAGATGGGGGTGAACTGAACTACAGCTTTCCTGGGTCTTCAACTTACACATGGCAGATCACAGGACTGTCATTGGTCTCTTTCTCTGGAGAACCCTCACTAAAGCAGTTACCTAAAATTTACTTAATGAATGGCAGCATTGAACATAACATCCAATGGTAGAAGGAGAAAGTAGAGATTCTGCTCCCCAAAGAAGAAAATTACCTCTCAGGAGGAAAACCTCTCATGTGTGCTTTTCTCACCTGGTCATATGGAATTCTAACCTACTCTCTCCTATACCTGATGTTAGAAATAGTAACAAAAGCATCTATAATCTAGTTAGAAAAAGAAACACAGTTGGGAGATCTGGTCCAAATTCTAGCTTTACTGCTTACTGCATGTGGCCTTGGCAGGGCTCAGTCCCTTCTTCTTTAAAATAAGTTAATAATACTTACCTCATCTAATGGATGTGTATTCTATGTAGTTAGGTATTCACTTAAAGAGGTTTTTAAATTTCTTCTTATTATCCCAGAAGTTATAAACACTTATTGTTATCTTTCTGTTCAAGTTTCTATGTTATTTGATATTTCTTTCCTTCAAAGTTGGCTACTTGGAAGCATAGTGCTATGGACTGATGCCTATGTCCCACCTAAATTTATAGGCTGAAGGTCTAATTTCCAATGCATGTTATGAGGAGGCAGGGGTCTTTGGGAGTTGATTTAGGTTTGGATGAGGTCATGAAAATGAGGCCCCCTAGGATGAGATTAGTGCCCTTTTAAGAAGAGAACAGAGATATCGAGTTCCATCTCCACATCTCTCCCTCTCTTCTCCATTCCCTGGTCTCCTCACACTCCCATGGAGACACAGAAGAAGATGGCCATCACAAGCCAAGGGAACCCTCAACCAGGAACTGAAATGGCTTCCCCCCAGATCATAGGCATCCACAGTCTCCAGAACTGTCATAAATCAAAGTCTGATGTTTAAACCACACAATTTAGGGTATTTTGATATGGCAGCCAGAGCCAAATGAGACAGATAGCATCCATTCTTTTGCATGCCAATGTATCCTTATCAAATTCAAAGAAATAAAATTCCATTTATTGCTTTACACCTCCTTTCACCTAGGAAAACATATCTATTTGGCTTCTGTACCTAAAAGTACAGAAAATACTTTCTTCTTCTGAACCATAAGAAACTACTTGGGATCTCTACAAGATATGGATTCTGACCACCATTTTACAGACAAAGAAACAAAGTACACTCACAAGTGTGGAGATAACACCAGAGAGAACAGAGGCTATTTCTGACTCATCTGATTCAGATTTTTATCATTTCAGACTCCTCTAAGACAGAAAAAAAAAAAAAAAAAAAAGGACCTGATTTTATCAAGTCACTTTGTGAATAACACATGAAAAGAATTCAGGAAAATATTGGTTTATCCACAGGCATATTTTCTCAGTATTATAGAGCAAAACTAAAGCTTACTCACCAAGAAGTTTCCTTCAAACCCCAACATAAGTCACACACACGGACCAAGTTGGCTCTTGGGGGTGTTGTACCATGAGCTGCTATAAACAGATTTGGACCCAGAGAATGCAGAAAGACAAGACACAAAGAAGTGGTCAACAACAACTACTACATTTTAATATGTTGAAGCTATTTTAAAATCCCATTGCTCCAACTGAATTTCTGTGCCTTTTAAGTTTTTTTTTTT
Source organism: Eira barbara (assembly GCA_020311275.1). Lineage (NCBI taxonomy): Eukaryota > Metazoa > Chordata > Mammalia > Carnivora > Mustelidae > Eira > Eira barbara. Next base: position 6,755 of record JAHRIG010007501.1, on the reverse strand, counting down.
TTTCCCCTATCCCAACAACCAAATTATTCAAAAAGTTTTCAATTAGTATGGGAAACCAAAGGGTCAGAGTGCCTGAGTATGACACAAATGATCCCTAACTGAAATTACTCTAATACATGCTTCCATTTCATTCTATAAAAACTTCTATCAAAATGTGGATATCCTCAAAGATGCCTTATCCAGGGGGATCAATCCAGGATTCTATCCAGAATGCATTATCCAGAAGCATTACCTCTATGCTCCTATTATCTTTTAGAGCCACATTTTTAGAAATTACTAGGCAAATCTATTGTGCATTATTCTGAAGAGTATAAGTGACAGAAAATCCTTGATTTCTAGAAATAATCAAAACGTCTGCCTAGTGAATAAATGTGGATGAACCAGTCAAGTGATTCTGCTTCAGGTGAAAATAATAAATGTGGCTATAAAATAGAGAGAATAGCTTCTTTTTTTTTAAGATTTTTATTTTTTTATTTGACAGAGAGAGATCACAAGTAGACAGAGAGGCAGGCAGAGAGAGGGAGGGAAGCAGGCTCCCTGCTGAGCAGACAGCCCAATGCTGGACTTGATCCCAGGACCCTGAGATCATGACCTGAGCCAAAGGCAGCGGCTTGACCCACTGAGCCACCCAGGCGCCCCGAGAGAATAGCTTCTTATGCAGCCTCTACACACTTACTCCTCAAACACATCATGTCCTTTCCTACCACCGGATCTTTGAATAATTGCTCCTACTTCTTGAAATCTTTTTACAGCATCTTGTTGTCACCTGTGAAAGAGTAAGGCCTCACTTAAAGGAAGCCTTCCTGGAAACATTAATGCCAGAGTGGCCTTGCTCCATATCCATATTTGCTCTTTTAATAATAGTTATCACCATTTATTAATTCTTGATAATACTACATTTGAGTCTTTCTCTCAAGCACTGCTGTCCAGTCTAGTATCCAATAGACACCTGTGGCAACTGAAATTCAAATTGAAATAAATTATAATTAAGTAGAATTACAGAAAAAAATTATAAATTGGATTTCATCAAAACTGAGAACTCTGTTCCTTGAAAAACATTGTTAAAATAATAAAATGCCCAGCCACATAATGGGAGAAAATATTTGTAGATCACATATATGATAAGAAACTTGAATCAGAATATATAAATAACACTCAAAATTCAATAATATAAAAACTAAAAATCCAAGTAATTTTGGGCAAAATCTTTGAATACAAACTTCACTCTACATAACACTTGGATGATAAGCACATAAAAAGATGCTCACCACCACTAGTTGTGAGGAAAATGCAAATCAAAGCCACAGTAAAATGCCATATTATTCCCTCTAAGATGGATATAATCAAAAAGATAGTAAGTGTGGGTGAAGATGTGGAGAAGTTGGACTCTTATACTACTCTTGGTAAGAATGTAAACCCACTTTGGAAAATAACTGGATACTTTATTCAAAAGTTATATCTACAGCTAAAATATGACCCAGCCATTCAACCCCTACATGTATAGCCAAAAGAAATGAAAGCGTAGGTCCGTACAAAGACTTATACATAGGGGCGCCTGGGTGGCTCAGTGGGTTAAAGCCTCTGCCTTCGGCTCAGGTCATGATCCCAAGGTCCTGGGATCGAGCCCCACATTGGGCTCTCTGCTCAGCGGGGAGCCTGCTTCCTCCTCTCTCTGCCTGCCTCTCTGCCTACTTGTCATCTCTGTCAAATAACTACATAAAATCCTTACCAAAAAAAAAAAAAAAAGACTTATGCATAAAACGTTCACAGCAACTTTATCTGTAGTAGCCAAAACCTGGAAACAACCCAAATATCCACTAATAGGTGAATGGATAAACAAACCGTGGCTTCTCTGCATAATGGAATACTACTCAGCATTGAAAGGAACCACCGATAGCTGCAAAACATGGATGAATCCTAAACTAATTATATTGATTTAAAGATGTTAGAAAAAATACATAATATGATTCTATTTATATATAATTGTTGATAATGCAAAATAATCTACAGTGACAGAAAACAGACCAGTGTTTACCTAGGAATGGGAAGCGAACAAAGCAATTCACAAGGGACATAAACATTGGGAGATTATAAATATGATCATTCTTTTGACCATGATGGTTTCATCAGTATATACATGTGCCAAAGCTTACGGATTTATAGGCCTCAAATAGGTACAGTTTCCTGTATGTCAGTTATATCTCAGTGAAGCTGTTCCAAATGTTTTTGTTCCTCAGTTGTACCAGCCACATGTCAAGTGCTCAATAGCCACATATAGCTAGTGGCTATCAGGCTGGACATTGTAAAGAGCAGTACCATCAGCACAGAAAGTTCTAGTCGACAGCAATGCTCTAAAGCAGGGGGTGAGCAAACTACACATCAGGGACATGCTGCCTGTTCTTCTAAACCCAGTTTTATTGCAACACACTTATGCCCAGTCATTTACATACTGTCAGTGGCTGCTATAGCACTACCAGGGCAAAGTGGGTAGTTGCAATGGAGACCTTATGGTCTCCAAACCTAGATTATTTACTATCTGGCCCTTCAAGAAAAGATTTGCTGATTCTGGTCTAAATCAAACACTCTGAACATGGGCTACACCTGTCCTGTTCACTGCTGTATAACCCAAGCAGTGTTTATGGAGTACCTCATGTGTGCACTGTCCTAAGCACTAGAGAGGCAGCCTTCAACAACACAGAAAATAAGATCCCAATTCCCATGGTTTCCACAATCTGGCAAAGGGTTCAGGTCACATGAGAAGTAAATAAAAAAAAAAAAAAAAGAGGTAAGGATGAATGCTAAGATGAAAATCAAACAGAGGTATGGAGCATGAGTGAGGGAAGCAACTTCCACTTAGGTAGTCAGGACAGGCCTCTGAGAGGACCAGACATCTGAACATGAGAGAGCCTACACTGAAAAGACCTGTGGCAGAAGCCAAGAGAAGAGCAACACCCAACGCCTCAAACTAGGAATGAATCAGAAGACTTGATGCATGCAAAAGAAGGCCCACATGGCTGGAGAACACAAAGTGGAAAAGGTAGGTAAGAAGGGAGAAATAGAGAAGGCTAAGAAAAGGTGTCTGATTTTTATCTAAGTATGATGGAGAGCCACTATAGGACTTTAACGGAGGGAGCAGTATGATCAGTGTACATTTTTACAGATCACTCTGGTGCTGCGAAGTGGAAACTGGGCCAGGCAAGAGCAAGAAAGGTGTTAGACAAGTTAGGGAGTTTCTGGAAAGTTACAAGTGAGAGATGGTGGTGGTCCAGATTGGGCCACAGTGGCAGCAGTACAGAGGAAGTGGAGAAATTAAAGTTATGTTGTAAAGTAAGAGTTGACTGGCCTTTCTGATGGTTGTGGTCGAGTAAGGAAATGAAGGAGTTAAAAATGAACCCCAGATTTTAGCTTGAACAAGTGGGACAACAGTGTGAACCACAAATGTGGGAGAAACTACAAACAGTAAGACCTAATACTTACTGGGTGCTTATTCAATGACAGTATTCACTCCATTTCACAGTTAATACTCCCAACCATCTTGATTAGATAGGTACTACTGTTATGTTCATTTTAGAAATAGGAAATTGTAGGTGAAGGTGAAGGCCAGAAAAATAGGACCAACACAGTGAAGACGTGAACCTGGGTCTCCGCACTCCAAATTTCTCCACACTGTATGCAATTGCCTCCTTAACAGTAATTTTAGGGAATATGAACTACATTAGAGGCAATGGCAATACCACTGGATTAACAGTCTCTCAGGACAACTAGCTTGAAAGATGCTACTGTATTGCTTTTTCTATTACACATCACCTTGTTTTCTTAGCATGAAAAAAGTAATTGTCATCTATGCACTTTTCAAAGCACTTTGTGTAGTATTATCCCTTTGATTCCCATTTTACAAAGAAGGAAACTGAAACAAGTGATTTCCTCAAGTTCATCAAGATAGTAACAGCACTAGAACTAACAGCCAGATGAACTGACTCCATATAGTCATCTGGCCGATAAACTTGTCTTTAAAAATTCAGACCATTCAGGAAAAAACACGTTTTACATTACTACAAAAATACAGATACGTATTGAAATGGAGAAAAAGAAGTAATACAAAACCGTTCTCACCATTACTAATTTGCTAGGATTTCTTTTTCTATTAAACTTTTTATAATTTTGATAGTAACTGTCAATTTAAACATCATTGATCTATACCTTGGTAATTAACACTACAACACATAGTACAATCACATAGTAGACTTTTAAAGAAATAAGTCGCATGACTCATGAAAATTACCAAACACCAAAAGGGCAAGACAGAACATAAAGATGGGTCTGTTGAGTATTTGGGTTACCTGAAGACTAGTGTCCATAAGAGTATAAATGGCAATGATGGATGAACTACAGTTTGGAAAAATTCTTTATTATGATTACTTTCTATTCCTAATATGGAGGTCTGGAACTAAGGCATGGCTGCTAATATTTAAAATGAGTAAGGTGCACTTTTATGGGAAAAAATAAATTAGAAGCAAAAGAATAAAGTTCTTCAATCTTGTCTTTGCCCCAACGGTACTAAAAAGCTACAGAATGCCCAGATTAGCAAAATCTATTCTCTTAGAAAAGAAAGAAAGAAATAGAAATAGAAATAGAAGCAGAAATAGAAAGAAAGAGAGGCAGACTGGTGATAATGTAGCAGCCCATAAGGTTGTAAAATGAAAGAGAGCATCTGAAGAAAAATGGCTTAAGATGTGAGGCAATGTTTCATTTATTGCATAAGTACTACTTGATAAATAATCAACCTACTCAAATGTCCTTTGCCAGTATGCTTAATTCCCCTTAGTAAAGGAAGAAAACTGCCCAGGAATATCAATCTTTCATTTTTCCCAATTCCTTAAGTTTACAAGAATAAAAACAAGATGCTTTAAAGTCCATGTCAATTACTCTGAACATTCATTTACCTTCCTGAATGTGGCCCTAGCTTGGTGAATTCTCTCTCTCTCTCTCTCTCTCTCTCTCTCTCTCACACACACACACACCCTTATCCCTGCACCTCATCTCAGAAGGGGAAAAGCCACAAGGACACACCACAGTCTCAATACATCAGAGCCTGGCCAGCACTTAGGCCCATACATCACCAAGTGCACAGACACACCTAGGTGCACCCAGGACATGGTCGAGATCCTGGGGAACACCCTTTTCTTTCCATATTCAGAACAGCATCTCACCTCTCCTCAAACGTCCTCTTGCCATCCCAGGATCCTGGTGCACAGACTTAGGAAAGTCTGTAAGGTCTGGACCATCAGGAGGCCGGTGCAGCCCCTCGAGGTTCTCATGATAGAAACACAGTGCCTCCAGACATTTTTAAGGCAAGAGTTCAGTGATCCCTCTAACCGCAGTTTGTTTCCAGAGAAACTGGAGGGGCACCACCAGGACACAGGGAAAAAAAATAATAATAAAGGGGGGGGCAAATAGCATAAGGGCTTGGGGAAAGGGGTGGAGGAGGACTGGACAGGGCCAGAAAGCCCCAATTGCTGCCCACACACAGCCCAGCTGCAGAGGCACTGGCTCTAGGCCACGTGCACTTGCTCTAGACACCCTTTCCCAGATGCCAGGCCAGTATGTACCAGCTAGCCACAGGGCCGCCCTGTGCACCTGGACAGAACACTGCAAGCTCTCTCATGTCCCCGCTGCAGACTCTGATAGGGCACATGCGTGCCCCCCACGTCCCACCCCACGCCCCTCCCCCGCCCCCTCTGACCACGCCGCTGCTGCCACCAGATGTCCAGGGGACCCCACAGGGCAAAGCCCCCTGTGCCCAGCCCCCACAAGCATCTGCCGCAGTCCAAGCCCGCACAGCCCAGTTCCAGCCAAACCAAACCCCCATGATCCTGGGGGATGGACCATGAGCATCTAAGCACGCCTGCGAGTCTGACCACCACCCAGGAGCCCCCGGAGGTTGGAAGCGCGGGGCCGGCGCAGGTACATCACCCTCTCCCCCCCGACCCACGCCAGCCACCAGAAAAAAAAACGCCCAGTGCCCGCAACTCAGCGTTCAGGTGGGAGGCCCGTCACCATGGCCCGCCGGCCGCCTACCTTCCTAAGCACGGGTTGCAGTTCCCCAGCAGACGCCACCAGCCCTGATGACTTGGAGGGGACCCTGTCCCCAGATGGTGAGCACCCTTGGAACTCGGAGGCACCCAAAGAGCCAAGACCTCGGGGAGGGGTGGTGTGCGAGAAAGGCTAGGCCCAAGTGCCCGCCCACGAGCCCAGACTGAAGGAGGATCCCGGCCGCCAGAGCCGCCACAAATGGAGACGGGAAGGAGCTTGCCGGCTGCTCAGAGAGCCTCTACGTCTCTAGATGGGAAACCCGGGGGTCACGCGGTGACTTCGGGCCTTGGTGCTGTGAGGGCAGGGAAGGCAAGAAGGTCAGAGAACTCACAAAGCCGGCGGCCTCTAGCCTGGACCGTTAAATCCCTGATGCAGCCGGATCAGGCACGGAGGTGATGACGCAGAGGGCGCGTGAGTTTGGCCGGGGTTGTGGGGCGGGGCGATGGAGGCGGGGGGCGGGGGTGGGAGTAGGGAGCCACTCAATGTCCTCAAGTCCTCACGTTTTTGGTGCCTGGGCCTCCTGCTATCTGAGACAAGCCTGTCAGAGAAGAGGAGCTGCCCCCACTGCCCCCTAGAGTATTCTTCTGGGAGGACATTGCTTCCATGAAGACTTTCCCCCAAATCCCAGCCCAGGAGAAGGCTACACAGTCATGTCCTGGGGG
>JAHRIG010007488.1:0-55433 GCA_020311275.1 Eira barbara | reverse complement strand
AGACTAATCCAAATATTAAGAAGAAGATCACAGCAGAGGATCGAAGGAAACAACTGGAAGAATGGCAGAAATCTAAGGGGAAAGTCTATAAACGGCCTCCTATGGAACTTAAAACAAAAAGAAAAATAATAGAGGAAATGAATATTTCATTCTGGAAGAGTATGGAAGAAGAAGAAGAAGAAAAGAAAGCACAACTTGAACTGTCCAACAAAATTAACAGCACTCTAACACAATGTCTGCAACTCATTGAGGAGGGTGTACCTTCTAATGCAATATTTACCATATTGTCCAGTATTCCTGAGGTCGAAAAATTTGCTAAATTCTGGATCTGTAAAGCAAAGTTGTTGGCAAGTAAAGGTCCCTTTGATGTTATTGGGCTATATGAAGAGGCCATTAGAAATGGGGCAACACCAATACAAGAGTTACGGGAAGTTGTTCTTAATATTTTGCAAGACCCAAACAGAACCACAGAAGGCGTTACCTCTGGCTCTCCAGTTGCTGAGACGAATGTAACAGCAACAGAAGAACTGGCCGACAAGACCGAATCTGAAAAGTCTTGTCTGTCTCTGAAAGAGGGAGAACAGGTTACAGCAACACCCCAAATAACCAAGGCAGAACAGGATAATCATCCTGGTATCAAATTACAGATCGCCCCGATCCCTAGAATAAGCGGCTTGCCCGAAGTACAAGACATGAGGCTCATCACCCCCGTGCGGCGCTCGGCCAGGATTGAGCGGGCGGCGTCCCGCTACCCGGAGATGCTGCAGGAGCATGATGTGGTGGTGGCCTCTCTCAAGGAGCTATTAGAAGTGGAAGAAACAGAGTGTTTCATATTTCGTAAAAATGAGGCCTTGCCTGTTACATTAGGGTTTAAAATCCTCGAGTCCTAATTTCTTAATGCCTTTTTGTTGTTGTTGTTGTTAAAGGTGCTTTCAGAGCCTCGTCCAAGTGACCTGGACAAAACTTTATAATGGACAGGCAGACTGCGGGCTCTCAGAAGTTAGAAGCCCCTGGGCTTACTCTCAAATTTAATATCCCCACGGGACTGCCTTTGGTTTATTTAAGACTGCAGTTTGCCACAGTTTTTATAGTACGTAAATTTTAAACTATTGACTATTCATTTACCCCACAAGTATGGTAAACATTTTCACCTTATTGACCTAATTTACTCTCAGCATAGTTCTTTTATACATGAGGAGGCTGGTGCCACAGGATGATAGACTTTCCTTCCTGCATCCAACTTCCCAGAGGGGGCGAGTCCTCCCTGCCCCGGTGAGGGGAGCTTAGAAGCTAGCTTTCCAGACCAGATGCCATGCGACAGACTGATCAAATTCCCTCATTTTACGGAGCCGATGCTAGCTATGCTTTTGCTCAGATGTCCCAGATGACTCTCGTATGCGACTCTGACTTCCGTCACAGTGTCCCTATAGATGAGGGGCAATTCCCGTCCTGTCTGTGCCAGGGCTTCACCAGTGAAACACAGCCGTATTAGTTGTCTAGCTTTTATATCCAAATGTAATTGTGCATTTGTTATTCAGAAATGCTTCAAAGAAAAACAAAAGGGAGCAGGGGAGAAGGGTGGGGAGGGCCACTTGCTTCTTCAATTCTTTGCTATGGGGACACTTGGCCTAAGAAGACAGTACAAGCCCCAGAGACTATCATAGGTTGCCTTTCCTTCCTCCTGGGCAACTCTTCTTGGAAGGGTAAAATTAGAATCATTATGTAAATATAATGTATAGAAAAACCTAGCCAACATATTGTGAATTTTTAAATTTAACTTTCTTAATATTTAAGTATTATCTAAAACAAAAAAATTAAATTTTGTTCATTCCTGCTTATTCATGCATTTTATTTATTATTTAAAAAAAAAAAAAAAACAGTGATGATGGCTTGGTCTAGCGAATTAGGGTTTTGTCTGGGGAAACACTATTAGGCAATCTCAAGAGACCTCACAGTGAACATTCATTACCATGAAGAACTCACCTTGATCAGAGTCTGACCATCATCCCCACCCAGGAACTAGATTTTATCACAACGAGGGAAGCACCATCTCTCTAAGTCAGGTTTATAATGACAAGGTTCATAAAACTGAGCTATAAAGCCATAAAGTTAAAATACTAATTTTCAATAAGAATAAATGGTCACCATGACCAAAATGCAGGAATCCACATAGCCAGCCCTTTCCTTCCCTTTGGACAGACTCCCTTCACCTGCGAAGGCAAATAATGCCCACGGAGTTGCCGAGAGATCACAAAATCTGAAAGCCTATGTTAGGTTTCTGTCGGTTACTAGGGGAAAAGTCCTACACACACAAACAACAGCGTAAGACACTGTTATTTAGTGCTTCCTCTGGCTGGGTTCTGTACCCCTTATCTCACTCCATCTTCACAGTAGCCTTATGACATAGGTATGGAGAAGCTCGTTAGACGGTCAGTGATAGGGCTGAAATTTCAGGCTCAAGGTTGTCTGGCGCCAAGTCCAGAGCTTTCAGTCCCCACCTCTACTCCAAGTAAGGAAATGAGGAATGAGAAGGTGATAAGGTAGGAGAACTTCTTGAACCGTTCCCATTTACCAAACAGAAATTGCTATGAGAGCCAGAGTACTGTGGTTTATTCTACAAATGAGGTGACCTGATCACATTTTTTACCAGGCCACTAACTCAGGGATGATGCTTCCATTCCCTTCCTTTCTGACTGCCCAGGGCTGGATGTCAGAATGAGGGTATCCATTCAGCTGCTATAACTAGTCCCAAAGGGAAACTTGTCTCTCTTACATCAGCAGTTCAAGTGAAACTGTCCATTGTTAGGTGCCAGGCCCAGGCCACGACTGTACAAGGGGTACAGCCTCATTCATGTGGCCAAGGATGGCTCCCAACCAAGGTCACATTCCAGTCAGAGGCATCAGGGAAGAGAGGAGGTAGAAGACATGCCCCTCTCCTTTTAAGGCTACGACTTGGAAGTTGGACACATTATTTCTACTCAGGATTGCGGGATTGTACCTTTGGGCACATTCACTTATCTCCAAAGAACCCTGGGAAACATATTCTGCCCAACTAAAAAGTCTTCCAGAGGTGGGACTATCAGTATCTACTATAGTCTTTGGAATAATGAAGTACATTTCCAACTAAAGTATAGATAAATGGGTATAGAGGTAACATTAGGTTTTAAAAGGGGGGGGGCACCTGGGTGGCTGAGTGGGTTAAGCCTCTGCCTTTGGCTCGGGTCATGATCTCAGGGTCCTGGAATCGAGCCCCCGTGTCAGGCTCTCTGCTCAGCGGAGAGCCTGCTTCCCCCTCTCTCTCTGCCTCTCTGCCTACTTGTGATCTCTCTCTCTCTCCGTGTCATATAAACAAATAAAATCTTTTTTTTAATTTAACAAATAAATAAGAATAATTTTTTTTAAACCTGCATTAAATGAATAGCCCCCAATAGAAGTATCTTTCACCCTACGCTGCCCCAGCTGACTTCCTACAAGCTTAGCAGAGTTCTAATCCAAAGCCTTCTAGTCTTTCCCCATTTCCTCTTATCTTACAATCCATCTTTTGCCCCACCCTTTCCCCTGTGACATAATAATAAACCAGGTGACTGACGTAGTCCACTCAGTAAAACATACAGGATGCCATAGATGCCCGAGATGCAACAATGAGCCATGTGACCTGGCCCCATGAAGCCAAGAGTTTTAAGGAAACGGAATAATCACCAGAAAGAGAGGTACCTAGGATGGGACCAACAGAAGGATCTGATCCTGCCAGGAAGGTGGAAAACCCCCTCGAGTCTGAGGCAGGACCAGGTTTAACAGGAGAAGAGGTAGGGGACACTTCAGGTAGAAGAAAAAAAGCATGCAAAAGGCCCTTTGGCCACCGCATCCCCCTCCCCCTCCCTCACTCTTCCTCAGACCCATAGAGCCCTTCTGGTTGATTTCTGTAGTATTAGTTACTAGTTACTGCACCATATTTCAGTCATCTTTCCAGAAAAGCATGGGCCCTAGAGGCCGAGCAATTTTCCTGATAAAATTCTACCCTCTAGCCCTTGAACAAGAATGTAGTGTTTGAAGACGCAAGGTCAGGGAAAGCTGGTCTCTGCCTGGAGAAGCCGCTTTACAGACTCAGGCCCAAAAGTCAACCCAGGAAGAAGAGCAAAAGGCTTTAGCAGTCCCAGACCTGGAAGCTTCTGAAACTCTCTCAGGGCATGGCCCATTGTCCCTTAATTATCCTCAGATATTTTAAATGTTTCCCTTGATTATCCACATAAAGCAAAACTAGTGAACTGTTTCACAGCTCTGTTCCTTCGAGCATTTGTCATTTTGGTTATGTGGGTATATTCATTCTAAGCCTCTAGATGATGCCAAGTGATGCTACCAGCAGATGAAACAGGAACTACAGAAGTGAACTCAAGTCAATGACATCAGAACAGAGAAGGGCCCAGGCTTAGTGTCACAGCGCAGTTCCTGCCGAAATAAAGCACCAAGCCTTTAAGTCATGAGTATGACTTTGTACATGTTTTAATACATGCACACAGCAAGCTCAAAGATGGTCAGGCTGTCTCTTTCACTGTTTTTCGTAATGACCTGGAGAGAAAGAGCAGTCAATGAAGTCATCTATGGCCAATCGAGTATTACTATTATTACTAGTAACAGAATCAAAGTGCACAAAAATACTCTTTTAATTTAAAAAATGTGTAGGGTGCCTGGGTGGCTCAGTTGGTTGGGCGACTGCCTTCAGCTCAGGTCATGATCCTGGAGTACCGGGATCGAGTTCCACATCAGGCTTCCAGCTCCACGGGGAGTCTGCTTCTCCCTCTGACCTTCTGCTCTCTCATGCTCTCTCTTACCGTCTCTGTCTCAAATAAATAAATAAAGCATTTAAAAAGAATGTGTAGAAATAAAACTGGATGTGACCAATGATGCAGCTCAGGAGAACTGGGTAAAATAATTCCACCTGTTATGCCTGTTTTCAAACGGTTCCAAGGCCACAGGGGGTGTCTTCTAGGATGATGACAGTACTCCCTCCTCCCTAAAAGAGGTGTTCTTAGGCTCCAATCTGTTACATTTAGATTTCAGTATGATTGCTTTTTCTCTCTTCCGTACTTTTCTATTTACCTGAAAAAAAATATCTCAGGTAGAAGACAACCATAGATTGACCAGGATTCAGTCAACCTCAATGCAATCTTCCTGGTCCTCTTCCCTCTCTTTGCCCTCAGCCTTCTAAGAAACAAAGAAAGCTGGTTATGGAATCCATCCTCCCAAGCTTACACAATGGCTCCCAACCCTGGGGTAGAGAATGTGCCAGAATGCCCCGGCTTGGTCTGGGATGGAGATGAGGGGTACAGAAATCAAACCACACACATTCCCCAGAGGCCCCGCAGGTCCTGATGGGGATGTGTCCAGCCCTCTGGGGGCTTGAGTTGGAAACATAGTTGCAGACCACTGATAAAGGACTGTTAATGTTCTTGAACTGTGGGCTTCTCCTAGGCAGGTGTAAAGTAGCTTATGATTCCGTTTCTAAATTTCTGGGCGTGCAGGAGGCACTCAGTAAACAGTAGCTGAAAAAATGCACACCGAGCCTGGCACCGCCCAGCCAAAGGAAGCCTACGAGGTGGATGTTTTAAAACTCAGGGCTCGGGGGACGCCTGGGTGGCTCAGTGGGTTAAAGCCTCTGCCTTCAGCTCAGGTCATGATCCCGGGATCCTGGGATCGAGCCCCACATCGGGCTCCCTGCTCGGCGGGGAGCCTGCTTCCCCCCCTCTCTCTCTGCCTGCCTCTCTGCCTGCTTGTGATCTCTGTCAAATAAATAAATAAAATCTTTAAAAAAAAAAAAAATCAGGGCTCGGGGGGAAGAACCAGACTAGGAGCCAAGACTGCCATCATGAAAGCTGGAGTGTCCACTTGCAGAGGGACCAGGCAGCACGACGTGACAAAGGAGCTGAAGCAGGGCCCCTACTCATTGTGTTTACAAAAGCTGTCTGGAGAGGAATCCTAGCTTGGAAGAGCACGTGTTCTGCAGCCTTTTCCAGAGTGGGAGTGGATTTGTCAGATGAATCGGCCGAAAGCGGTCTGGAAAGGTGGAAGGCACCAGCTAACCTCTGAAGAACGAAACCTGCGAATTTGGGCTCAGAGCCAGTGCTTCCTGGCCCTGAGGGACCCAATGCCCCATTTTGAAAACAAACACTTTAATTTCTTCTTTTATCCCCTGAATCGAAATTCATAGATAATGTGGTTAGTGTCCCCGCAATTTTAAAAATCAGTGTAATACTATAACAGAGTAGAAATCCAGAGCAAAGCGATTTATGATAAAATAGTAAAATTCCAACACAAATACGGGAATTTTTAATTACGCTTGAAGACAAGATGCCTCCTCGGTTGAGTACCATTCCATTGGGGACCCCTACTCTAGCCCAGGATAACCCCCAGGTGGCTGAGCTCCCCCAGAACAGCCAGCTGGCTCCTCCCAGCTCCACCGTGGATAGAAGCAACCTGCCTTCTCCCAGCAACTCACCCTCTGGAGGTAGAAGCAGGGGCAGGAGAAGGGACCCAGGTTTGCTTGTTCTGGCTCCACAGCTGACTCATGGGGCATCTGCAGAGACACGTGCCAGTGGTGATGGAACAGCTCCTTCCGTGGCAAGACTTTCTGGAAGCCCTCGGTTATGCATAGACAACGACAACCCACCACTTCACTCACAGCTCACAGCTGCTGGCTTCCTGCTCAATAACGCTGCATAAGAGGAAGCCCAGGGCGAGGTGGGGGGTGGGGGGAGTCAGCCAGAGAAGGAAGTTTCTAGTAAATGGACATCACTTAATCCCAGGCCAGCATGGATGAGCAAAGGCCAGGTTTCTTTACATGTTTCACTTTGGTGCTCAGGTTGCTTTTTCTTCACCTCTCTGGTCACTATATTAGCAATGACATCTAACTATATTTCAGACCCCCAGCTTTGCTACAGGAATTCTCTAGCCCTGCTCATCTAAAAACCTGGCGATGAGATGAGGCTGCATCCTGAGAGCTCACTCCCCCCTTGCCAGTGTGTGGCAGTGGGGTGGAGGGGACAGAGCATGTCCCCAGTGCTTCAAGACACTGGGTTCAAATTCTGACCCTGCAGTCTACTAGCAGCATGACAGCAAGGTACTCAGGTTCTCTGCACCTCCATTTCACATGGAACAATGAGGACTTAAAAACCTACTCTAGGGGTGCCTGGGTGGAGTCGTTAAGCGTCTGCCTTCGGCTCAGGTCATGATCCCAGGGTCCTGGGATTGAGTCCTACATCGGTCTCCCTACTCGGTGGGAAACCTGTTTCTCCCTCTCCCACTCGCCCTGCTTGTGCTCCCTCTTTCGCTGTGTCTCTGTCAAATAAATAAGTAAAATCTCCCAAAAAAGACCTTCTCTGGTGGGTCATACTGAGCATTAAGCAAAATTACTTTAAAAAAATGAAAAGGCACCTAGCCAATGCAGGAAACCCAGGAGACACTCAGAAAAATGGTTTTCCCCTCTCAAGCTCCTGGAAGGCAGCTGAGAAGGGCAAGGAAAGCAGGGGGCAAGGAACCCCGGAAAATCCTTTCAAGTCTAGATCCTCGACATGAGACTCCATGTCACAAGATGAAAATATTGACACTTTTTTGAGAGACTCGACACACGTGCTCAGGGACGCGCTGTCTGGGTTGGTCTCATGGCTCCCCGCTAAACCCAGTGACATCATCCCCACCTCCACTTCCCTGCCCTTGACCCAGGAGCATGCGCAGGTGTTCCACAGGAAAGCCAGCTGAGGCATTTACTGTACCATCTGCTGCTTCGTCCATTTCTCCTGAAGTCACCCTGTGTTAACGAAGGGAGAGGGACTACCGCCTTCCTCCTAGCATCTGGTATCCTCTCTACTAAGGAAATACTGAGTTAAGTTGGTCTCAGTTTAAAGCAGTTGGGAAGGCTGGGCAGGAGGGAAACATCCCGGCAGCGGCATCTTCTCTCTATCACTATAACTCCTCCCGAGCCTTTTTTATGGGACTTTTTTATGTCCCATAATTCCCTGTAAGGCTTGGATCCACTTGTCCCTGGAGGTGGGAGATTGGGTCTGGCGACCTTGAAAGCTCTTGGCAGGGCTGGGGACCAGAGGGTCCTTCTGGGGCAGAAGGTGAGGGATGCCGGGGAAGCTCTGCAGGGACCTGCCAGCTCCAGGGCCGCCCGATACATCGAGCTGAGCAGGTAGGGAAGGGAGCAGAGGCAGGTGGCAGGGTAGAGGTCTGCAGAGCCCATCAGCTGGTTGGAGAAGATCAGCCGGCAGAAGCCGCAGCGGGCGGGCTGCCCATCATGCTGTAGCACAGGTCCAGCTCCGGGGTGACTCTCCGGCAGAGGAGAGATCCCACCCCACCCGGACCTGTGTCACCCACAGCCAATCCTACCCTGCTGGGGCCAGGACCCGCTGCACCCTCCCTGCATCTATCCCCCCCAGAACTTGAGGCCTCTGCCCCCGGATAGGGAAGGAGCTGGGTTCTCTAAACCCAGAGGCAGCAGCTACTGGTGCTTCGGGTGGTGGTCCAGCTCTCTGCTTTGCCGGGGCCTCCCTTCCCTGCTTTCCTCACAGTTACCTGCCGGGACCTGGAGAGTGACCACCAAACTAAACCCTCCGTTTAATGTAGCTTCTGATGCCCCGACAGAGAGCGCGTGCAGAGGCTCATCCTCCCGGCCCCATGCCTACCCCCTCCGCAAGCCCACCACCCCATCATCAGGCCTTGCTTTCAGCGTCTAGAGAACTGGTCTGGACCTTTACTCCCACAGGGACCAAAAGCTTGCTATTTCCCCTCATGGAGCCTCCGTTTTCTCATCCGTACAATAAAGGTGACTGTCCCTGCCCAGCCCACTTCTCAGGGCTAGGGAAGGATCACACAGTAGGCAAGGGCTTTATATAGGGCAAAGGCCCTGAAGAGATCCTTCATTATTCAGCCCTGCTGGCTCTGTGAATGCTAAGTGGCCTGAATCCCCCTGGCGTGGCCTCTGGGACTCTCCCGGCTTTGGGATCTGGTTAGTAGTGCCACAGAGCATCTTCCTTCCTCCTCTTCCCAGGACCCACTGGCCCTCAGACCCATCTCCTGGGGCGGCTCATCAGGCTGTCCCTATTCGCTGATCACAGCTGGCTAATCAGTCAATGGACAGGCCTGCACATCTCAAGGAAGGTTAAGGGAGATGGAGAGACGTGCCACAAATCGCCCCACAGGCTGAACTCGGCCCTTCTGGGGCAGCACGCGGCTGTCATTTGGAACATGGGCCAGCAGAGGGCACCGGCAGACAGGGACAGCTGTGGCCCTGCAGCGGTTGGGGAAAACCCCGGAACTGGGCTCAGGAACCTGGGACTGAGCAGCTCAGCACGCTTACCTGAATATCCTTCTTAGTGGGATTGATCACTTGCAGCCCATAACTGCTCCCGTCCATGCGCCTGCTGCAAAAATGGCTACGTGACCCAGGAGGCCTCCGAGATGCAGGCCCGACCTCTCTTGACCCCTGTGGAGGTCGGAGGGCACTCTGCGGCCACCCAGGGAGGGTGCTGGGCTGGGGTTGTGCTGAGTGGGTAAGGAGGAGGGGCCTAGAGTCACAATGTGACCCAAGGGGTCAGAGGGATCCCCAAATCCAGTTTAGCAGGGAAGGCCAGCCTGGAACACATTGTGATTTCCTGACCACTGCAAAGGACCCTCCATTCCTCTCCCCTCCGCGGGCTGGGCTCTCACTGGTACAGCTCTGCCAGGCACACGTTCAGCCTCCTCAGCTCCTCCCTCCGCTCTGAAAAGTGGACAGGGGACAGCGGGGGGTTGTGGGGTTGAGTGACAGCCCTAACTACCTTTGTCTGTCCCAGGCCCAGTTCAACCTGTGGCGAGGTCACCAGGGGTCAACATACCAAGCTGTGTGCATAACATCCTTCACCCCTTCCTTTCATTGAGTGAAGCTCCACCCAGAGCAAAGCAAAGACAGCAGAGGTCCTGTGGGACAGGTGAGGAAGCTGGTCAGGGCGTCAGGTGACCCACCCAAGGTCACATGGTAATGATTCAAACCCAACTCTTAGAACAAACCCGTATTGTTTGGGCTCGAAGCCGCTCCTGACCCCGAAGATACCAGTCATTCCCAGGTGGCAGAGTGGACCGTCCACTCTCTGAGAGTCCTCAGCTGATGGGGAGGGTAGGGTCAGGTGGGGAAGGAAGCCTCAGACTACGGAAACACCACAGCACTCTGGTGTTAGGACATAGGAATTTGAGTCAGCCTTGCCCTTTCTGGCTGTGTGACTTTGGGCAAGCTGCTTAACCTCTCTGGATCTCTGTTTCCTCTGTTTTCCTGTCCCTGTTCCACTCCGGTGAAGCACAGAGTGGACAATATTATTATGGTCACTACCAACCCCCAATAGGAAAGAAGGCAAGATAGCGAAGGGCAGGCCTCTGCTCTAGTCACCCATGGCCCCCTTCCAGGTCCTGACCGCTCCACAGCTCACCCTTCTCTTGGGTCCAGATGACCAGCTCCCAGGACAGCTCAGGAACCACCAGGCAAGTCCGCCAGCCCTGACACTTCTTAGACTTGAGGAGGTCCCCAAGGATGCGGTCCCCAACATACAGGATATCCTTCCCCTGCACCCAAAGCAGCTCACACACCACGTCAGAAAAGCCTGCCCCACCATGGAGGGTAGGCTTGCTCGCAGCCCCTCTTGCCTGGTAGGCAGGCTGGGGACATGGGGACATGGGTTCTTAGTAGGGTGCCTGTGGAGGCGGGGCGAGGTGGGAGCTAATACCTCCAGAGTGAACCGCCCAGGGCTGGTGGGGCCCCATGTAGGTGCTCATGTGGAGCTTACCTGAGTCCTGGAGGGGCAGAGGGGCACCCTGGTCAGAGACAGCAAGGGCATGGGATCGGCCGGGGTAACCATGGGGGTGAGGGAGGAAGGAGATGAAAGCCCCGAAGAGTCCCCTTGTTCCCTGTCTCCAGGGACAGACAGAGCAGCCGAGAGGCAGCTGCCAAGGGCAGATCCAGCCTCAGGGGCAGGCGCCCTCCCCACGATGTGGCCCACCGGTCAAGGTTCATGGGGCCTCAGCAGCCCCCTACCCACCATCACTGTGCTGACCCATTTCAGCACCGTTCCCTCAGCAAACAAGCAGGGCTATCGTGTGTCTACCACAATCAGGTCGAAGTCAGACCTCCAGGGCCTGGCTGAGGCCTCAGCCTGTGGGGCAGGCGTGGGAGAGCATGTGCCGACTTGTGCATGCAGTCTGGGACTCCTGTCCCTGACACGTGTCACAGTTGCTCCCCGGTCACCCACCCCCTGACCTTGGCGGGAGCACCTGCCCAGGTTCAGCCACGCTCTGCACTGGTGAAAGCTTGCCCGCACTCAGGTCACAAGCCATCCGTGTGCCAGGGTCCTGACCCTCAGCCCTGCGGCACCCCTGGCTCCCCAGGACCCATGACCAGGACCATGCCGGCACAAGGAAGTGCTCAAAAGGTATTGGTGGAGGCAGGTGTTGGCTATTGTGCCGGTTCTCACAGTTCTCACTCACAGCACTGGGGCAGAGACCCAGGGACACAGGACCTGAGCACGGCGGCTGAGTACGAGCCCTGCTCACCCGTTTGCCTGCCAGGGACTCTGGGTCATACACCCCCCACCCCCAGACATCTGATTGCCTCTTCATGGCTCCTCCAGGGCGGTAAGTGGTCTTCCCCACCCCTCCAGGGCCCTCCCTCGGCCTGGCTGAGGTCACCGACCTCTCTGACTCCCTCCAGCCAGGCCCATACATGGGAAACGCCCCTCCCACACTTAGTTCCCTCCAAAGGGGAGGACCAGACATGGGTGAGGCCCTCAGCACTGCGGCCTGGCCTGGCCCTCCCTGCCTTTGGCACAGGCTCCCCAGCCAGGCATGTGGCACTCACCTCACAGAGGCCAAACAGGCAGGTCCAGATGGCCTGGCAAAGACAGGGCAAGGGTCAGGGCACCCAGCTGGGCGGGGCTGGGCCACTGCCTGCCTCTGCCCTCACCCTGCAGGACACACTGGGGACCACAGGAACAACATGGTGAGAAATTGTTCAATCCACTGAGACCTTAAAAGGCCAAGAAATGGAACGCAAAATGCCAAACAGACCCGGAGGGTAGCAGGGTCTTGGCTCCTCCTGACCCCTTCCTGTTCCTACAGGGCCTCAGTTTCCTCCAGCAGCCAGAAAGGAGGCTGTTCTCTGGGCTCCGATGGCTGGGGGCCATCCCCCCACCCCATCCACCCACTCACATCCATGTAGTTGTAGCTGCTGGTGGTAGCCAGAAACCCTTTCCCAACCTCCTTCCTCTTGCCCAGCAGGGTGGGGATTTGCACCTGGAGCAGAGGTAGACAGACGTCACTTCCGGGGGTGGGGCGTCTCCCAGCTCCCCCAGGATCCCTTTCTCGGCTCTCAGCCTCCCAGGCACAGGGCCCCAGGCCGGGTAGGAAAGTTTGTGAGCACAGTTAGGCTATAGAGCTCTGGCCACATCTCGAGGAGGGAGTTAGGGACAGAGCCCCACTGCCCTAGGGAGGAGGGGGACAAAGGGACAGGCCTGGTCATGACCCACTCACGTCCTTCTCCACGTATTTGTCTAAGTCCTCCAGGGTCTTCTCCTTCAGACAGCCCTACAGGTGGAGAAGAGGGGAGTGTGTGTGTGTGTGTGTGTGTGTGTGTCCGACCTGCCGGCAGGCCTGGGTCCAAGATGCAGAGAGCCCAGACCACAGTCCTCAGCAGGCAGAGGAGTAGAAACTATGGGGGCAGAAGCCCTCAAGGTTGGTCCAACAGAGCCAAGGGCAGACAGGACAGGGGTCCTGGGGTCCTGGGCCCTCACCAGTGGGTGGACATTATCCATGGCCTCGCACACATCCTGGAAGAGGCTTCGGAACGACATGAAGAGGTTCCCATGCTGATAGCCAGTGTCACAGCTGGGGCAGGCTGTGAGGACAGTGGAGGATGATATGGAGGCCTAAGGTGACCAGGAAACCTGGACCCTCTATCAGAGTCATCCCTTGAATCACACTGGGTTGTGTCCCAGCTCTGCTGAAAGGGGCATCACCCTAGGCTGTGGGTCATCCCTTGGAGGGGAAGCCTGTTACAAGGTCAGGCCCCCGCCTTCAGTGAAAACCTTCCCACTGAGCTCCTAGAGCCCCTCAGGAGGGCTCTGTGCTCGTTGGCAGGGACCCCAGGTCAGGGCATGGGCCCTGGGCAGTGGCAGTGGCAGTGTCCTGCTGTTCACCCAGGGCTGGACAGGGCACGGGATATACTTGGTATAGCGGGAGCAGCCAGCAAAGAAGTGCCCCAGGCAGGCATACAGGGAGGGAGTGTTGGGCATTTTTTACTCCTTGGGTGAGTCTAATGTACAACAAAGCTTCAGAACCTCACTTTTAAAAAGACGTTTAACAGGGGTGCCTGGTGGCTCAGTCGGTTCAGTCATCGGCCTTCAGCTCAGGTCATGATCCCGGGGTCCTGGGATCCAGCCCCATGAGGGAGTCGGCTTCTCCGTCTGCCTCTGCTCCTCCCCCCCACCCATGCTCTCTCTCTCTCTCTCTCTCAGTCTCTCTAATAAATAAAATCTTTTTTAAAAACTGTCAAACTCTATAAATATAATAACAAAATACATAAAAAGACATTTTAACAAAGCAAGCCAACATTAGACACAGTGCGTGCACCTGGAGGGTGAAGCCACCCCATCCATGGGCCTTGGGAATCTCGTCCCTCACGGAAACACCCAGCATTTCTCGAGAACTATGTCTTCACTTCATTTTCTCATTTGACGTTCACCTCAGCCCTGTGCTGTGGATGTTATTACTGTTATAGCCATCCTTTTCTCTTTCTAGAGGAGGAAGTTAAGGGCTTGCTCTAGAAACCTCTGCCGCCACAAACAATGCCACCCCCCGGCTCTCTGGGAAGGTTCTGGGGGAAACATCCCCTTCCTGCTGCTTTCCCTGCAGTCTGCCCCAAGTCTCTCAGTCATGGCTCCATCCCAGTTGGTGGGGGCGGAGGAGGGAGACAGTCACTCCCTTTTGGGATCATTGATCCCTCTTCTACTTGGCCTACTAGCCAGATGGAGAGCAGGGATAAGAACAGAAATCCCTGGGGCGCCTGCGTGGCTCAGAGAGTTGAGCGTCTGACCCTTGATTTCGGCTCAGGTCGGGATCTGAGTCCTGGGATCGAGCCCCACACCTGGCTCCGTGCTCAGTGGGGAGTTTGCTTCTCCCTCTCCCGCTGCCCCTCCCCCTGATCTCTCTCTCTCTCAAATAAATATATCTTTTTAAAAAATTTTTTTAAAAGACTAGAAATCCCTACAGTTTCACTGGGCCAGGAGCTCTGCTCCAGGGAGAAAGGAGTGGAGGGCAACAGGGGAGGGGTGAGTGGCCAGACGTTTTTGTTGGGCCGGTAAGTCCTCTGCAAGTCTGGCCACTATCTCCTGTTGAATCAGGCAGGACGTGGCGAGAGCATGCGACCCGGGCTGTCCACGTTCTGGGGATGACAACCCCCTCCGCACAGTGTCTGTGGTCAGCGGTCACTCCTCCGAGGAAAACCCAGCTTCATGCATATCCAGTCACACGGACAACTTCCATTTTCTTCAAATCCTCTAATCCTGAGAATCCATCCTTTACAAAGTCACCTGGAAAAGAGACAAAGCTGGATGTAAGAAGACGACTCATAAGAAACCATCGGCCCCCTCAGTGTCCAGCCGCAGAGCACATCTGTATCATCAAACGGCTGGACAAATCCAACTAACTGTAGTTAAGAAGATGAGCCCCAAAACCGCTTAAGACAGACTGCCACACGAGAAAAAGAGGCAGAACGCACCAGCTTGCCCACCATTTACAAAATGCAAACACAAAAGGACTGGAGAAAATAACTGAAAATAAAAAACAGCTTAATGTGTGTGAGGCACCCGGGGCCTGGTCAAAACGCCGGGTCATATTTAATTTCTTGTCTTTAGTATCTCAATTTTCTGATAGATGGCTTGATAATGGAAAAAAAAACCTACATGAAGTGACATAGAAACTCAAGAAGTATTTATGCCAAATGAAAATAGCAGAATACGAAATGCTATGTAATTAATATTTATTGTTTTAAGTAAAACTTTTTTTTGTTTTGTTTTTGCATTTCATGAACACCTGCCCTGAGCACTGAGGACTGAGACCCCTGATAGTACCACCCGCCACGTAAGCCAATACCTAGCACCCAGATCCTGAGCACGTGATGCTGCCCATGAGGTCCAGAGGCAGCCAGCCAGAGGGACAGGGGAGCTCCTCTGTTAGGGATGAGGGCAGTTTCCAGAAGGCAATGCCTGCCCGATTTTGAAAAGAACAGGAGATCCCTGGACAGACCGCAAGAAGAATTCCCACAATTCTTGAAAGGGGAGGGGTGCAGTGAGCCCACACCTCTTTCTAGGAGACCCAGAGAGGTAGGGGAGGGGAGCAAAGTCAGATTGGGAAAGGTACTATGTCCCACTAAAAAGCTTGGCCTTGACCCTGAAGGTGGTAGGAAACCCTGGCAGCATTTTGAGCAGGGTGAGAATATGATCCCCTGTGGTTTAAAGCTGTGCCTTGTGACAGTGCCAATGACCGGCCAGCTAGGAGCCGGACTGGCTACTGAGAGGGTCCCACAGCAGCCAGGCAGGCGCTGGGCCATGCCTGAATTTACAAGAAGTGGAGAGGGGAGAGCTGGCCAGAGAGTCAGTAGGTTAGTTAGGACCTGGGGACGGATTAACTGGAGATGATCCTAAGGAAGGAAGAAGTTAAGATCCTACAGAACCACAGGAGTAGGAGACACCAACCCAGAGATGGCAGCAGGAAATGAAGGGACTTGTTGGGAGGATATGAGGTGGGGAGTGAGTTCTGGGTCTACAAACCCATACCTGAAGCCCAGGCGTCCAGATATGTTTCAGAATTCAAGGGGTGCCTGGGTGGCTCAGTCAGTTAAGCATCTGCCTTCAGCTCAGGTCATGATCCCAGGATCCTGGGATCAAGCCCCACATCAGGCTTCCTGCTTGGTGGGAAGCCTGTTTCTCCCCCTGCTTGTGTGCCCTCTCTCACTGTCTCTCTCTGTCAAATAAATAAATAAAATCTTTTAAAAAAAGAATTCAAAATTTTCTGAATTTCAGAAAGTAATACATGATTTACTGTATATATGCATGATCATTCCCTTGGTGGGTCTGGGACAACAGCCCATAATCAAACACATTGACATTCCTGCAGCCAACACATGAATATTCATTCCCACGAAGTGGTTATGTAAAGACAATAAACAAGCTCATGTCAGGGCCTGATCAAGGCTTTCCACCAAATGAGTTTGGGAAATCCTTTCAGTTTGGGAATCTAGGGACTGAGGAGGAAGGAAGTTATATTGGTATCTGTGGTAGCTAAGGACCCAAGAGGGCCCTTCAGGAGAGAGGAGAGCTGAGGACAGAGGCCCAGGAACAACCACGTGGGGACGGGGACAGGAGAGGAGACAGCAAAGGAGGCTGAGAGGGGGCAGCCAGATTTGTAGAAGAGAAGGAGAAAGGGAGCGGGGAACATGTGGGGAGCCATGAGCAGGGACAGTGCCACAGAGAAGCTCCAAATGTCCCCTACATATGGCAAAGGTAGGTCACAGGAGACCTGGACTGGTGGGATGTCCCTGGCAAGATGGCGGCAGCTGAGTAGGAGCAGAGGGTAGGGAAGCAGGAGCAGCACGAGAGAGGGTTCCCTTGCAAGAGCCTTGGCCTCAAAAGAAATGAGATGGGGCACAGTAGCCAGACCGATGGGCAAGAAAACGTGGTGGAGCTGCCAGGTTGGGGCGTCAATGAGCAACAAAGAGGGTGAAGGAAGAAAAGTGGGTTACAGAGATGATGTGTGTCCACCAAAAGAATGGATAAATAAATGGTGGTATGTTCTTCCAATGGAATTAGCAGTCGAGAATAAACTATGCTGGGGCGCCTGGTGGCTCAGTGGGTTAAGCCTCTGCCTTCGGTCCAGGTCATGATCTCAGGGTCCTGGGATTGAGCCCCACATCAGGCTCTCTGCTCAGCAGGGAGCCTGCTTCCCCCTCTCTCTCTGCCTGCCTCTCTGCCTACTTGTGATCTCTCTCTCTCTGTCAAATAAATAAATAAAATCTTTTTTTAAAAAAATTAAGTAAAATAAACTATGCCATCCACAATAACACAGCTGAATCTTTACAGACACAAGAGGCATAAGAATCCGTGCACTCTACTGTATGTACACTGTACCTCAATTTAAAAAAAAAAAAACAAAAAAACCTCAGGATGATGGAATTTGAGGTCACAGATGTGGATGGTCTGGGAGATGACAAGGCCCAAGGGTTGCCTTCCCGGGCAGAGCTGAAGCATGTCCAAAAGAGTCTGATGGAGTCTGGAAGGGGAGGGGGGCTGTGCTCCACGGACACAGAAATCACTCAACAGGTGGCACGGATTGTGAGACAGCTCCCACAACTCCTCTTGCCCATGGATCACGCTGCAGTAGCTAACTGTCGGGCTCTGCTCCCATGAGGCTGCCAGTCCCAGCTGTGCCTTCCCTGAGCAGACACAGGTCTGACCCCCAACTCCACCGCAGTTCCCACGGGGCAGGACAGCAAACACTGCCTCTGCCACCGCTTACCCACCACTCACTCACAAGGGACACACCTGGATAAAGACGTTAGCGAAACCTACAGGGGGACTGGCCCTTGCTGACCCTATTTATAATGAGGCTGGGTACAGGCTCCTTTTTCCCTTGGATGGAGTTCCCAAACTGGGAGATTTGGGCTCTCAGGCAAATGAGATTTCTGAGAATTCTCCCTCCTCCATCGGGTCCCCAGCCAGCCCCTGGGCCCCGCACCGTCTGACACAGAGTTTACCGAGAAGGCCCCCGGGGAGGAAGGAACAGGAGCTGCCTGGCTGAGCAGCTTTTCTCATCCCAGATTGCTGTCAACCTCAAATGGTCAGAATGTTTACTTCAGGAGTCTTACTATTCTCTTCTATAAAACAGTGAGGTCTACAGTTACTTTTTAAAGGAGACGTGCTGAAGGGATGTGAAGGGGGCTGGGGCAGGGTGACAGGTCACAGATGTCTCAAATCCAGACGAAGCTAAAGGCAGGCAGAGGCACAGCACAGCCCAGGAGGCTCAGAGCTCCAGCTGAGCTGCGTCTCTGGGGTTCTGGGCCAGGCAAGCTGAGCTCAGTGCAAAGATTCTAGGGCGGCAGGAGACTGACCTAATTAAACACCCGGCCTTATTCTTAGACAAGGAGCCCCAGTTAAGGCCCCTGGGCAGCCACAGCGCAAAGGCACAGCCCTCGAGGTGACTGGAATAATTCTTATTTTAAATAGCAGTTACTTTGGATTATGAAAGCAGTTCATACTCCTCGTAGAATATGCGGAAAATACTGAAAGCACAGAAAAGAAAAGGCGAGCCAGAGAGAACCACTATTTTTGCTTACTTCCTCACGTTCTCTTTCTATACATATCTACATGTTTGACACTTAGCGGAAATGCTTATTCGCATGATGTAAGTGAAAAATATCTACAAAGTTATAGAGAGAGCATCAACCCGTATTTGTTATATAAATTAAGACTGTCATATGGATAGAGTTCTGCGTCGTGTTTCTCTAGGTCAGTATTAAAATGTAAACATCTCCCCCATCCATTAAATATGTAGCTACTTGATTCTCGTGGCTGCATACCATCCATCATATAGAATAAACGATTACCCTGTGATGGGGCATTTAGGTTGGCTCCAATTTTTCAAATAACTCTATTATGGACCTCCCTGCATATCTCCGGTTATTTTCTTGACCTAGATTTCTAGAAGTAAAAATTATCTTAGGACTCATTATACAATGCCAAATGGCTTTCTGAACGTTCAAGGCAACCGGTCCTGCTGCTCGAAAGTATGGGATTCCGTAGTGCCTGTGGCATATCTTGGTTCCTGTAATAACAACCAGACTTCTTTATCAACTGGTGGTGAATCCAGATCAAACCCAGAGGCCGATCTTAGTAGGGAAGCAGATCCCCAGAACCCTCTTGGAACTGGGGACTGCGCCCAGCACTGTTGCCCAGCATAAATCAGTTTTCATGAGTTGAGGCTGCTGGAACAAACAATCCAGAGCTTTCAGGGCTGATGACAGGCAAGGTTTATTTCTCACCCACATTACTCATGAGATAAGGATCAACTGTGGCTTTTTTTCCCAAATGTCTTCTGGTTCTGGGACCCAGGCTGACAGAACAATCCCCTCCCCACCCCGTCTCCATTCCCTTGTCCAAAGGCAAAGACACAGAGCAGAAGCCCACCTGGCTCAGGAGACTCGGACCCGGACGTGGTAGTGCTGCCCCCCACACCCCCGCTCACTTCCATTTGGCCCAGGGAGGTAATGTGGCCAAACCTGATGCCAACGAGGGGACATATCCACTCCTCCCATGGGGACATGCTGAAGGTCACCTTCAAGGAGCACAAAATCCCCTAGGGCGTAGACAGAAAATACCTGGAAACAAAATTACAATTGACCACAGCCGTGAGCCCTCAGAAACAAGGCTGGGTATTCGTCATCACCTCCTGGTACTGAATCTGACATCAGGAATGTTCCAGCAACCAGAATCCCTCCTCATGCTGGAAATCCCCATGCCCTAGAAACCTTTCCCCAGGGGCTGATGAAGGGGGTCACCTAGGATTGCCTTTTGCTCAAGTACAAGAAGAAATACGTGTGTGTGTGTGTGTTTAGGTGTATATATCTATAGGTAGCTCCAATAAAAATAATAAAGTTATATGGTTAAATTTTTAAAAGGCAAAAGAAGGGGTGCCTGTCTCGTTCAGTCAGAGGAGCTTGTGCTTCTTGATCTCAGGGTCATGAGTTCGAGCCCCACATGGGGAATAGAGATTACTAAAATAAATAAATAGATAAATGGCAAAAAAAAAAAAAAAAGCTATAGCAGGCTACCATTTATTTTTAAAAAAGAAAATACATATACATAATACAGATAATTTATGCTTATATATGCATAAAATATCTCCCAAAAAATCAATAAGAAGCTGGTAACACTGGTTATTTTAGGAAAGCAAACTGTGGGACTGATGGTGGAGGGGACAATCTTGCTTGTCACTCTATATTCGGTTTTCTACAGTTTGAATTGTTTTTCTTGTGCCTATATCGCCTTTAATTGTCCTTTCTCCTTTTTTTTTTTTCAAGATTTTATTTATTTATTTGACAGAGAGAGATCACAAGTAAGCAGAGAGACAGGCAGAGGGTAGGGGGGAAGCAGTCTCCCTGCCGAGCAGGGAGCCCGATGCGGGGCTCAATCCCAGGATCCTGGGATCATGACCTGAGCCGAAGGCAGAGGCTTTAACCCACTGAGCCACCCAGGCGTCCCTAATTGTCCTTTCCCAATCCTTTCTCACACAGTGGTCCTCCTCTTCCTCCATCACTCCCGCATTAGGATGCCCTGACTCCCCTACCCAGAGCCTCAGAAAGCAGAATTTCCAGAAAGCACAGGAAATCCCCAAGGAAAACAAACATCAAGAGTTACAAAGAAAAAAAAAAATCATGCCCCAGCAGGCCAGACCACCTCACATGGTTGTGCGGGTCATACTCGTGACTGCCTGTCACAGCAACCCCTTCCAGGAAGGTGAGATCAAAAGATAGAGCCGAACTGTTCCTGCCTGAGTCAGGAGTCTTGCTCCTGGGAGGAGCAAAAGAAAAGGAGACAGAGGGAAAGCAGCAACATTTGCGGAGGAAGCCAGCGGTGCCTCCAAGATGGGGCCCTTTAAAGAGGGGGCTGCCCCTGTGCCATCCTCACATCGCCACGTGTGCTCCAAATCTTCAGAAACGCCTCCCATGCCCCACATGCTTGGTGTGAGCCGGTCCCTCTGTAGAAATAGAAAGGGCTGACATTTACCATCTGGATGAGCAGAACGGAGACATCACCCGTGGGGGCGGGAGTTGAAGTCAGAGATAACATGAGAACACAATCCTCAGGGTATTGGTGAGGACGCTGGAGAGTGCTTTGGATTTCTAGAGGCCATGGGATACAGACTTCAAACCAAGCTGGTGTCTAGACGCACCTGGAGCCCACAGCAATGGCTGGGTTACGCAAGCATGGGTGCTCGTCATAGAAGGTCCCGCATAACTGGGCGTGGTGAGGGTGGTCTACGCCATCAGGAACCTGCTGCTGGAATTGTCAGGGGAGGCTCACATTCTCAGAGGCCTCTTCCACACCCTGGCAGAACCTGAAAGGCCCTGGGGAAGCGCGGTGTTCACAGGACGTCTGCACAGACCGCGGTGTCACTGAGTCCCCGATCTGGGACACTCTGCTTGATCACCTGGACAAGCTCCTAGTGGAGGAGCCACATCCAAGTGGACTAGCAAAAGTTTCCCCGGAGTGCCCCACAGAACCAGAGGCCAAAAGGGTGTAACTACGGTTCCACAAAGCAAAGGAGATATAATTCAGTAAACTTAGAAACCAATGGAATAAACAGGGTTTGTAATTGCAGGACTTCGAGGGCAGTCCGCTTATGAGATAAGTCAGAGAAAGACAAATACTGTATGATTTCACTTATATGTAAAATCTCAAAAGTATGTATATTAAAAAAAGAGGGGCACCTGGGTAGCTTAGTCGGTTAAGCAACTGACTCGATTTCTGCTCAGGGCATGCATGATCTCAGGGTCCTGAGATCAAGCCCTGTGTCAGGCTCCATGCTCAGTGGGGAGGCTGAGGATTCTCTCTCTCCCCCTTTCCCTCTGCCCCTCCCCACCTCCACTCTTGCTCTCTCTCTAAAATAAACGAATGGGGCGCCTGGGTGGCTCAATAGTTGAGCATCTGCCTTCAGCTCAGGTCATGGTCTCAGGGTCCCGGGATCGAGCCCCACATTGGGCTCCCTGCTCAGCAGAAAGCCTGCTTCTCCCTCTCCCACTCCCCCCTGCTTCTGTTCCCTCTCTCACTGTCTCTCTCTGTCTCTGTGTCAAATAAATACATAAAATCTTTTAAATAAATAAATAAAATAAATCTTTTTTAAAAAATAAGAAAGGAAGAATGAAAGGAAGGGAAGAAAGAAGAGAGGAAGGAAGGAAGGAGCTAAGCTCATAGATACAGAAAATAAATTGATGGTTGCCAGAGGTGACGGTTAGGGGTGGGAGAACAGAACAAATTGTTGTTTTAATTTAAATAAATTACATTTCTTAAGAAGTAGGCAAGAACTGCAGAAGAATATATTGTAAAAAGTAAAAGTTCCCTCACTAAGGCCTTTCCCTAGTCTCACGACCCAGGGGTCACCACTGTTACGTTCTCTTTATCCTTCCAGATTTATTTTTATGTACAGCTACATAGACACATCTATGCACATTATATGTGTAGAATTATGGTATGTATATCATTATCCAGTAACTTAAATCATTTGTTAACTTGGACATTCTTCCGTGTAAGAGCATAGAAATCTACCTCAATTTCCTTAGGCCCGTGATTTTTAAAACCACATTAGAAATGCTTATCATTTGTTATGAAATTAATACATGCAGGGGCACCTGTGTGGCTCAGTGGTTTAAACCTCTGCCTTTGGCTCAAGTCATGATCTTGGGGTCCTGGGATTGAGCCCCGCATTGGGCTTTCTGCTCAGCGGGGAGCCTGTTTCCTCCTCTTTCTCTCTGTCTAATACTTGTGATCTCTGTGTGTCAAATAAATAAATAAAATCTTTTTAAAAAATAAAATAACTTTTAAAAAATTAATACATGCATATAACAATAAAAAACGTTTTAGGGGCACCTGGGTGGCTCAGAGGGTTAAGCCTCTGCCTTTGGCCCAGGTCTCAGGGATCCTGGGACCAAGCCCCATGTCAGTCTCCCTGCCCACCTCCCACTCGTGCTCTCTCAAATAAATAAATGTATAAATTAATTAATTTAAATGTTTTAAATAAAACTGAAGATACCAGTTTTCATCTGAATTCAACTTTGCCAGATTGGCAAAAATCTAAGGAGTTGGTGAGGCTGTGGAAAAAGGAAATTTTACACATTTTTTGTGATAGGGTGAAATGGTACCCCCCCTGGGGGGAGGCAATTTGGCAGTATCAGTCAAAATTAAGAGAAACCCTTTGACCCAGCAGCTCCACTGTTACACTTAAGACCGATTTATACATATCCACGTGTAGAAGCATGCAACAACGTTCATAATAGTGAAATAAATAGTATATATTCATCAGTTGAGGTCTGGTTAAGCAAGTAAGCTCCCTCCATTATGGAGTACCTTATACATGGAACTATGGAAAGAATAAAGAAGCTCTCCATCTACTGATAAGGAAAGATTGGCAAGGTGTACTGAAAATTAGGGAGTAAGAAGAGGTTGCAGAACAAATATGACATTCTATGTTTAAAAAAGGGGGGGTAAGAATCTATATTTGTATTTGCTTGTACTTTATAAAGAAACTCTTTATAATTTATAAGAAACTAAAAATAGGATTTTAGAGGCAAGAAAATGTGGGAGGAATTAGAGATGGGGAATAAGGGGGGAAAACTTCACAGTACAATTAGCTTGTATTTTTGGATTATGAGCCATGTAAATTTCTTACTTACTCAAAAGATGAAATAAAAACTACAAGAAATGATCATACAAAGAAAGTGTGAATATAACCAGATACAAAATTATATCCTGAACACAAGTCATTATTAGAATTAAAGATGTATTTTTGACTTAGTAGGGACAAAAGAAATGCTAAGACCCAAACTTTGTAAGATAATTTAAGTCATATAAACACACCAAATGCTAATGGAATGTGGTGATGTGACAAAGCAAAATGATGAGTATACCCAGTAGTTAGATGCCAGAGAACCAGCTGTACCACCAAACTATGAGAAATAAATTTTATATATATATACATATATATATGTATATAATTTTTTTAAAGATTGTATTTATTTGACAGAGAGAGACACAGCGAGAGAGAGAACACAAGCAGGGGGAGTGGGAGAGGGAGAAGCAGGCTCCCCGTAGAGCAGGGAGCCGGATCCAGGGCTCCATCCCAAAACTCTGACAAGCCAAAGGTAGATGCTTAATGACTGAGCCAAACAGGTGCCCCAAGATTTTCTTTATTTTAGAGAGAGAGACAGCAAGAGGAGGGGCAGAGGAGGAAGGAAAGAGAGAATCTCAAGCAGACACCCCACTGAGCATTGAGCCCGATGTGGGGCTCAATCCCACCACCCTGAGATCATGACCTGAGCCAAAACCAAGAGTCAGGCACTCAACCAACTGGGCCCCCACTTTAGCCATTTGTCAGTGTACGGTTTATAGCATCCAGTACATTCACACTGTGGTGAGATCGTCCTTACCACCCATCTCCAGAATGTTCCGTCTTCCGAAACAGAAACTCTGTGCCCATTAAACACTAATCCTCATTTCCTCCATCCCCCAGCCCCTGGGAACTTGTCCTTTCTGTCTCTATAAAGTTGCCTATTCTAAGTACCGCATATAAGTGCAATCGTTCAGTATTTGTTCTTTGGTAAGATGTACACAACTCTTGCTTCACTTAGAGGTTTTCCAAGGTTCATTCATGTCGAATGCATGGACAAATCTCATTCCTTTTACGGCTGGACGGTATCCCATTGGGTGGCTCTGTCGCATGTCATCTCTTCATCCGCTCGAGGACATGTGGCTGTGTCTGCTTTTTGGCCCTTGTGAACAATGCTGCTGTCATCCTGTGTGGACGCCGATCTACCCAAGCCCCGCCTTCAGTTCTTTGAACTAGACCCTTACAAGCCAACGCGCAGGACTAAGTGCCCACTCACGCGCCCTTTTGGAGGAGCCTCTGCCATGCCGTCCGCCGCTGCAGCTGGATCCACTTACGCTCCCCCCCAGCGAGAGACTTCCGGTCTCTGCACATTGCACGTGCTACTTTTATAGACTTCCAGTTACTGCACATGACACATGCTACTTTTATAACAAAACGTATTGAATTTTTTTTTAAATCTCACTGTATTTTTAAGAAGAAAGTCTCATATTTTTCTCTCCTTAGTACTATTGCTAGATTACACATTCTGGGAGGGCGGGGATCGATTTTTGTTGTTAAGATTTTATTTATTTATTTGAGACAGAGAGAGGGAGAGAGGGAGCACAAGGGGAGGGAGGGGCAGAGGGACAGGGAGGAACAGGCTCCCTGCTAAGCAGGGAGCCCCATCTGGGGACCAAGGGAGCCACCCAGGGGCCCAGAGGATTGTTTTGTTTGTTTGTTTGTTTGTTTTAATGCATTAGCCACTTGTTAAAATGAGGGGCTTTTTTTGTTGTTTTGTTTTGTTTGTTCGTTTGTTTTTAATTTTTTATTTCTTTTCAGCGTAACAGTATTCATTGTTTTTGCACCACAGCCAGTGCTCCATGCAATCCGTGCCCTCCCTAATACCCACCACCTGGTTCCCCCCACCTCCTACCCCCCACCCCTTCAAAACCCTCAGGTTGTTTTTCAGAGTCCATAGTCTCTCATGGTTCACCTCCCCTTCCAATTTCCCTCAACTCCCTTCTCCTCTCCATCTCCCCTTGTCCTCCATGTTATTTGTTATGCTCCACAAATAAGTGAAACCATATGATACTTGACTCTCTCTGCTTGACTTATTTCACTCAGCATAATCTCTTCCAGTCCCGTCCATGTTGATACAAAAGTTGGGTGTTCATCCTTTCTGATGGAGGCATAATACTCCATAGTGTATATGGACCACATCTTCCTTATCCATTCGTCCGTTGAAGGGCAACTTGGTTCTTTCCACAGTTTGGCGACCGTGGCCATTGCTGCTATACACATTGGGGTACAGATGGCCCTTCTTTTCACTACATCTGTATCTTTGGGGTAAATACCCAGTAGTGCAATTGCAGGGTCATAGGGAAACTCTATTTTTAATTTCTTAAGGAATCTCCACACTGTTCTCCAAAGTGGCTGCACCAACTTGCATTCCCACCAACAGTGTAAGAGGGTTCCCCTCTCTCCACATCCTCTCCAATACATGTTGTTTCCTGTCTTGCTAATTTTGGCCATTCTAACTGGTGTACGGTGGTATCTCAATGTGGTTTTAATTTGAATCTCCCTGATGGCTAGTGATGATGAACAGTTTTTCATGTGTCTGGTAGCCATTTGTATGTCTTCATTGGAGAAGTGTCTGTTCATATCTTCTGCTCATTTTTTTGATATGATTATCTGTTTTGTGTATGTTGAGTTTGGAGTTCTTTATAGATCCTGGATATCAACTTTTTGTCTGTACTGTCATTTGCAAATATCTTCTCCCATTCCGTGTGTTTGTTTGTTTGTTTGTTTTAATTTTTTATTTATTTTCAGCGTAACAGTATTCATTGTTTTTTTTCACCACACCCAGTGCTCCATGCAATCTGTGCCCTCCCTATGTTTGTTTGTTTTTATTGCGTTAGCCACTTGTTCCGTGGAGGCCTTCCTGGGAAAGGAGGAGAGAAATTCACGAGAATTGGGAAGCATGAATTCCTCCTGGCCAGACATCTGGGTGGCCACTGCCCCCTCACTACCCATGCTCAACACACCAGACACTCCTCAGGCCCCGGCGGCATTCCTGAGCCCAAGACACTACCTGGCTTGCCAACTGCAGGGGCCCAAGGCCCAGCTGGCTGCCGGCCGGCCCCGGTGCTGCCACAGCCAATCAGAGGGAGCTCTGCTGGGGCCCACCAGCCGCGCAGTGGATTTCCAAAGCTGGCGGCCGGATTTCTGGTTAAATAGGACATCTTCTCGGCCCGCTTTGGTCACATGTGTGTCCCAGAGGACCGGCAGGTCTCTGCAGAGGCTACCTCATTTCACCGGTTCACCTGCTACCTACTTTACCACCAGCTCAGTTCCAGAGATGATGGCTCCCAGCAAATTTACTGGGTCTTTACTCTGTCTAAACAATAACCACAAATGCCGGGGAGTGAAAACCCCAAGGGCCAATGTGCAGGCCCAACACCTCATTTCCATGGAGACACAAGTGGGGGCTTGGAGGAGGGACTCTTTGGGAATGGGGAGGTGAGGGAGGGGCTGCCTCTTCTCCCAGCTCCTGTCCAGGTCACCCACATAGCCACTGTTCCCTTTACCAGCTTTGACCCATTCTCCCAACAGAGCTGGAGAGACCTCAAAACCCAAAGAAGAGTTGGCAGCTGCCAGAGTGTATTCAAGCCTCACCCCCAACTGGCTTCAAGTTCTTCACCCCGGGACCCCTGCTGGCCTCTCCCACCTCATCACCCCTCCTCCCCTGGACCACGTTTCTCCAGCCACACCAGCATTGTGCTCCTGGAAACCACCACGTCTTTCCTTTTTCCGGCCCTGGCTCTCCCTGAGCCCTCCCAGATCTGGCACAGGCACTCTGCCACCATCTTGTCCCATCTTGTCCGAGATGGGGTCCGGAGGGAGACAAAACATAAGAGACTCTTAACCTCACAAAAAAAAACTGAGGGTTGCCCAGGGGAGGGGGGTTAGGGAGAGGGTGGTGGGGTTATGGACATTGGGGAGGGTATGTGCTATGGTGAGTGCTGTGAAGTGTATAAACCTAACAGTTCACAGACCTATACCCGTGGGGCTAATAATACATTATATGTTAATAAAAAAAAATTTTTTTAAAGGTACAGAGGCTTCCTCTCAGACAGCAGGCAGGCAAGGGTTCATCAGAGGTGCAGATAAAATGGGAATAGAGAGGGTCCTTCTAGATGCTTCTAATCTGATCATGGTGGGCCTTCCCCTTTTGAACCTCAGGGTCCATTCACAGCTTTTCAGCTCCAGAATGAACTTAAACTTGGAAACTGAGAAAACCAGAGAGAGTCTGGGAAGCATCGGACAGAATCCCACAGAGTGCTGCCTCCTATGGCTCTGATCCTGGGGTCTCGTCACAGGCTCCCAGTCTGAATCCAAACCCCGGTTCTTCTTTCTCAACCCTGTCTGAACAAGCCCACCCAGAAAAACCCTCCTGCCGGGTGGCAGAAAGCCTGTGTCTCCTCCCAGGAGGAAAGTAGCAGCAATGACTAACCTCAGCTTAGGGCTCCTAAAGCATTTGATTCCCTGCCCCCTCCCCCGAAGCATCCAGAAAGATCAAATGCGCTGTGGAAGTTGCTCGGTCATAAGTGGGGAGCTGGAGCTCAAATCCAGATGTTCGGATTTGTTTTTCTTTCTTCTTAAAACACCTGCATCTAATCCTCTTGTGCTTGCTCTTTGCTAAGACTTAATGAGAAACAAGTCCAAATGTCCAGATTTTCATGGGTTCACGATTTCACTATTTTCATTTCACAAGGAATCCAAAGGTCCTGTATTAACCCAAGCTAATAAAAGAGTTCGTGCTAAGGAGGGAGAAATTTCTAGGACCCTCAAATCACAAAAGCTCAGAATTCGGCAGTTGAACCTTCAGGCCCACATTCATGACTCCTTTCCTTCTTCAGGGGCTCCCGCTCTCTCTCCCAGTGGCTCACCCTCCCTCTACTTTCCCACTTAGCTGTGTCCATCCACTCCCCGCCCAGCCTCACCGCACCAGGACCCGCCTACCTGCCCACAAGGTGACCAGAAGACAGCCACAGGATTGGGGAGAAATTGAGCCCAATCTCTTGGGGTCAGAGGGTTCTACCTAATCTGGGTCAGGCACTGAGGCTCTGGAGGGAGAGCAAAGGCAGGTTCAAGGCCGGAAAAGACACAGCAGAAAGGCCGAGGCGGGCTCTGGTCGCAGCTCCCAGGCTGCATGCTGGAATGAGGGCAGTAGGGGGGTTCCTGTGATGACTGTCACAGGCTCACTGCTGAAGCCGGAGGTCAAGTCCAGGCTTGCTGGTTTCTGGCAATAGAGCCAACAGTGATGAACAAAAAAAGGCAAATGATGAGGAGATGGGATCACAGAACAGAACAGCAGAAACCAAAGTCAGAAAGGCAGGAGAGGGGCGCCTGTCAAATAAATAAAATCTTAAAAAAGATTAATGAAAAAAAATGAAGATTTGAGTTGCTCCCTGTCCAGAAGATATTGGGTCAAGTTGCCAAACAAGTCCCAAGCATTTCGTCTAATAGAACAAGCATTTCTGGGGCTTTCATCCAAGGCTTCCCTGTTTCCTGCATTACTGGTTGCTGTAGCCATTCTAGACAAGTATTGAACAGCAGCATTAGGTCAATTTAAATATTTGTCTATACCTGGGCATATATCCCAAAGAAATGCTTATGTTGTTCTTTGGGGGATGTGTGCCTACATATTAGCCACTGTTTTATTTTGGAGGGATGGGATGTTGGAAGTAACATAATGTCTATTATGCATATTAGTAAATTATGGTAGATGCATACTATAGAAGATAATGAAACAAAGAACCACGAGCTCCAGACAACGGGGCTGGTCACAGGCAAACAAGAAATGTAGCACTCTGCGGGTCCAGCTACTGTCTGAGTTGTGCCATCTCTCACTGTGGATTTCCTTCCAAGCCTCACTCGGGTGCCTACACCCTCCCACAGGCATATGGAGACCTCATTGGCAGCAGCCAACCCGGGGTCCACCTGGCCCCCTGTAACTTCATGCCCCAACCCAGCCCCCTGTACCTTCATGCCTCAGGAGTATAAAAGGCTAGCACTCCTCCCCAGCTGGACCCAACCATATCCCTGCTTACACAGGGGGGCAATAAAAAAGCACAAGAATGCAGTGCTGTTTGAATTCCTAAAGACAGACGACTTGATGTTCATCAAGACTGAAATATTATTAAGGGATACCTGGATGGCTCAGTCAGTTGGGCGTCTGCCTTCGGCTCAGGGTCCTGGGATGGAGTCCTACATGTGGCTCCTTGCTCAGTGGGGAGTCTGCTTCTCCCTCTGGACCTCCTCCAACTTGTGTTCTCTCTCTCTCTCTCTCTCCCTCTCTCTCTCTGACAAATAAATAAATAACATCTTTTTTTTAAAAAAAGAGTGATATATTAAGTAGATCATAGTCTATTCACATGTCACTCAGCAAAACGCGGACAGCAGCTTTCTATATCTATTACATGAAACGATCCCTGATCTATGCTTTAGAAAGCCAGGTGCCAAACACCGTACAGAGAATGACATCGCTTGTATAATAAATGCACATATTTTGGTCCCTCTCATAGGTGTATGTGGCCAGAATAAAATTATTGAAGTATAAGCGTGCAGAGTTTCCCATTGCCCCCTAAGGAAGAAGGGAGTTCCACAGACAGTAGAAGGATGAGCAGGCTGGAGTTAAGGAGACAGAGTCTGGAAGAAAGAGAGAGACTTTGGGGCACAGATAAAAGAAGACATTTTTAGGGAGTTGGAAAGGGTGGTATTGTAGAAGTAGTCCTCCTTCCTTTGAGCCATCCAGGATCTGAACCTCTATGCTAAGGGAACCCCCTGCTTTGGAAAGTAGAATCCCCTTCACAGTGGAAGCTGTCAGTGCCAGAGGCTCCCTTTCCCAGTTCGTTTTGCAGACCGATCAGAAGCTCTCCCCCAGTGTTTGGATCCCAAAGCGGTGACATGAAGCACTCTGGAAACCCCGCTCAGGAAGGAGCCAGGAGGCCTCAGTGGCAGCCCATTATTCCCTCTCCAGAGTGGCCAGGGCCGTGGCCCAGGTGGCTAGCAAGCTGGAGCCAGAGGGGGCGCCACCAGCATCCGTGACAGAGCTCAGGATATTTTAACCAGACCAGCTCCATGAAGTGATTCTGGGGGTTGGTCTCGCCTGTAGAGGCTCCCAGTTGTGAGCTCTCCAGAGATTCTGTGAGCCCCTAATATTGTCTAACAGAAAACAGTGGTTTCTCTTGCTTACCACCAAGAACCCTGGCTGACACGTGTGTATGCCATGTACCTCTCTCCCCAGGGCTCTCATGAGACCTTCGGTAAAGACCTATGCAATTTCCAAATGCAAAGCCACATTTGTGCTTCTCACAGACAGATCACTGCAGTAAGGCATGAATGTGGAGGTCTGGTTTTATTTGGATGCGTTTTGGACATTGTGAATGTCGGGGGAGATTCACCCCAGCCCTCCCAGGGGTTGCCCTGAGAAATGAGGACAACCTAGGGAGAAAGATTTCTTCTCAACTGACATTTCTTCTCTACTTTTGAATCTGATTTTGCCATATTCATATATTATTTTTAAATGTTTTTACAGTTTAAAATAAGTACCTAAAAAAGAAATGTGATACATCCACAATATATCAAGAGTGTCTACATAAGAAAAGAAATAAAGTAAAATACGCATTCTGGCAAAAAGGGTAGCCTTTTGAAGAAGCATGTGGTGAAGAATTGGTAGTCTGCTAAAATCAGGTGAAAATCTTAATTTGGTGGGCTGTCAGGAGTACACATTTTTTTTTAGTTTTTTATTTGGCATCTCTTACTGTTACTTTATATTACTTATACAATAAATGATTATTTTTAACATCACCTTAAACAACCAGAAGAATGGTTTGCTCTGCAGCAGACATAAGGCAAAAGAGGGGGCTGGGGAGGGAGAAAGGTCTCAGGTCAGCAGGAAGAGGAGGGAGAGAAAGATCCAGCACATAGACAGGCCTCCGGCAGCCCTGAGGCAGTGGCTGAAAAGGCCATCCCTTGCAAAGTCAAAAATAAGAGAGCAATTCTAAAACTTGTGGTATACCCATACCATGGAATATTACTCAGCAACAAAAAGAAGACTAGTACTGACCCAGAAGAAGCTCCCAAACATATTGAGTGACAGACACGAGACCATATACACTGCTTGATGCAACTTTTTTTAATTTAAAATATTTTATTGGAATCCCTTTGATAAACCAAGCATGTGTTTATAATAAAGAAGTCAAAGTATCTCAAAATTTCTAAGCAGTTTTTTTCCTCCAGCAGGTTGACAGCGGCTCGCAGAGGTTAACGCAGGAAAG
Source organism: Eira barbara (assembly GCA_020311275.1). NCBI lineage: Eukaryota > Metazoa > Chordata > Mammalia > Carnivora > Mustelidae > Eira > Eira barbara. Next base: position 23,664 of record JAHRIG010007488.1, on the reverse strand, counting down.
ACAGACGGAAAGTTCCTAGGATCTGGCAGGAGACACCCTCTGCGTCCGCGGCCCCACGGTAGCTGGGGAGGTGGGACCCTGCTCTTCACTTCTCCTCGCCGTCTGTCGATGAGCGTGGTGGGAGCCATTCAGACGTGGCCATCATCTCACCAGCACTTCTCTGAGAGGGTAATTCCAAACCTTGGCCCTTCGGTCACCAGATTCATGCCTCCTCTGTGCAAGGGCACTGCCCCAGCTGGGCTTCGAGAATAATCATGCTTCAGTCAAGGCTAACACCTTGGCACAAGTGTTAAAACACCATCGTGGCACACGGGCCAGCCTGCGAGGACCAGGGGCCTCCCGCAGGAAGCTGAGCAGACAGCGCCTGGCCAGCCTCCCCCCTGCTGCAGGGGTGCACAGCAGCGCTCCCACATCTGCCAGCAACCAGCTCCTTGCACAAAGAGCCGCTTGGTGTAATTTATGTGAAATTCTAGAAAAGACAAAACGATGGTGACAGAAAGCAGGACTGAGAAAGACTGACTGCAAAGGCGGAAGAAGGAATTATTTGGTGTGTTGGGAAATTGCTCTGATGTTTATACTGGCATTTACATTTGTCAAAACTTACCATACTATGTACTTAAAATGGGCACCTGGGTGGCTCACTCAGCTAAGCATCTGACTCCTGATCTCAGCTCAGGCCTTGATCTCAGGGTCATGAGTCTGAACCTCACATTGGGCTCCACATGCAGAGTGGAGACTATTAAAAAAAAAAAAAAAATGGGTGCATGTTATTGTATGCAAAACATATTCAATAAACTTGATTTTTAAAGATAGGGGAGGAGGTTTTGAGTGAGAACCTGACATGCCAGAGTACATTTCCACTAGTGTATATACTTGGTGGTATTTGTGAATGAATGATGAAGGGTACGTCTCCCATGGTTGCCCATTTGGATTCAGGGCAGGAGCAGAGGAGGCAAAGTTTTCAAGCATGGGAGAGAAGAGCAAACAGAGCCTCTGTCCATCTCTCCACAGCCTCGGCCCATCCACCAGGAGACACCAGGCTCTCCTTAGTCTCTTAAGAAAGGAGGTGAGGCTTTCTCTTGATTACTGATCTTTGCAGGGCCCACTGCCAGGCCCTGAGTTCAGGACATGTTCATCAGGAAAACATCAAGTGTGTGGCCTGGCCAGAGCTTCCATTTTATTTTCAAGATTTGGTGTTCCTCCCTACTGGGAAATAAGCTAGCAACATCATGAAAAGCAGACTGAAAAAAGGAGTAACTGTGACCGCCACTGTCAGCACCACATTCCACCTCCCTGGGCAACCCACCAAGTGAGTGCCTCAGCCCACCAAGCAAGCAGCCTGACCCCACTCTCGCAGCAGGGAGAGACACCAAGGAGGCCCCAGGCCCTTGCCCTCAACTCTTTCACTTGCTCCCTCTTCTCTCAAAGCCCAGAGGTCTGCGCCAGGCCCTACCATCTTTGATCTCCAGATCCTAGGACGAGAGGCAGGGCAGTCCAGCAGGAACTGCCTTCGACACCTGATTGCAAAAGGGGTGGGGGGCGCTCACTCGGACAGCACGTCTAGAAGGCGGAAAGCAGTACAGAAAAGATAGGTAGAGACTTCCAGCTATAAAAGAAATCGAGCATGGCGTTGAAAAGGACTACATAGGGAATATAGTTGGTAAGACTGTAACAACTTCATATGGTGACAGATCACGACTCTGCTAATCGTGACGAGCACAGCAGAATGGGTACTATTGTCACATCACCCTGTTATCCACCTAACGCTAATATGTCAACCGTACTTCAGTTTAAATAAAGTCTTTAAAAGAATGTGAGGAGCACCTTTCTCACCGGAGTGTGAAAAGAGGAGTGGTCAAGAGGGGGAGGTTCCACCTTCCCTCCCCCAGCAAGGAGGATGAAGACACTGAAACCTGAGGCAAATTAAGCGATATCCCCTGATGATCCACCAGCAAGACCAGATAATCCTCACTCTAGGAGTTTCTGGACTTTTCTGTTCCAGCGTCCTCTCCTGAATGTCTTTTCTCCATTAGCTTTTACAATAACACTGCTTTTGATCTGTCAGCTCACAGATTTCTTCTTCCCAGCTTTCCTTAGTGCCTTAATAATAATGGAGCTCTGCACTCCCTGGATGTACAAAGGCCCTGAGGTTAGCAGAGTCCAGGTAATGTTCCTGGACAGGAAAGCATCAAACCTAAGTGATGTCCCTCTTTCTGGATTTTAGTTTGCTTAGCTCTAAATGGGCCCTGTCACTTCTCTACCTCGTATCTAGCCAAACCTCAGTGATGGAAGAAACATATTTGTAAGTCTTTTGTAGATAAATTATCTGGCATAAACTTGTAAGGCCTACACTGCTAACTCTTCCTTTTTTTTTTAAGATTTTTTTTTAAGATTTTATTTATTTATTTGACAGAGAGAGATAGTGAGAGAGGGAACACAAGCAGGGGGAGCAGGAGAGGAAGAAGCAGGCTTCCGGCTGAGCAGGGAGCTCAATGCAGGGTTCCATCGCAGGACCCTGGGATCATGACCTGAGCCAAAGACAGTCGCTTAACAACTGAGCCACCCAGGTGCCCCAAGATTTTTATTATTTTTAAGTAATCTCTACACCCAACCTGAAGCTGGAACTCACAACCTGAGATCAAGAGTCAGACATTCTACCAACTGAGCCACCTGGGCTCCCCTTTCTTCATTATTTCTAATAGTTCTGTATATGTTAAGACTAATACCAAAACCAGACAAGACACTACAAGAAAAGAAAATGAGAGACCAATATCCAGTATTAGTCAGACAAGAAAAAGAGTGAAATCTTGCCATTTGCAACAACATGGATGGACCTTGAGGATATTATGCTAAGTAAATAAGTCAGACAGAGAAAGACAAATAATGTATGATCTCATTTTTATGTTGAGTCTTTAAAAAAAAAAAAAAAGCCACGCTCATAATAGGGAACAAATGAGGGAGAAGGGAGTCGTGAAGTGAGTCGAAAAGTACAGACCTCTAGTTATAAAAAAATTCATGGGGATATAATGAACATGGTGACTATAGTCAGTAATATTGTAGTGCATATTTGAAAGTTGCTAAGAGAGTAAATCTTGGAAGTTCTTAACACAAGGGAAAAAATACTAACAAACCAAATTCCACAAAGTATATTAAAAAGATCATACATACATGTTAATTACATCTCAATAAAGCTGGGAGAGGGGGAGATTGTACACCATGATCAAGTGGGATTTATCCCTGGGATGCAAAAATGGTTCAACATATACAAATCAATACACATGATACACCACATTAACAGAATGAAGGATAGAAAAACAATCACCTCAGTAGATGCAGGAAAAAGCACTTGGCAAAACCAAATGCATTATCATGATAAAAGCTCTCCAACTGGTAAAGAAGGAATGTACCTCAACACAATAAAGGCCCTATATGATAAGCCATAGCTAAGATCATACTCCATGGCAAAAAGCTGAACACTTTTCCTTAAGATCAGGAACAAGACAAGGGTGCTCACTTGTATTCAACATAGTACTGAAAATCCTAGCCAGCAATTAGGTAAGGAAAGGAAAGAAAAGCATCCAAATCAGAAAGGAAGATGTAAAATTGTCCGTTTGTAGATGACATGATATTATATATACAAACCATATATCTGATAAGGGGTTAATATCCAAAATATATAAAGAAGTCATACGACTCAATATAATAATAATATAATAACAGCCCAATTAAAAAATGGCCAAAGGCATTGAATAGGCATACAAATGGCCAATAAGTAGATGAAAATGCACTTAATATTACTAACCATTAGAGATATGCAAATCAAAACCAAACCACAATGAGATATCACCTCACTCCTGTTAAGATGGCTATTATCAAAAGCCAAGAGATACTGAGTGCTGTCAAGGTTATGGAGAAAAGGGAACACTTGTATATGGCTGGTAGGAATGTAAACAGGTACAGCCATTATAGAAAACAGTATGGAGGTTCCTCAAAAAATTAAAAATTCAACTCCCATATGATCCAGCAATCCCACTTCTGGGTATATATTCAAAGGAAATGAAATCGGGGTGTCTGTCTGGTTCGGCCCATGGAGCATTGCAACTCTTGATCTCAGGATTGTGAATTCAAGCCCCATGTTGGGTGTAGAGATTACTTTAAAATAAAATCTTAAAGGGGTGCCTGGGTGGCTCGGTTGGTTAAGCTCAGACTCTTGATTTCTGCTCAGGTCATAATCTCAGGGGTTGTGGGAATCTGTGCTCAGCAGGGAGTCTCCTTTAGATTCTCTCTCTCCCCCCTCCTTTTCCCCCTCCCCCACGCTCTCTCTCTAAAACAAATAAATCCTTTTAAACTATATAAAATTTAAAAAGTAAAATCTTAAAAAAAAAAAAAAAGAGGAAATGAAATCAACATCTCAAAGAGATATATCTCCACCGCCAAGTTCATTACAGTACTAGTCACAATAGCCAAGATATGGAAACTACGAGAGCCAGTTGATGGATGACTAAATAAAGAATTGTCACATATATCTTATGATATATATATATTATTCCATTATATGTAATTATGTAATTATATGTAACATAATGGAATATTACTTAGCCTTTAAAAAGGAAGGAATTCCTGACATTTGCAATAACATGAATGAACTTGGAGAACATTGTGATAATTGAAATAAGCCAGTCACAGAAAGACAAATATTGCATAACATCACTTATATGTAGAATCTAAAATCATCAAATTTAGAGAAACAAACACTTAAGAAATGCTGTTTTCCAAAAAACCCAATTTAAAAATGAACAAAAGACATAAACAGACATTTCCCCAAAGAAGACATACAGATGCCCAGCAGACACATGAAAAGATGTTCATCATCACTGACTATCAGGGGAATGTAAATCAAAACTACAATGAGATATCAACCCACACCCGTCAGAATGGCTAGAGTCAAAAACACAAGAAACGGCAGGTCTTGGTGAAGATGTGGAGAAAGGAGAACGTTGTGCACTGCTGGTGTGTATACACACACACACACACACACAATGGAATATATATGTAATATGTATATATGTACATATCCATGTATAAATGTGTGTATATACACATAATGGACTATACAGAGAGAAATATATGTAATGGAATATTATTTAGCCATAAAAAATAGTGAAACATTGCCATTTGCAACATGGATAGAGCTAGAGAGTATAATGCTGAGCAAAATAAGTCAGTCGGAGAAAGACAAATTCCATATGATTTCACTCTTGTGTGGAATTTAAGAAACAAACAGGGGCGCCTGGGTGGCTCAGTGGGTTAAAGCCTCTGCCTTTGGCTCAGGTCATGATCCCAGGTCCTGGGATCAAGCCCCGCATCGGGCTCTCTGCTCAGCAGGGAGCCTGCTTCCTCCTCTCTCTCTTTCTGCCTGCCTCTCTGCCTACTTGTGATCTCTGTCTGTCAAATAAATAAATAAAATCTTTTTTAAAAAAAGTTTTTAAATAAAATAAAATTAAAAAAAGAAACAGAACAAACAAGCAAAGGGGGAAAAAACAAATGAAGAAACAGACTCTTAACTTTAGAGAACAAACTGATCTGTGTCTTCCAAATTTTATCAAAGTTCTTATTAAAGATTCTACTTATTAAAATGTTTTCTTGGGGCACCTGGGTGGCTCAGTGGGTTAAAGCCTCTGCCCTCGACTCAGGTCATGATTCCAGGGTCCTGGGATCGAGTCCCGCATCGGGCTCTCTGCTCAGCAGGGAGCCTGATTCCTCCTCTCTCTCTCTCTCTGCCTGCCTCTCTGCCTACTTGTGATCTCTGTCAAATAAATAAATAAAATCTTTTAAAAAAATGTTTTCTTATCTAACTTGAAATTATTTCTACTGTGATATGATTCAGAATCTAACTCCATTTTCCTTTTCCTGAACAGTTGGCCAACAGTTGGTTATTTCATTTAGCCCAAGATTTCTTAAAAGTGGCACTCTTGGTATTTGGGGCCACAGCTTCTCTAATGCAGGGATCTCCTGCACACTGTAAAATATTTAGCAGCATCCCTGACCTCTACAGAATTCCAGGATCATTTCTCCAGGTATGACAACCAAAAATGTCTCCAAACACTGCCAAGTGTCCCCTGGGAGACAAAGTCATCCCCCCTCCCCAGTTAAAAGCCATTGATTTATTGGTTCCCCGGTGATTTGAAACACTCCTTTTTTCACATAGTAAATTCTTATGCATCATATACACTTGGGTCTATTTCAGGACCTTCCAATGATTTGATGTCTATTCTTGTACCATACGGAAAATAGCACTAAACTATTTCCATGACTGTGGTTTTGTATTAATTTTTCATCAGTTATGCTCTCTCTCTTCCAATCTTTTTAAATCCTTCCTAGAGGATAATCTTATTGATCAACTGGGTGGGAGAAGAACAAGAGACCCAAGCAGAATCTGGGACAAATGAGGCCCTGCCTTCCTATCAAGAAGTCCCAGACTAAGTGGGGCAGCAGGCAATGGGCTGCCTAGGCTCATAGGAGAAAAGGCATCTGATAGCGCCTGAAAGCCACATCCCCAGGGTCATCTGGTGAGACCCAAAAGGAAGCAGTGACAAAACAAAAAGAGAAGTGTTTTGAGCTGTCGGTACTTTTTATTCTTTTTTTTACATAGGCTCCAGGCCCAGCGTGAAGCCCAACACGGTCGACTTGAACTCACGGTCCTGAGATCAAAACTTGAGCTAAGAACAAGTCCAACAGTTGAGGTACCTGGGTGGCTTAATTGCGCATCCAACTCTTGATTTCATCTCATGTCATGGTCTCAGGGTTGTGAGATGGAGCCCGATATTGGGCTCTGCACTCAGTGGGGAGTCTGCATAAGACTCTTTCTCCTTCTCCCTCTGCCTCTTCCCACCATGTGTGCTCTCTGTCGCAAATAAATGGATAGATAGATAGATAGATAGATAAAATAGATAAATCTTTTTTAAAAAAATAGACACTTAACCAACTGAGCCATCCAGGCCCTCAAGCTGCTGGTATTATTAAGTGAGGATAGGGGAAAGACGAAGAATGTGATTATTTATGTGATTATTTATAGAGTGGCTAGACTTCCCTTGTTCCAGAGGAACTTAATAAAGCCCCATAGGGAATTAGTCCTTCAAGCCCGTGGGCAAACCATATTCACATGGACATGACTGCTTGATGGTAAACTCCCTCAGGACCAGACACTTAGGTCCTCCTCACATCTGGGAAGGAGGGCTCCACCTCTGCTAGGAATATTGGGATGAACAAGTCAGGGCTGCCTTCCCCCATGAGCCTACAGCCCTGGGGTTCTAGAATTCTCAGAAGGGCCTAGGCCATGATCCCTAAGTTTTCCCTCCTCCACATCAGAGATAACAGCTCAGATCAAAGTAGTAACTGGCATCCCACAGGTACCAGCTAGGAGGGTTTCAGTTGCAAGAAGCAGAAAACCTGGATTAAACAATACTGGAAATGTACAGATGCAGAGGGTGGAAGGGTCCACGGGGAGGCTTCCTCCAGTAGTTCAGGAATGTTACAAGGATCTGTTTCTATCCTTGGCTCTGCACATCCTCGTTGCCAGAGGCATCTTTGGTGGTACTACCTGGGGCTGCTGCATGCTTCCCTTTGAATTCCGGTGATAATTGTGCTGCAGAAATTTCCAGCAGTCCTGAGATTCACTCTGATTAGACCATATTTGTTCACATTTCTGTCCCAGAGGAAGAGAGAATTGGCTTGTCTTGATTGGCTTAGGGATGGAACACTTAGCTCCTCCAACAGGAATTTGGAGCTGCTGGGAAGGGGGAAAGGGAGGAGGGAGTGGCTGCTGAGATGTCCATGAGTATCCATGGCACCTGCTTCCTGAAGGAGCTAGAAGGAAAGCAGCCTGGAGCCTAGATCTTTAAATCTGGAGATACTTGTGTCTTTGGAGGAAATTTGTCTCTTAAATCTTAGATGGACCTATAACATCACTTATCTTTATAACATCCTTCTAATTTCTTCCAAAGCTCAGGATTCAAAAGCCCTATCAGCCCCATTGTAAGGCTAATGAAACAAAGGCCCAGGAAATGCATGGGACCTAAATCAGGAACTAGAACCCCAACAGCAGGCAAAGCCAGGTTCTTGCTATCTATTCCAGCCAGCCCCTCAATAAAGGGTGTACACAAGCTCTAAGTGGTGGGGCCTGAGTAAGAGTGCTTTGTGTGGGAAAAAGTTGCAACTATTATAGCAAAACGAGCCCTGGGGATCCAAGCTTGCCTGCCACTGCCACCATCCATCCTGAGATACCAGGCTATTCCCTGGTGCCAAGAGGGCTGCTTGGGAGGAAGCAAGCAAGGAAGCCAGCCCCAGTCTGGTGTTAGCCCAGCAGCTTTACAAAGGCAATTCCAGGAACAGCCTCTTTCCAAAGCAGGTTTCTCATCTGCTTCACCCAGGAGTTTGGGGTCATCAAGTAGATGAGTGGCTCCTATCTATGAACTCTGCCATGTGACAGAAAGTACTACGAGGTGAGGGTGGGGGCAAACAAGGCTTAGCCCATTAGGACACCATCATGCCTCAAGGTTCCCCCTGTGGTCAGGGTAGCCCACGATGCTACCGGCCACAGGTTTGCACTGGGAACGCCAGCGCAGCAGGCCAGCATGCAGAAAATGGCTGCGTTATCAGCATCATGGTAATTATGCTTGCAAATCGGTTTTGAATCCAAAACTCCACCTTGGCTCATTGATATGGTAGACCTCACCCAGAGTACAAGATACCAGCACCAAAGCCCCAGAGGTGGGGAATAGAGGCATCTCTACCATCTACTAAGCCAACCACCTCACTGTTTCCTTCCTTTTTAAGATTTATATATTTGAGAGAGTATGCACATGCACACAGGGTGGGAGGGACAGAAAGAGATGGAGAGAATCTCAAGCAGACTCCCCGCTGAGCAGAGCCCAACTTGGGGCTCAACCCCGAGATCATGACCTGAGCCAAAATCAAGAGTCGGACGCTTACGTGATTGTACCACCCAGGCGCCCCAAGTTTCCTTCTTTTGACTACCCAGTTGTTTTTATGGACTTTAAGGACCCTAAAAGCACAGGTCATGTTTCTTGGTAAGGGCTCCAAGTGCAGGCACAAGTCTCAGTGGGTCAACTTTATGGTATTCAGCTCTCTGCTGGCTGCTGTTTCTGAAGGTGCTATCACCAAAGCATACAAGCCAACGTTGTTTCCATGCTCTTAAACTCATCTTCCTAGCACTCAGTCACTGCAGGAGGAGCAGTCGAGCTGGCATCTAGCAGTCCATTTATCTCCGATCTGGAAATGCTCCTGCCTCACATGTGTTCTCTCTGTATGGGCCCCAGATAAACCATCCCTTGTACTTTAATTTTCTCCATTACTGTAATGTCACATTCCCTAGTGTGCTGGTTATGTGATCTTGCATTGTTTCCTAACCCTTAGAAGGTCTCGGTCTTCTCATCTTTAGTATGTAACTTCCTGAGTTATTGTATTAAATGAGTTAAAGCAAAATGAGTGCTAAATTAATGTGAACTAGGACTAATCTTTTAGCACCCGAAGAGTGATTTCCCTTGACCAAATCCATCTAAGAATTAGGACACAGGAAATCTAAATGGCATCTATTTTATAATTGCATATTAATTAGAAATTAAATGTTTCATTAGAGCAAAGACTAGAACAGAACATGGAAAAATGGAAAAAGCAGATTGGGAGTCATGGGTAGGTGATTTTATAAATGTGCTATTCGTAGAATATGGGAAAAATAAACCCAAAATAGTCGTATTGGGTGGATTTCAAATTTTGACATGCGTTAAATATACTTATTTTTCCATATCCATAAAGGAGAAGAAATGTCTTCCCTTCAGTTTTTATCGTGGCTGTAGCTCTGGTTACCTATTATTACATAAAAAATAATGAACACAAGTAGTTAGTGGCCCTAAATGGAACAAAGGGAAAACAATTCAGGGCCTGGAATCTTCAGCTGCATTGTGGGTATACGAGTGTTCATTATTTTATTCTTTATATAACCTTTTCCATGTCATAAGTAATTCACAGCAAATTTTAAAGGTCTTAAAGACCAACTTTATATTAAGTATGTAGCACAATGCTGGGGACATGGCAAAGGCTTCATATACAGTAACAACGTCTGTCCTTTTCACTCAGACATTCCACCCCTTATGTTCACTCACCTTCAGGATTCTCTCCTTCCCTCCACGCATAAGGTACAAAAAGGTGCTTCCATTTTTACAGAAGCTCAAATAAATTTATGACTAAAGTCATGAGATTCACTCTAAACCTGGTTGCCTGGATCTGGACTAGCTGGGTCAGACTGGATTTTGAGAACTTTTTTTTTTTTTTTTTAAAGGGGAGAAGTCAAATTTATAAATATGCCATGTAGTCAAGGTCAAACACCAACAGTGGGCAGATTTTTGGAAGTGCAGATTTGAAAACAAGACATGCCAATATACCTAGTTCAGTTCCTTCATTCCCATCCAATGGAATGGAACAGAGAACACCCCATGTGTTTGTTTTACCCCCATGTGACCAATTTAGGCTGCCTGTTCCAGAGCCCTCAACTCCAGAAGCACATTGGAATCTACAGGAAGGCTTTTTAAAAATCCTGACACCCAGGTCACACCTACACCTATGAAATCCCAATGGCCCACGCTGGAACCCAGGCCTCATCTCTCCAGATGAATCCAGGATGCTGCCATGGTGGAGAACCACTGGCCCATGTAAGTCCTCTCAGGAGAATGAGGGCCTGGAACATCAGACACCACCTGCAAATTCCAGCTCTTTGCCCTCATCCTTCCATATGTAAAGCACAAAGTAATTCCTTCTTATTCTTTCTAATGTTTTTACAATTCAAGTCAGTTACAGATCCAACTGCAGTAATAAGACTGCTTAGGCCAGGAGCTATAACAGTTAGCTACCTACACCAGCGTCTGTTCCATCTCAGCTCTTAGTACAACTCCAACTCTAAGCTGGCTATGTGGCCACCAGAGTGAAAACCACATTTCCCAGGGCAAGGGATGAGGGAGAAGAGAAAGCTCTCCTTTACCAAAGAATGCCAACTAATAAACGTGCAAGGAATGAGAAAAATAGAAAAATCAGGTTTTTTTTATTTTTTTAAGTGGAGTTCCCCATGGGGCTTGAACTCACAACCCTAAGATCAAGACCGGAACTGAGATCAAGAGTTGGACATTTAACTGACTGAGCCTCCCAGGTGCCCCCAAAATCACCATTTTACAACCATCTTAGTGATAACTGATTCCAGCTAGATTCCCCAGTGGATACTAAGGCAATTGGGTCAAAGACTGCTAGAGCATAGGATATTCACACATTCTCATTTTCACTCCACTGATCTGGTATTAATTCCAAAGATTCTCCTGAAATGGAGAAACCTGGAGCACCTGGCTGGCTCAGTTGGTAGAGCACACAACTCTTGATCTTGGGGTTGTAAGTTCAAGTCCCATGTTGGGTATAGAGATTACTTAAAAATAAAATCTGGGGGAAAAAAAGTGTTTTTTAAAATAAAATGGAGACATCTGGCAGGTAGCCACTCCGTGTTGGTTAAGCTCTCTTATCTCAGCCCCTAAGCTTCATGGTGACACGGGCACTGGGGACTGGGGACTGATCCAACGACTTTTGCAGCTGCTTCCCTACTACGGTCTGCCACTGGGGGGCGCGGCTATGAGGCGATCGCAGGGGAAAGAGCTCACTCCTTGCTTGCTTGCTTCCTGTTCCTGTGAAGGTCACCCTCACATTTCTTCACTAGGACAGCAGTGGTCCCCTCCTATACAGCAGCCCTCACAGAATCCGCCTCTTCACAGACCTTAGTCACTAGCTGCCAACATGTCCTCCTCAATGGCTGGGGACCCACAGCAGCCAACAGCAACCCTTCCTCAAACGTCTGAGTGTCAGCTTCAGCGGGGCTCTTCTGTTTCTAAAGTTTTAATATTTCCAACATCTTATCTTTGTTTCCCCAGCCTCGTTAGATGCTACATGTAGGACACAGCTGTGTCTGCTTTTTGGCATTTCACTCTATACCTCATTAGCCCTTTTATTAAATTCTGTTATGAGATAGAAATCTACGATTTCTGTCAGATCTACTGTGAAATCTGATTTCTGGCAGAAATCAGTACCAAGAGCAGTGTGTATATCCCACCCCCCAGCACATACACACCTTCCTAAGGCCAACTACTTGCATTTCCTGCTCATCAGAACTGAGTGATCATAATAAGAAAACTGGCAAGTTTGGGTCTTCAAGTCTTGAGGGAGTAATCACATGCTGAAGATGGAACATGATAGAAAGTCTTTCTACCCTGAGGACCATGATGCCACTGTAACAGCCCTTGGGCCCCTTTCACTTGGCAAAAAAAGAAACTTTCTTCTCCGTTCTTGTGATTTCCTGCCACTCAGGTGTTTTTTTGTTTTGTTCATAGATTTAAAGATCTTATTTATTTATTTTAGAGAGAGAGAGAGAGAGAATGAGTAGGGAGAGAGGCAGGGGGAGAAGGAAAAGCAGACTCCCCACTTAGCAGGGAGCCTGATATGGGGCTTGATCCCAGGACCCAAGATCACGACCTGAGCCAAAGGCAGATGCTTAACCGACTGAGCCACCCAGGCACCCCTCCTGTCACTCAGTTTAACCTAATCCCAATTTATACAGAGTCCTATATACTTTTCTTCAAAGACATTCCACCAAAGTTAGGTCCTTTATTTCAGATCTACGAAATAAAGGTTTAGTTAAAGAAAATTATTTGTCCCATCAGCCAAGGAAAGGTATCAATGTCAAGTTGAACATTACCATACCAAGAAAATTACATATATTTATTTGGAAGATGAGATCAGTTAATAAACACTATTTTTACAAAGTGCTTATGAAGTGTCAGGCATTACACACTTCACATGCACTATTCCACGTAAACTTCATGAAAATTCTGTGACATAAGTACCATTATTATCACCAATCTTTAGACAAAGGAACTGAGGCCTAGAAATATTAAACAGCCTCCAAGACACACAACTAGCAAGTGCTAAAGCTGGGATTAGAACCCAGATAAATGTGGCTCCAGATCTCATGTTCCTAACACACTATATTTTACTGTACACATGAGGTAATCAACTGTCTTTAAGACTTGATTCCTGGGGGCGCCTGGGTGGCTCAGTGGGTTAAAGCCTCTGCCTTCGGCTCAGGTCGTGATCTCAAAGTCCTGGGATCGAGCCCCACATCAGGCTCTCTGCTCGGCAGGGAGCCTGCTTCCTCCTCTCTCTCTGCCTGCCTCTCTGCCTACTTGTGATCTCTGTCTGTCAAATAAATAAATAAAATCTTTAAAAAAAAAAAAAAAAAGTATGAAAAAGACTTGATTCCTAAGGAAACTGTGAATTTAAAACCTTTCTTTAAAAAAAAAAAAAAAAAAAAAAAAGCCTTTCTTTATACTAGATAGCAATTCTGTGGGGAAGCCTGAGAAAAACCAAAGATTCTAAACAGAAGTGTCACATCAACTCTATATGCACAGGCTGGCAGTATTCCCAAAAAGCTGTCAAGGCCAACCATATTTGATGTGGATAGAGAGAGAGTTTGCCAGAAGCCAAGGCCTTAGCTAAAAGAAAATTATCTCCCTTCCAAATCAGTAAGGTACACACAAGGCCCCTCACAGGACTGTTCAACTAATGGGAAATATTGACTAACATTCCCAGAACCTGGCCCCCCAAAAAAAATTTTAATTGAAATTAAATTTAATAACAACTCCTAGGAAAAGATATCAAATCAACAGGCACTGGGTTACTATGGGCTGAAGCTTGATCTCTAATGATCCTTGTACACAGAATAAGCTCTCCCTGGAATTTCCAAAGGTTCCAAGTGGTCCAAAAGCACCACTTCACTTTAGGAACCAAACTGGCAACTCAGCTGCCAACTATTATTTTGCAAAGCAGGACAGAGTTAGTTGAGAATTATATTTTTCCAATTAGCACAGTGGGAAACACTGTTGAGGCATTCAGCCCAAGCCTGCAATTAGAGAACATTTGCTTGCTTCTAGAAATAGAATGAATGGGAAGTAGAAACCTGCTATCTAGGTCTTTAGCAATACTACTCTGGGAGGAAAGACCTTGCTCTATCAGCAGTCTCCGGAAAATAACCATCTTGTCCTTTTAATAAGTAGCATTCTGCACTGCACCATTGTATGTTTGATGAGAGAAGTCCAGGATCATCTCTGAATATAACAAAAGAGGTTTATGCTAAAGCCCAATCATTAGAAAGGTAAGGACTACTGCCAATGAGCAGCTCCAGTGTTTTCTTATAGTAGTTATTTTTAAAAATCTATTCATAAACTCTCAGAAGTCTCCATCTGTCACAAAAGAAATCATTCGGTATAAACACCTCAGCAACCTATAGCCACCAGACCCCTCTCAGCTTGTCAAATATGTGTCTCAGGTGAAACAAAGGATAGGATTAGATTTCCCAAGTAGAGGTGAAAAGAACGGCGGAATACAATATTATAGAGAACCAAGTTCTCTCTGGGTTAATAACCTTACCCAAATTTGGAGCCCTGAACAAAAGTTTGACATGAGGCAAGAGAAAACATTTATCGGCAATTAAGATACATGAAAATCAGGGCGCCTAGGTGGTTCAGTTGGTTAAGTGTCTCACTCTTGGTCTCAGGGTCATGAGTTCAAGCCCTGCATTGGGCTCCACGCTGTGTGTGGAGCCCACTTTAAAAAAAAAAAAAAAAAAAAGACAGGGGCGCCTGGGTGGCTCAGTGGGTTAAGCCTCTGCTTTCAGCTCCGGTCATGATCCCAGGGTCCTAGGATCGAGCCCCATATCGGGCTCTCTGCTCAGCAGGGAGCCTGCCTCCCCCTCTCTTTCTGCCTGCCTCTCTGCCTACTTATGATTTCTGTCAAATAAATAAAATCTTTTAAAAAAATTTTTTTTTAATTTTTAAAAAAAGATATGAAAATCTTACTGCACACAGTGGAGAAAGGGTTTTAATAGAAAAGGCATCCTCATATAACTAGATTTTATAGAGAACACAACCCAGCTTTTAATGAGCAACAATCTTAACTTTGTCATCTTTTGTCTGTAAACAGCTTTATATTGCCTGAAGGGAAAGGAGTGGAGGGTAAGAACAAATCCTTTTATTTCCGGCCAGTCAGGAAATGCACGGTTGAAAGCACTAGCTTTGCCTAAAGCTCGGTCCAGCTTGCAAAGGACCTAGCAACTTGCAAGTAAACACAAGCACAATTGTGTAACATCTATCTAGTTCTTGGTAAAACTGTAGGTTAACGGGTGTCTCAACATTGACTTGTTTATTCTGTGAATGACACCATTTAACTTCTAGACACCAAGGGGGCTTTACAGGAGTGAACAGCTTCATCTCTCAAAAAGAAAGATTCTTCAAGTGTGTGTGTGCATGCACACATGTGCACACAAGCAAGGGCAAAGTGCCTAAGAAATGCAACCTTCTGACAGTAACCACAAATTACTCACAGGCAAGCTACTGACAGCTACCTTTGGGGACTGGAGCTGGGAAAGGGAAAAGCTAAGTGAGGTCCTTTTCATTCTCTACCTTCTATGCTTAATTGTTCAAACTTTCTCAATGTAAACATTCCAATAAATTTTTTGCTTTAAAAAAAATCATTAAGGGGCGCCTGGCTGGCTCAGTGGGTTAAAGCCTCTGCCTTCAGCTCGGGTCATGATCCCAGGGCCCTGGGATCGAGCCCCGCATCGGCTCTCTGCTCGGTAGGAAGACTGCTTCCCTCTCTCTCTGTGCCTGCCTCTCTGCCTACTTGTGATTTCTGTCAAATAAATAAATCAATAAAAATCTTTTTTAAAAAAATCATTAAAATATTAGTCAAGAATTCCCAAGTAGGGCGCCTGGGTGGCTCAGTGGGTTAAGCCTCTGCCTTGGGCTCAGGTCATGATCTCAGGGTCCTGGGATCAAGACCAGCTTCAGGCTCTCTGCGCAGCAGGGAGCCTGCCTTCCCTTCTTCTCTCTCTGCCTGCCTCTCTGCCTACTTGTGATCTCTGTCAAATAAATAAATAAAATGTTTGTTTAAAAAAAATACTCCACTGAACAATTTCAAGAAAGAGGTGAAACAATAGCAGGATACTGAGTGTTCTTGGGAACTGGATGACGGGTAGAAAGTACACAGAGTTCATTACACTCTTCTATTTTCACATTCATTTAAAGATCTCCATAATTAAATTTTTTTTCTTTCAATATCAACAGTTAAGCCCCCAGATCCTTTACCCCACACTGTGGTCAGGCATCTGTCTCCCCAGGTGGCATTAGGCAGGAAGTTTATTTTATAAAGGGTACCAGAGGGTCCATGGATTGGGAAATAGCAGTTTTAGGCACAAGAAATATACAGGCAGGGGCGCCTGGGTGGCTCGGTTGTTGGGCGTCTGCCTTTGGCTCAGGTCATGATCCCACGGTCCTGGGATCGAGCCCCGAATTGGGTTCCCCGCTTGGCAGAAGCCTGCTTCTCCCTCTCCCTGGGCTGCTCCCCTGCTTGTGTTACCTCTCTTGCTGTGTCTCTCTTAAATAAATAAAATCTTAAAAAAAAAAAAAGAAAGAAAGAAAGAAATATACAGGCAGCCCTCACTATGCACAGTGGGTACGGGTCCATAAATCTGACAATGCAAGCTGAAACCATGCAAAACAAACTAATAATCAACAGGAAAAAAGATGGCTGCCCTGTGAAGTCTAGAAGTTTGTCAAAACATTAAACACTGAGTAATAAATGAATACAGAAATGAAAAAATTAGCCCACTAATTTAAAACATTAGAAATACTGGGATTCAACATTTTGGGATCAGCTTCCAACACTTCGCCTTTATTGAATGTTGTAAAATATCTCCAAGAATTTCCTTACTGTGAAGTGATGGCCACCATCACCTCTTCTGGGACATCCGTACACTTTTTACCACAATCACTTACACATTTATGCTGAAAAGCTCACCTTCATCAAGTTCCCGTAGCTGCCTGTCTAGAATCTCTCAAACAGCAGCAGCAACCTTCCCATGGTCAAATACAACTCATTTTCAGTCTGAATTCTGTGACTATTTGCAGTGTAGTACATTTCTGTCACACTGCATATTACTGCTACTTTCTGCCTTGATGCTTCCCATTTCTTCCAAACCTCAGCTATAGATACTCCAAGATCTCCGGTTGTAGCATCCATAGCCACCCAAAGGCCCATTAAAAGCTGAAATAAACCTGTCCACCGGCTGATCAATGAAGTTGTATTTGATGGTAAAAACACAAAGTTTTCACGTTTTCATTCAAAAGCCCGAGGAGAATATGGGGCATAACCCGACAGGAGTGCTACAAGCTTACAATGTCTCCCTACCACCAGGAGGTATAGAGGTGACACCATCAAAAGCTCTGTCCTCAGTGAGTAAACTGCCCAACAGATGATTGGCAAGCAGCCACCAGACTTTGAAAGAAGTGATCTGATAAGCCACTGATGGTGCTGCACTCTGTTCTTTTGCAAATGTGATTTGCAGACAGAAGAACCAGCATTCGAGTTTGTACTTTATGCAGTTACTCAGTGAAAAGACCATAGCAACTGAAATTTGAACCGTGTTGTTGGGGGATGGCTATTATTTGTCTAAACTGCGGTAACCGATCGAGCATATTGGAGTCACACAAAGGAAGGACTGCCTGTACTGGACACAGGGAGATTAAAATACATAGTGACCTCTTCCCCCACTGACTGCCAGAAATTTGAGTAGTCTGATGCTTCTCTGGGATTCTCCCAAGGAAATCTAACCAAACCACCCTAATCCCAGGTTTCTCAGCCTCAGACTTTTGACATTTTAAATCAGGTAATTCTGTGCTGCCAGGGGCTGCCCTGTGTACTGCACAATGTTTATACAACTGTACAATATATAGAAATCCCCCCTACTGTAACAACAAAGAATGTCTCAAACCAAGTATTGCCATATATTCGGAGGGGCGGGGGGGCGGTGGTGGGAGAACTGCTACCCAAGACAAAGGCCCCACGGTCCTACCCACACATTCAGAGCTTCCCACCAGCATTTTAGTGCTTTCCTCTCATACGAAGGAGATGACCAGGAAAGTCACTGGCATTAGAGACTAGAGTGAAAAACAGGAAGACAAACATTTTAATTATCATTAATATCCTGACGAAGAGATACTGATTGCATCCCTTAATAGGATGCTATTTTTTTAAGGTTTTGGAAATCAAAAAGAAGCAGGAATTTTAACAGGATTAGACAAGCATTGAGGGCATCTCTCAAAAAAATAAAAAGGACAAGGTCAGAGAAACAGAAAAAGGTACTGAGCAAAATACTCAGAAATTACGACCAGTTGGGTAGCTTAAAAGCTCAAAAAAAAGGGGGGGGGTATCAAATTCAGAAAGTTGCTGGAACTGAAAAACATTATTTTCTAGACTCAAAGAAGTACTCAAGTCAACTGAAAAGTAAACCAACTCTTCACTGTCAGGTTTCCAACACTAAGGACTAAAAATCCTAACAAGTTTCCAGAAAGATGGGTCATGTACAAATCAAAAAGATTTCAGACTTCCTCCACAGCAGCCCTGAAAGCAATGCCTTCAAATATTCAAGGGAAAGTATTTCAAACCTAGATCATATACTCAAATTTTCAACTAAATGTGAAAATGTAATGAAAGCATGTCCAGATGTGCAAGGTCCCCCCAAAAAATCCTCTCCAATACTCGTTCCAGGAAACTGCTTACAAGGTGTTCTCCAGGAAAACAAGCCAATAAGGGTGTCTAGGTGACTCAGTTGGTTAAGCATCTGCCTTTGACTCAGGTCATGATCTCAGGGTCCTGGGATCAAGCCCCATGTTGGGCTCTCTGCTCGGCAGGGAGCCTGCTTCCCCCCTCTCTGCCTGCCTCTCTGTCTACTTGTGATCTCTCCCTCTGTGTCAAATAAATAAATAAAAAATCTTAAAAAAAAAAAAAGAAAACAAGGGAATAAACCAAGAAAAACAAACATAGGACTACAGTAAATAATAGGAACCCTAACAAAGGAGATAAAGAAACTCCCAGAGGGGTACCTGGGTGGCTCAGTCTGCTAAGCATCCAACTCTTGATTTCTGCTCATGTCATGATCTCAGCGTTGTAAGATCAAGCCCTGTGTCAGGCTCCCCACTGGGCATGGAGGCTGCTTAAGATTCCCTCTCTACAGGGACACCTGGGGAGCTCAGTTGGTTAAACATCTATCTTCAGCTAAGGTCATGATCCCAGGGTCCCAGGATGGAGTCCCCCATGTGCCTCCTTGCTCAGCGGTGCGCCTGCCTCTCCCTCTGCCTGCCGCTCCCCCTCCTGCTTGCTCAGCCTCTAATAAGTAAAATCATTAAAAAAAAAAAAAAGATTCTCTCACTACCTTTCCCTCTGCCACTCCTTTCCCCTCACCTAACAAAGAAAGAAAAGAAAGAAACTCCCAGGACATGGAGGAAAATTTTAGGATGCAGATGTGAAACTGGTCTAGACTGGAGCAGATAAGCTGTGAGGGAGGCTTCCCCAACACATCAGTAACACTCCTGCTGTTTACAACAGTCCTAAGAGGAAATTAAGACAACTGGGTACAGTGGGGCACCTGGGTGGCTGTCAGTTAAGCATTCGCCTTCAGCTCAGGTCAAGATCCTGGAGTCCTAGGGGCGCCTGGGTGGCTCAGTGGGTTAAAGCCTCTGCCTTCGGCTCAGGTCATGATCCCAGAGTCCTGGGATCGAGCCCCGCATCGGGCTCCCTGCTCAGCAGGGAGCCTGCTTCCTCATCTCTCTCTGCCTGCCTCTCTGCCTACTTGTGCTGTCTGTCAAAATAAATAAATAAAATCTTAAAAAAAAAAAAAGATCCTGGAGTCCTAGGATCAAGCCTGGTGTTGGGCTCCCTGCTCAGCGGGGAATGTGCTTCTCTCTCCCCCTCCCCCTGCTCATTCTCTCTCAGATAAATAAAATCTTTACAAAAACAAAAAACAAAACTGGTACGGGATAGATGAGTGACATAGAACCTAAAAAAGACTACTCCAGGGAAAAACAAGAAGTTGTACAAGAAAAGTGACTACATATATTACTGTTAAGACTCAACAACTCAGTAACAGCTTTTAAATACTATGAATATTATCTTAACAAAATTAAGACCCAATTATACAGTGAAACTGGGAGATTAGGGTCTGTATATGGTAAAAGTTGAAGATGGAGAAAACTACACATCATTTTCCACTATGGGAAGTCAAGAGCCAAAAGCTGGAAAGGCCAAGTAGTTACACAAACTATAGCACTCAGCAACACCGAGATAAATACCAAAAGGACTGAGTGTCGCAACATCATGAGAGGGAGACATGGTGGTGGGAGACCCATTTCTGTTATAAGCCTTGTTGAATCACATAACTCCTTCACATGCCCACATATAACCTTTTGATTTTAAAAACTCGTTTAAAAAAAAGGCAACCTCTATGCCCAAAAAGCATAGACGAAGTCTCTCTGGAGCATGTATTCCTGTCCCATGGTAGGTATTACTATATATGGAAATACAAACTCCCTCTGGTCTCTTCCCAGCTCTTGGGGTTCCTCTTCCCCACATCTAGCTGCTCTTCCTAGAGAAACACATTTTTTTTTTTTTTTTTTTTTTTTTGTTAGAGAGAGCGAGCGAGCGAGCACAGGCAGAGTGGCAGGCAGAGGCAGAGAGAGAAGCAGGCTCCCCGCCGAGCAAGGAGCCCGATGGGGGACTCGATCCCAGGACGCCAGGATCATGACCCGAGCCGAAGGCAGCCGCTCAACCAACTGAGCCACCCGCTCAACCAACTGAGCCACCCAGGCGTCCCTAGAGAAACACATTCTTGATTGAAGTATTTTCTCGGCTGTTTTCTCCCAAGCCAAGGGGAAATGTTGAGGCTGGTCACTATTCATTTAATCACAGGGAAGACACGATGGACGACTGTGTGAGGTCACACAGCATCAGGAAAGGAAACCAATACCAAAACTCAAGAGCATCTCCTCCAAAACCTTCAGTTCAGGGATTAATGCTAAATTCTCCTTTACCATATAGAGCCCCCTCCTTCCTTCCTCAAATAAAAAAATCAGAAGGCTACTTTCAGCCAGCCCCAAAGGCTACAACTGATGTCTATTCTCTGCTACCATGTAATACTGGGAAAGATAAAGCTCCCCAGGCCGGTTCTGTCACCTGTAAGAGAGGGGTAAAAACCTATTTGAAGGTCTTAAGGATTAAATGTATATAAAAAGCTTAGCGCAGTGCCTGACCTTAAATGGTGAACATCGAGGAGTCTATGGCATGTACCCAACCAGTGATCTAATCTCTCTCAGGCATAGGGCAGGCAGGCTTATCTTTATGTGGTACAGTGTGGCTTC
Source organism: Eira barbara (assembly GCA_020311275.1). Lineage (NCBI taxonomy): Eukaryota > Metazoa > Chordata > Mammalia > Carnivora > Mustelidae > Eira > Eira barbara. The sequence goes on along the minus strand of JAHRIG010007488.1, from coordinate 2,311 downwards.
TCAAAAGCATCTTCCTAAAACACAACTCTCAGGACAGGAATCATCAACATAGTTTGCAAAGCAACGTACTTTTCATTAACTGTTCTGATCAAGGGTAAAAGAGATAATGGGTCCAGACTGAAGAACCCAACACTGAGCATTTTTAAGTTGAGCTACCCACCCACACATACACACACCCCACCTGTCTTAACATCCTTCATAATAGCAAAGCTAGGGACATTCTAAATAAGGATCTGGTAAAACAGTCCATTCAAACAGGAAAACTTTGTGGCTGTCAAACAATGAGTACATTTATACATGCTAACGTGAAAGTGTCTAGGCTGTGCTACTATAAGGAAAAATGCCAAACAGCTACAACAGTACCTATGGAGTTAAGTCATGTACATTCTGGGATCACAAGAAACTTACCAGGGAGGAGTGGGGAAGTTTAAGTAGGTCGGTTGCTCTCATTTAAGATGAGAACACTCTAAGAATGGCATAGGGCTAACTGATCTGGAGCCCAGATGCTTCAAACATGAACAAAAACCATGAGAACAAAATTTTCTAAAAACTGTAGGCTTTTTTATTCAGTTAAGAGGTAGACAGATGAACATGGAAGGCTGTCCCATTTAACTTGCCCAAAGTTCATATTCCACTCCATTCATCCATCCCACACTGCCAGAAATAGTAAAGAAATAACCAAGACGGCCAGAAGGCTTTTTCTTCCTACTTCTTTTCAGCAATAATTGTCAATGAATTGCTTGCCAAGAAGTTTCTACTAACTTAAAAATTTTAACTGTGTCCAAAGAACCTCATCCCTATAAGAAGTTCCCACATATGCCAATGGAACCTGCCACTACCGACAGGAGGGCAGAGTACAAATGGCTCTATTTCTCTAAGAGACTACAAGGGAAGCTTCAGTTATGTTTGTTGTTAGGTCCCTGTGCATGTTAGGGCAGAAGCTGGTGAAACCACCAAAGCAGAGCACACTGCGTCAAAAGGCTCTGAATGGTTGTTTAAAAAACAAAAACAAACAAAAAAAAGGAATCACAAGTTATCTTCAGAGACAACGTTAAAACATAATGGAATTGAAGCCTCATACAAAAAGTAGAGAATTATGTACAGGAATTCACAGCCCAAAAGGAAAAGGGACCTCAATAGGAACCAGTGGAAACCCGGCTATTTTACATAGCTAATTTTGAGACAAGTTGTATTTAGCACAAAAGCAATTATAGCACAAGTAACACTTCCCTCCCACAGCTCCCAAACTTTAAAAAAACTCTTGTCGGTCTTCTGTAACACTGTGATCCTTCTTGAAAGGAGCAGGAATGTGTAAGGTGGCCCCAAACATCGACACGAATTGTAATCTCAAACAGCTTCACGCTCTGAGGATGACATATTTGAAGACTGCCATAATAGCAGCACTAATAACGCCAGAAATGGGGACGGTAACAAACCAGGCCATAAAAATGTTGCGGAAGAGTCGCCAGTCAACAGCCTTTTTGGATCGGAGCCAGCCGACAGATACGACAGAGCCCACCTAGCAGAAAGGGATCGAGGACACTGGTTAGGAGAGGCCAATGGTATTCTGGTAACAGACTCATGATCGTACATAGATAAGCAGCCCCAAACTGCTGATGAGACTGATTCCATGAAAGATGGTTTGTAACAGGGTAAGAAGCAGATTACTCATGGGAAGATGAAGGCAATACAAAAATCCAATCATTACTTCTGTGGTAACTGGGGTAAGAGAACGAGAACACTTCCTTTCTCTTTCCTGAGCTACCGGCATTTTAATCAACTGCTTTAATAAAGTATTAAATAAATCAACTGTTTTAGTAAATTATTTTACGTTTCGGGTTTTCCAAGCATCATTTTAGAGGAAGACAGATATCAGACCTCATAGCCAATCACCTGGAGATACCCTAGAAGAGGAAGTATGACTCACAGGCTCCAGGATGAACCAACTTAAATTGCCTTAAGGAAGCTAGTTTCTTCCTTTTTCTAGTTATTACATGGCCATCGAGCAACTTCAGAATTCAACAAGACTCTCAGTATTTCCATTCTGAGGTTATGAATATATGCCTTCTATAAATAACGCTGCCCTTCAACAGCCCAACATGCCTCACAGATAGGTTAACTATCTGTAAAAGGACTTTTGCCATTGTTTGGGGAGAACATACATTATTGGCTTAAACAATAACACTTGACCCAAAGAATTATAAACTGTAAGCCTTTACATTATTGCAGTCATTTGTCCTAAATTTGTGAACTCTGTAAGACTCCAACTGCATAAAACTTTCTAAACCACAGTTATTACATTAAAAAAAAA
>JAHRIG010007462.1:0-14708 GCA_020311275.1 Eira barbara | reverse complement strand
ACTCTTGGTTTTGGCTCAGGTCATGGTCTCAGGGTCATGACATTGAGTCCTGGGATGGGCTCTGCCTCTGTGCAAAGTAGGCTTAGGTTTCTCTTTCCCTCCCCCTAAACCCCCCATGCTCTTTCTCTCTCTCTCTCTCTCTCTCTCTAAAATAAATAAATCTTTAAAAAAAATACACAGGGTACTGTCCTCTGTGGCAACAATATACATGAAAAAGATCATTATAGGCAAAATATTTAAGGCTTTAAATTTTAACCAGGCTGCATCTAGCTCTAACTGTGAAAAAAAGTGTATCCATGGCAACATGCAGACTTTCCCCTTCTCATTTTTTTTCTGAGCCAGAAAAATTTGAATAGACTCAATCTTTGAAAAGCATCCATGTCAACAATCAATACTGAATAAACACAGCCCTCTCTTAGTAAGTATGAACAAACAGAATGATCACCAGAAAGATAGAAGACTTAGAAGCACTAAATCAAGTAAGTGAACTGATAATACTAAGCAAATATTCCTATGTGGTTTCAACATAATAAAGTTATGGAATAAGTATAAAATATATTTTAATAAGATTTGCAAAGAAATGCAAATACAAACCAGAACATGCTCTGTGGTGAAAATATATATAAGTATTTGTCTAAGAGTTCCCCTTTCTTATTTTTCTGGGAAATTTTTTCTTTCACCCTTCAATTATGACAAGAGAGAAAGATCTGTTATTATCTTATAAATACTGACATATCCCCAAATCCTAATCTAGCCCTTCATCCCTGCCTCACTGATAGGTACTGCTATTGCTGATGGACACTTTGTTCAAACAGGTTAAGGCTTCACTCTAGAGAACCCAGCCCATAGGTGCACATTGGTAAGAAGACAGTGCTATGTAGGAATTGTAAAAAATAATAGCTATCTTTTCCTATGGGCAAACACAGTGTTACTGTATATAAATTATCAAGCAAGGTAAATGGATTTCATTCCTCTTAGGCCTACACAATTTTTTCTAGTGCTGTTGCCTTCTGGCCACAGTTGACTGAACCCATACTGAAACTTAATCCACGGCAGACCACCAAGAGTCTGGCTGTAGTGTATTGGTCTTAGAAACAGGGATGGTGTTTCATTTCAGAGACCAAAAAAAAACAAAAAACCAAAAACCCCAAGATGTGAAAAATCAGAATAAAACACAGCTATGAAAGGCGTGGCATATTTGAAAAATAAATTTGTATGATATGAGGTTTTTTAATAGAAATTATTTTCATTACTAAGAAAATTATGTAGAAAAAAGTGACTTAGTAATATAAAAATATCATCTCTCACCCGTCTCATTGTCATCTTTATTATCATGATATGAATCTACATACCCAATGTAATTCAGCAATTTGTCTCCCTTACAAATGAAGAGGAATAAATATTAGCAATCTGACTTAAAGAATACAACACATTCAAACAACATCTTTTTCAGGAAACTAACGGCCTGTAGTTTAATACTTAATTGATTATAATCATAAATCAATTAAAAAATCATATCAGTAGTTGCACAAAATATAACTGATAATTTCAAACATTTATCCCTAATATATTAAACAAACAAACAAACTACACTTAGGACAAAGCCTCCAGCATATGGAATAAAAAGACAAACATCTTATCTGTTAATATTTTTTCATATTCCATTCAAAGAAGATGCCCAGGCTTTCAAACTGCACCATGGGTTTTGGGGATGGAGCAGGGAGAATGCAGATAAACTGGTTTAGAGTCAGACTAATGAACTGGATACCCGTGGCTGAAATTCACACTCACGGAGAAGATGACCAGGGATTGCAAGTAGGGGTTGCACCTAATTAAGGGGGTGAACCCAATTAAGGGGTTAAAATCAATTGGCACATTTTAAAATTGAGGAAAGAAAAACAAAATAAATCCAAAGAAAGTGGACAGAATACAATAAGGCTAAAAACTCGAATTAATTAAAAAGACATAGAAACAACCAAGCAAAAAGGCACTTTAAATAACCCAAAAGAATTCTTAAAGTTTTCACAGACTTACGAAGAAACAAGTTTTGGCGAAAATGAGGGAAATGAAGAATGAAATGGGATATTAAACTAGAGCAAACCTGTACTAAATAGCAGATGACTAGTATTCAACATAACTTTGATAAAATTGAAAGTGTCCTTAGAAATAAAAATAGACTAAAACATAAATGGATCAAAATTATAGTATAGGAATTTCCAGCTCTCATCCTCCCTTCAGAAACATAAACTGGAACAACTGCGCATAAAATACCTTCATAGGAGCGAAGGATTCCAGGTGAGAGATTGCAGTACCCGGGAGAAGAGCAGAAATAACAAAGGGCACACTGCGGAGGTTAGGAAAGAAAGATTCACACCCCCTCGCGGCTTCTCCAAAACCTGGCAGGCCCATGCACTCAAGGGAAGACAGTGAAGTGATGACTGTGCGCGGACCCCAAAGCCAGTCGCCCCATTCCCAGGCCCTAGGTGTCTGCCACCTACCAACCCCCTTGCTCACCTGGGTGCCTCCAGCGGCTCCCACAGCGTGGTGGTGACCTGGACACTAGCTTTGTAGCTCTCTCCACACCTTTCGGCAATGCCGCACAAATGTCCCCCCTGCCACGTGCCTTAGGACACAGGCGTCTCGGACACCAGCTCTCTCTGGGCTCCTGCAAGCCACGCCTGGGCTCTGCTTCGTGTCTGTGGCTCCAGGCGGGTCGCGAGGCAGCAAGTTCCCTATTGGCTTTTGCAAACCCAGGTCTCACAGTTCCAGCTACCCCAGGGGGCTCCTGTGGCCTCAGGTGACTTCCTCAGCTCAGGCTCCCACAGCGTGCCATGAAGGCAGGCCCAACACTGTATGGGCCCCAGGCAACTTCCTCAGCACCAGGCTCTCTGCGCCTGAGAACCCAGGCCCTAGGCTTTGGTGGCTTCCTCAGGCCCAGGCTCCCAGAGAGCCCCTGAAGGCAGGCCCGCAGCTTAGCAGGTCACTAACAGGTTCCAGCGCCCCCAGATGGTCCCTTCATCCTCAGGCCGATTCTTCAGCACCAGGCTCTCACTGAGTTCCTGGAAACCCAGTCACTGGGTCCACTTAAGTGCCTGTGGCTCTCTCAGCTCCTGTGCACCGACGGTCCCACTGGCCTCCCGTGGACCCAGAGTACCAGGCTCACCCTATCTGTCCATAGGGACTGGTTGACATCTGTGGACAGAGAATCTAGGTCCCAGGTCCATCACAACAGACTCTGGTGCCGGGCGCACCTCACTGATCGAGACTCCAGGCTGCTTCTACATGCTGAGCATCAGGCCCGTCTACCTGCAGACACAGGCACCAAATCCACCTGCCTTAGGACTCCAACAGCAAGTCCTCCTGTGGATACCACCAGACTCTGGAGGGACTTACTAGTGAAGGGCTTTGCCTACAAAAGCCAGTCTATAAATAACTGGAAGAAGTACCTACATCCTCCAGTGTGCAGACACCAACACAGTGCCACAAGGATAATGATTATCATGGAAACATGACACCACCAAAGGAAACTAATAAAACTCTAATAATTGTTCATGAAGAAACAGACACCTGTGTACTTCTCAAGAGCTCAGAATAATCCCCTTACAGAAATGCAATAAGCTATTATCCTATAATTTATTATATTTGCTGATGGTAGACAGATTTGATAGATTCAACCATGCTGGTTCTGCCAAACTTTCCTGATACGGTCAACAGAACTCCCATTTGACCCACTGGAGAAGTGAGTCTGCCCATAAGATAGCCCAGATCTGCCCAGAAGATAGCTGGGCTATCTTCTGGTGTTGGATTGGAGATTGGGAAATGCCACCCCTGGGCTGTCGCTTTCTGCAGTGGTGTTCTTCCAGTCCTCAGGTAACTCCATAACAAAATGAACTCACTTTCATAGTACTTTTCACTGTTCTCCTTTGGCTTTCTCTTGTGTTCTTTCCAGGCCTTATAGTTGTATTTAACTGAGGAGATGAATCTTAATTATTTTGTCCTGACCAGAAATATTCAACCACTTCTTTGAGACCTTTCTACTAAAGATTAATGTATAAAATTCTACCTCCTTTTGTAAATATTTTTGCATGCACAACCAGCAAGAGGAGAAGATGTAAACACTGACAACAAACAAAAAACATGGATTACTGAGACTTAAATGACCAAAAAAAAAAAAAAGTTTCATCTAAAACAAGAACATTAGGAAACAAATACTGAGACTTGTTTCTAACTCCATTTTTTAATATTGGTGAAATTCAGAACACGCTTTTCTTTCTTTTGGGAATGATTTGTCAATGACTTGTTTTCAGTGTCCTTTGGCTAATATTACTATAGGAAGAAAATTTTCTCTCATTAAAGTGTATTTTAGACAAAACTTTTTAAATGAAGAAGTTAGTATCACCAGACTATCACTTGGATTCATAGATATTTGTTCAATAACCATATGGTATATTTTAAGGACTGTAAACTATTTATCATTAAACTGCAAAGATATATCAAGTGTTTTAGTTATCTAACTAAGCATGACTACTGAGAGCTCAGTATCACATTTTATTCTCTTTCAGTATTATAGGTACATAGTTTTAAAACTTTCTTAGACTGATATTCAATTGTGTAAGAAGTCCCCATTTACTATGAGATGGACTTATGCTATGCTTTGAAGTCATTTCATAAAGCTTCTTTCTGTAAAGATTCTGTTCTATTGAGCCAAACTTTAAAATTCTTAGAATTTTCCAGGTAGGGGACATATGTCAAATCCATCATTACTTTTATCACAATAGCCAAACTGAGCAATAATTGTGTTTCTTATTTGTTAATCCTCCTTACTGTATCTGCTGGAAATTTGTTATATACTTTATAGCTAAGTTAGAGGGGATTCTAAAATATGAAACACTTACATAAAAATAGGGATGTAAGCTGAATAGAGTCCTTATGGGGGAGACAGAAGCTTGCCCATCAGCTCTTGCTATCCGTATGATAGTACTAAACACTTATAGTAAGTATAGTAACTGAGAGATCAAATCCTAACAATGCAAATGGATAATCTCTAAGAGATTCAGACTCACACAGAGCACTAATTCAACATTGTAAAAACGATTGAATCCCAGTACAGGTGTCTGTGCTGTCATCTATCCTATCTATTCTGGGGTTTCTGAGATCATTAATAACTATAATAACTACCTTCTCAGAAGATAGAAAAACGTAATGGGGGAAAACAAAACAGTGCAGTACACTTTAAAATTAATACTAATGCATTGATAAGACAACGTGATGGTGGACCTCTTCAACAGTCCAATGAGCAGATGATCTTACATGCCTTAAAGGCTTTTTCCTCTGAAGGGGATAGCAGCCCAATCGCTTGGTCTGTTTTTGCTCCATCTGCCTTTTCCCAAGAATGTGACTTAGAAAAGCAGCAGGGTCACTGAAAGCGGATACCCATTTTATTCAAGGACTTTGAATGGAGATGCTGCTTTGTACAGCTTCTATAATGTCCAAACTGTAATTAAGAGTTCTCAAACTTCTTCAGCTGTCTTTAGGAAGAGGGGTTCTTTGTGGACTGCAGTTATAGAATCCATAGCATGCATCATACATTTTGTAGAGTTGACTACTGTTTGAGGCAGTACCATAACAAAATCAAATTAATTAGCACACATAAACATTTGTAGTAGCACATGGCATATAGTATGCAATAATAAAAAACTCTTATTTTTAGTAACACCAACCATTTTCTTTTTATCTCAGCCAGGCAAAAATCAAGCAGAGAGATTTATCACAACAGAAACAAAAACAGTAGCGATAATAGCAATTGAGTAAAATATGGGCAAAATATACCCCCAATAAATTTTAGAATCACAAATTCAAATCAGTCTCTCTGATCCTAAAGCTCATCTATGTAAGCATTTTGCTTATTTTGTGTACAGGACTTGCTAAACTTACCAACTGCTACTCCCAGAAGATTGAAGAATTATGCTTCCAGTTGATCAGTAGCTGTTCCATGTTACAGACTAAGAGAAGAAAATATGGGAATTCAGGAGACTATGTCATGATCAAGCTGAGAGATAACACTAACAGCAATTTCTTAAAATACTTCCCCTGCTGGCTGCTCAGAATACAGAGCCACCCAAATCAGTGAGGTTAAAAAACAGGAAGCTCTGCTACTGAACGGGGTAGTAAAAAGGAAACTTTACTAAGAGAACAATAGTGGCAAGAATGTCTTTGCCTACTATCATACTGGATACAAATAATTCTTCCTCACTTATATTTCCCTAATCCTTACACTGATACAAATTTAATTTGTACATAAATACATCTAAATTAAGGTTTCAAATTATCTTTTTCTAAAATCCTGAAATACCGTAATCAATGTTAATATAATAAAAATCAGAGTACCAATTACGCAATGTTTTTGTTTCAATTAGAGAGTATCATTTAAATATACAAGAGTAAATTCATTGATAGATTCGTGAAGATGTAAAATAAACTTATTTAGGCCATACACTCATGCACACTATGATTTTCCTAAATATTTTTTCACTATACTTGGTATTGATACCAGTAGAAAATTTCCATCATTTATAAGGATATTTGTATGTATTTATAAGGACAGATAGAAGATGCTTATCCTTTCAAACACCATCAGTACAGCCATCTGAGAAGAAATTTATTCTGAGCCCTTTCTAAAATGTTGATAAAACTCAGAAATCAGTATATTCACAGCAATATCAGAAATTAGTTTGGGCATTCTACTTATCATCAGTGTTACAGAATTTGTTGCCTTGAGATATTCATTAACTAGAGACCCATGGTTTGTCCCAAGAAATGGAGAAAACCCTCAGTGTGAAACAAAGTAGAGAGATGCACACTGTCTTTGTGAATTAACTGTTATCAGCAATAGTTTCTATAGCAACCACAGTGTCAGCAATCACAATCTTCAGCTAAATGCTCTTACACCTCCTTTTCCACCATCAGTCCTTACACTTCATCAGCTTCTCAGAGGTGGAAACCTCTACCAATAACAAAAATGTGGGAAGCCTTCGACGTACCCTGCGATATGGAAGTAAAGTGCTATAGGCCAAGGTGGAGACAGGGAGAACCCTAGTAGTACCACACACTGGAAATTGAGATTTTTCACATCCTCATTCCTGAAAGTCAGGGAACTAGATGATAAGGATATGAGGAAATCCAGCACCAGTCCTGAAGAGCTGAAGTAATAGAGTGAACAGGAGACTTTGGAAATATGACTAAGATATCTGCGTATCAATCTTGCCTTAATCTCTCTAACTATGGTGGAAATACTAGAAACTGAAAGGGAAGTAACACAGTTGCTCTTACTATGGGCAACAGGAGGTCCATTCAAAGAAAGAAATATCAGAGATAAAGAGTGATTTAATTTTCAGCATGATGTGATGGACCAAGTCAGAGCATTTAAATTCAGGGCATATCAGAAATTATTGATTATAAGAATAAGAATTTCATTTTAGAAATTATTTTTGTCATTCCTAAGGAAAAAATCAATTCATATGTTTCAGATTAGAATATCTTAAAGGAAAGACTAGATGAGATAAAAAGGAAATGAATAATATCATTAAACATAAGACTTTCCATTGTTGTGTATTATATCACAGATCTTATTAAAAATACTTATGTTTATTAGTTAATGCTTATTTTGTCAATTGATTTGGTCAACACAAATAAATCTGTGGTCTAGATATTATTATTCTCTCTTTTAAAAAGATTTTACTTATTTATTTGAGAGAAAGAGGGAGAGAGCTCAAGCAGTGGGATAAGGCAGAGGGAGAGGGAGAAGGAGAGTCGGACTCCTGTGCGCAGATGGAGGGAAGTATCATCACCAAAAAAAAAAAAAAAAAGTTTCTTACCTTCTACCACAACATTAGCTATGAAGAAATAGAGCTAGTCAGTCACACAGCTCTTGAAGGATGCTCCTTTTAGAAGTACCTCTCATCAGGAAAGATTAGTCAGTTTGATCATATATTTCAATGGTGTGTTTTCCCATACCATACCACCTGCAAATTTTATTTCCTTATAGTACAATATATAAAGTCAGTACTAAATAATATGACATAATACCTTTTGTGGTTAAGTATACTGTCTAGAAATAGCATGTATCTTTTCAATAACGTATGGGAAACATGTCTCTAGCCATCTAAAAACATTTTTGTATGTGTTGGGTGGCCAACGCATACATTAGAGTTTATTAGCTCATTAAGAAAACTTCTTTATGGGTTATATATAAAAACAGTGAACAATGGTGAAATAGCTGTTTCACTCAGTTTCCTTGGATATGGATATATTTTAGATTTATGCTATTACAATAATTTATTATCTTGATCATGATACAATGCTTTTTTAACTTAGTGCCAGTCTCTAAAACAATTATTTATTACATAGCTCTTTGAGCAGAAAGTAATTTTTAAGTAATGATACGGTTCTCTTTTACGCCTTTAGAATGTGTGACTCAGATAAGGATATACTAGTTTTTTCAAAAACGTTCAGATTTAAAATAAATGCAACAGAAATTAATATTGGCAGCACTTTCTATTAGTATTAGCCAATATGATTGTATGGGATAATGTTCAGTAGCAACAGATTCCTCATAATATCATGATGATAATTTCTTTCTTTGAAATTTTAAAAATATTCCATTATAATCACTTGAGTTAAGAATTCCTTATTTCTATAATCTCTGAATTTAAGGCGTGAATTGTATCATCTTCATTTGTATATTATCTTACATGTCCCATCCAGCCCTTTCATTCATAGAACAAGCTGAGAGCTAGTAATCTTAGTTTCTTATCCAAGAGTAAGATTGTCAGGATAGATGATAGTTAGATTGGTTTTATATCTATCATCATCACTTTTAAATACAAAATGCTACTGAACTGCCGTCCTAGAATGTAAGCATTTAATTAGTTTTTAATCATTAATTTAAATATTCTAACTAGTGAACTATTTCACATTAATGCTGAAAAGATTGTATTTGTTTTATTGGTTGTATGGCAGACTTCATTAATGGGAAACCTTGGGTTGATGTTTCTTACTATGAAACAAGGATGGGCCAAGACAGTATGGCAAAGGTAAACTAAATAGACATCAGAAGCAAAGCCAGCAGAAATAGGGAAAGACAATTTGTCTTAACCTAACCTGATAACTGCCTGCTAAAAACAACAAAAATCAGTATTATCCAGAAGTTGTAAACAAGACCCAGAATCACATGATGTTTCAAATGACAAAGATGAATGCTGAAATACTTTAATATACACAGAAAAAGGAAAACCTAAATGATTTTCCATGAAAAGGTAATCAATGAATGCCAATCTCAACAGCTCAAATGTTGGAATTATAATGTAAAACCTAAATAAAAGTTTTAAAGGACAGAATTTTAGGAACCAGTAGAAAAATATCAAAAATTCTAATATTCATGCGATAGGAATCTGAGAAGGAGAAGACAGATTGCAGCAGACAAAAACCAGTTAATATTTGAAAAAGTCCCAAATTTAGTTAAAAATAAATTTTACATTTTCAAAAACACAGCCAAACCCAAATGAGATCAATTTAAAGAAATCCAAACCAAGTAACATCATAATCAAATATCTGAAACCAAAAACAAAGAAAAAAATCTTGTTAGCATTCAGAAAAAACAACTCATTACATATAGGGAAACTGCTTAGAATAATGTAGCAGATTTTGGTCAAAAGCCACTGAGTCAAGAAAACAGTGGAATAACATTTTTTTCTAGTACTGTAACAAAAGAATCACAACCTTGAATCTTATATTCAGTAAAATATCCTTCAGAAGTATAGGTAAAATAAAGCACCTCAAATGAAGGGAAAAAGTGTTTATAATATTAATAATTTAAAAGAAATGCTGGGATGCCTGGGTAGCTCAGTGGGTTAAAGCCTCTGCCTTTAGCTCAGGTCATGATCGCAGGGTCCTGGGATAGAGCCCCGCATGGGGCTCTCTGCTCAGCCGGGAGCCTGCTTCCTCCTCTCTCTCTCCCTCTGCCTGCCTCTCTGCCTACTTGTGGTCTCTGTCCATCAAATAAAAAAAATATTTTTTTTTTAAGATACAAAAGAGCTATATATAAAGAAGATTAAAGCAACTAAGTTTCATAACATGAAATATCCTTGGTGAGCAGAGACCAGTAGCCACTAGAGTTACAAGCTGATTCTGTCTGGACAAAGGATCAGACAGAAGGATGCTTCTGAAATAAGAAAAAGCTGGTAAAACTTTTTTTTTTTTACTTCTTTTCAGCATAACAGATTTCATTGTTTTTGCACCACACCCAGTGATCCATGCAATACGTGCCCTCCTTAATACCCACCACCTGGCTCCCCCAACCGCCGACCCCCTGCCCCTTCAAAACGCTCAGATTGTTTTTCAGAGTCCATAGTCTCTCATGGAACTTTTGGGACTTCATCAAGCTTCTGCAAAGCAAAGGAAACAGTCAACAAAACAAAGAGGCAACCCACGGAATGGGAGAAGATATTTGCAAATGACAGTACAGACAAAAGGTCGATATCCAGGATCTATAAGAACTTCTCAAACTCAACACACACAGAACAGATAATCATGTCAAAAAATGGGCACAACACATGAACAGATACTTCTCCAATGAAGACATACAAATGGCTATCATACACATGAAAAAAATGTTCATCATCACTAGCCACCAGGAAGATTCAAATTTCAACCACATTGAGATACCACCATACACCAGTTAGAATGGCCAAAATTGGGATGCCTGGGTGGCTCTGTCGGTTAAGCGGCTGCCTTCGGCTCAGGTCATGGTCCCAGCATCCTGGGATCGAGTCCCATATCGGGCTCCTTGCTCCGCAGGGAGACTGCTTTTCCCTCTGCCTCTACCTGTCACTCTGCCTGCCTGTACTCTATCTATCTGAGAAATAATAAATAAATAAAATCTTAAAAAAAAAAAAAGAATGGCCAAAATTAACAAGACAGGAAACAACGTGTGTGGGAGAGGATGTGGAGAAAGGGGAACCCTCTTACACTGTTGGTCGGAATGCAAGTTGGTGCAGCCACTTTGTAGAACAGTGTGGGGATTCCTCAGGAAATTAAAAATAGAGCTTCCCTATGACCCTCCAATTGCACTACTAGGTATTTACCCCAAAGACACAGATGTAGTGAAAAGGGCCATCTGTACCCCAGTGTTCATAGCAGCAATGGCCATGGTCGCCAAACTATGGAAAGAACCAAGATGCCCAGTCCATATTCACTATGGAGTATTATGCCTCCATCAGAATGGATGAATATGCAACTTTTGTATCAACATGGACCGGACTGGAAGAGATTATGCTGAGTGAAATAAGTCAAGCAGAGAGAGTCAATTATCATATGGTTTCACTTATTTGCAGAGCATAACAAATAACACGGAGGACATGGGGAGATGGAGAGGAGAAGGGAGTTGAGGGAAATTGAAGGGGGAGACGAACCGTGAGAGACTATGGACTCTGAAAAACAACCTGAGGGTTTTGAAGGGGCTGGGGGGTGGGAGGTTGGGGGAGCCAGGTGGTGGGTATTATGGAGGGCATGCATTGCATGGAGCACTGGGTGTGGTGCAAAAACAATGAATTCTGTTACGCTGAAAATAAGAAAAAAAAAAGAAAATGAAAAGCCAATGACTAGGAGAGAAAATATATAAAATACACATCTAATAAACTGATATTTGGAATATATGAAAACTTACATGAAAGCTGAGTAATAAACACAATGGGCAAAAAAAAAATCTGAAGTCATTTCCCAGAGATATATGAGTGACTTATATAAAAACACATGAAAAGATGGGGTGCCTGGGTGGCTCAGTGGGTTCAAGCCTCTGCCTTCGGCTCAGGTCATGATCCCAGGGTCCTGGGATGGTGCCCCGCATCGGGCTCTCTGCTCAGCAGGGAGCCTGCTTCCCCCTCCTCTGCCTGCCTCTCTGCCTACTTGTGATCTCTCTCTCTCTAACAAATAAATAAAACCTTAAAAAAAAAAAAAAGAAATTGCCTCTAATTCCAGCTCTTAAGTTAAAAAAAATGAATGTAGGGATGCCTGGTGGCTCAGGCACTTAAGCAACTGATTTCAGCTCTGGTCATGATCCCAGGATTCTGGGATCGAGTCCCGCATGGGGCTTCCTGCATAGCAGGGAGCCTGCTTCTGCCTCTGCCTGCTGCTCTCCCTGCTTGTGCTTCCTCACTCTCCACCGCCTCCCCCGACAAATAAAATCGTTTAAATAAGTAAATAAAAACATGAACATAGATCACTTCTCTTAAATTCCCCGTGAAATGCCAAGACATCAATTTTTCGTAACATCAAAACTATCTCCAGTTTCATTAAGAAACATGGCTGGCTTCTCTTTAGAACTTAAGGTCATCTAACCAATAGTTTTCAAATAGTGCTTCCTAGACGAGCACTAGCAGCACTAACATCACCTAGTAACTTCTAAGAAATAAAGGCAAATTCACAGGCCCTACCCCAGACCGACTTCATAAAAAAATCCCAGAAGGTGGTGGGTAGAGCCGGAAATCAAGCAATGTGTTTCAACGAGCATTCCAGGGGATTCCGATACATAGGAAAGTTGGAGAACCACGACGTTAAACAAATTTAGTAGAAAACATTAAATCGGATTGCCTTACATACTTATTCTTTTCACGAAAGACTTCGGCCAAGTTAATCACGCCACGGATACTCAGAATCCAAAGACGTATTTTCATTCTCCCCCCAAAGTAAAACAAAACGAAACAAAAAGAAAACTGGAAACTGGAGGTTAGCTTTATTTCCTACAAAAAGGAATCCCTAAAACTATGAAGTGATCACAAAAAAGTTCCTTAGAGAAGAAAAACCCAAAATGAACCATAGAAAACCAACAGGTCAGAATTGATGTCTTTCAAACCAGAGACTCAATTAGTTTTGTATCATACACTGCCTGATATCCCCCGTTCCTACACGGAACTACAACCTACAGCACTTTCAAAATTCAATGAACTAGCATATTAAACAGCACCCGGAAAACTATAATTACGCAACTATTGGTGGTCCGGGAATAAACAAATAAGTTGGTCAAATAAAAATAATTCTGCATGGGCAGAGGTAAAGTGACCTTTATGTTGTTTTGTCCCCTAACTTCTTCTAAGCATGTATTACCACCTTCACAACCAAAATATAGGAGAATCCGGACTATATGGAATGATACAGGAAAATACCCTACAAATACATCAGTTATTTTTAAATTTTACCAATGCGCTGATCATCTCTCTCCTTTGTGTGATAAAAATTTACAAGAGGCTGGGGTAGTACCAGATAAACAGAGTTTCAGCCTTTATGCTTACTGAAGTTTGAAATTCAAAGTGAACATATGGGTATTAACCCGGTTACAAAGGGGTGTTACTACGGTAGCTACCTCCTATCCACCTGGGTAAGTGTCCCATTTCCCTCCAAGTAAGACCTTCTGAGCTGGGAGCCCAACATGGGGCTCAATCCCAGGACCTCAGGATCATGACCTCAGCCAAAGGCAGATGCTTAACCAAGTGAGCCACCCGGGCACCCCAAGACAACAGAACGGTTTGGTTTCAACTGAAGGTCGTTTTAAGCTGAATTTTTATTTCTTGAAACCTGGAATATTCTGGCAGACTTATGATATTCAACAACTTTTAGCTCTAGAAAAGAATGAACAGTGTATAAACCTTCTACTCTACATAGGAAATCTCATCTCCTCTCAGAAAGCAGTCATCAGGTTTATTTTCTCCCTGACTAACCACCAAGTATTCGATAGATTTTAAGATCCAATACAGGCTGATAAAACTGGCATCCCACATCCCCTTTAATTTTCTGTCCCCCGCACAAGCAACTTCATCTTAAAATGTATTGTGAATGCTCTTAATATGAAGTTTTAAGTAAGAATTTTTTGTTTCTTTTTTTTTTTTTTAACATATCCATTCTACCAGTTTCTTCTCTCAACCAAAGGATCATTTAAATAGTTTTTCTAAAATGAGAAAGGGAGGGAAAAAAAGCATTATCTAATCCTATTGAAAAATTAAAATTTCACTTGTTTACCTTAGGATTTCAAACTATTCCTGATTTCTGACTAACACTGCAGTTTTCTTGCATTGTCTTTACTGACAATTTTTCTTTGACACGACAATCACTGCATAGAACTGAAATTAAAGCTAAATACATGAAGTGAGTGAGTCAAGACTTCAATTTAACAGAATTAATCCACAGTCCTCAACAGAATATACTCCATGTACAACTTCCAACTGATACGTCTATGAACACAAGAGAACTTACACGATGGACAGCATAACCCCTCCATCGATACCCAACATGTTCCGTACCCGTTCTTTTTTTTTTTTTAAGATTTTATTTATTTGACAGACGGAGATCACAAGTAGGCAGAGAAGCAGGCAGAGAGAGAGGAGGAAGCAGGCTCCCTGATGAGCAGAGAGCCCGACGTGAGGCTCAATCCCAGGACTCTGGGATCATGACCTGAGGCGAAGGCAGAGGCTTTAACCCACTGAGCCACCCAGGTGCCCCTCCGTACCCGTTCTTAAACTGCCTTTAGACGCCGGGTTATATGCACACCTATCTAGTTCCTCAAAACTGATTTTGCACATGACGGATCTCCGCTTTCTTAGCAGACTTTAAGAATTTCTCGGCCACTTAAATAACCAAGTGGACAACCAAAAAGGATTAGG